>CM050921.1:8924306-9524306 GCA_027742785.1 Vigna reflexopilosa
GTATGAGCTTCTGTATTATTTCCAGCTTACATGAATTTAGCAGGTTTGAGCAACAATGTCGTCAAGTTTAATGGACTCAATTATGCCGATTGGTCAGAACAAATCCAGTTCCAACTGGGTGTTTCTAGACTTGGATATGGCTATTGTGATGGATGAAATGCCCGCAGCCATTACAGAGACCAGTACAAGTGATGAAAAGTCTCTTTATGAGACTTGGCATAGGTCTAACAGGTTGTCATTAAACTTGATGCGCATGTCTATGGCAGAGAACGTAAAGTCTTCCATGCCCAAAACGGAAAACGCAAAGGAATTCATGAAAATGATCAAGGAGTATTCACAATCAGACATAACTGACAAGTCTATTGTGGGAACTCTTATGAGTGAGCTGACTACCAAAAAGTTTGACTGGTCACAGCCCATACATGAACATGTAACTGGAATGGCTAATATAGCAGCAAGATTGAAGTCAATGGGAATGGAGGTGAATGAGTCTTTTCTAGTACAGTTCATCATGAACTCTCTTCCTCCTGAATTTGGCCAGTTCCAAGTGAATTATAACACTATTAAGGATAAGTGGAACTTCCAAGAAATCAAAGCCATGTTGGTTCAAGAGGAAGGGAGATTAAAGAAAATGAGAGATCATTCTATCCATCTCACAACTCATGAAGGTGCTAGCTTCAGTAAAGGTAAATCAGGAAAGAAGAACAAGAAGGACAAAGCCCCAATGAAAGTGAATAAGGGCGGTATCCAGAAGGACCAGAAATGTTTCTTTTGCAAGAAAGTAGGTCACTTCAAGAAAGATTGTCCGAAAAGAAAATCTTGGTTCGAAAAGAAAGGTACTTTTTATGTTTCTGTAAGTTTTGAAGTAAATATAGTTGAAGTGCCTAATAATACCTGGTGGTTGGATACTGGAGCTACTACTCATGTTTCTAATATTATGCAGGGATTCCTTTCAATCCAGCCCATAAAAGGAACTGAAAAATATTTATATATGGGGAACAGAATGAAGGCACGAATAGAAGGAATTGGGACTTACAGATTGATTCTAGACACTGGCTATTGTCTGAATCTTGAAAAGTGTCTCTATGTTCCTGGTTGTGCTAGAAATTTGATTTCTGTTGCAAAGTTGGATTGTTTAGGTTTTAACTTTAGGATTGAAAATGGTATTTTTCATTTGTATAAACTTTCGTACTATTATGGTTCTGGTACATTATTGGATGGTTTATACCGTTTAAATCTTGATGTTAATTTTTCTGAATCCCTGTTTAATGTTGAACATGTTGTTGATAGAAATTCTAGTGCAGGAAAAGAATGTTCTGCTTTCTTATGGCATAAAAGATTGGGTCACATATCCAAAGAAAGGATGTTGAGGTTAGTAAAAAGTGAAATTTTACCTCAATTGGATTTTGATGATTGGGATGTATGTATTGATTGTATTAAGGGTAAACAAACAAAACACATATCAAAGAATCCCGCCACAAGAAGCAGTCAACTTCTTGAGTTAATACACACTGATATTTGTGGTCCTTTTGACACTAAATCTTGGAATGGTGAAAAATATTTTATCTCCTTTATTGATGATTTCTCACGTTATTGTTATATATATCTATTGCATGAAAAATCTCAATCAGTGAATGCCCTTGAGGTGTTCATAAATGAGGTGGAAAGGCAATTAGATAGAAAAGTAAAAGTGGTGAGATCTGATAGAGGTGGTGAATATTATGGTAAAACTGATGAGAGTGGACAATGTCCAGGTCCATTTGCAAAGTATCTTGAAAGTCGGGGTATATGTGCACAGTATACAATGCCTGGTACACCACAACAAAATGGTGTAGCAGAAAGGCGGAATCGTACTCTTATGGATATGGTTAGGAGTATGTTAAGTCATAGTAATATCCCTTTATCTTTGTGGATGTATTCATTAAAGACTGCTGTATATCTGGTTAACAGGGTTCCTAGCAAAGCAGTTTCTAAAACTCCTTATGAACTATGGACCGGAAGGAAACCCAGTTTAAGACATCTTCATGTTTGGGGTTGTCCAGCAGAAGTAAGGTTATACAATCCACATGAAAAGAAACTTGATGCAAGAACCATTAGTGGTTACTTTATCGGTTATCCTGAAAAGTCAAAGGGATATAGATTTTATTGCCCTAACCATAGTACAAGAATAGTTGAGTCTGGAAATGCTTGGTTCATTGAAAATAGTCAATTTAGTGGGAGTGAGGAATCACGAATAGTGGACATTCAAGAGCATACTGATAGGGTTTCTTCTGAAGTTGTTATCCCTCTTGTTGTATCACAGTCACACAACAAGCAGAGACAACAAATTAATGTTCCAATCCCACAAAATGAACATATAAATGTTGAGCCAGTTGACAATGAGCAAGTCATAAATGAGCAATTGATAGAGGAACCACAAGAAGCAGCATTAAGAAGGTCTGTAAGGGAGAAAAGACCTGCTATTTCGAATGATTATGTGATTTACTCTGTTGAACATGAATGTGACTTAAGCATTGATGAGGATCCAGTCTCTTTCAGACAAGCCATGGAAAGTAATAATTCAGAGAATTGGTTGAATGCTATGAAAGAAGAGTTGAAATCAATGGATGACAATAAAGTATGGGATCTAGTTGAATTGCCTAAGGGTTCAAAAAGAGTCGGTTGTAAATGGGTCTTTAAGACTAAACGTGACTCAAAAGGCAATATTGAAAGGTATAAAGCTAGATTAGTCGCCAAAGGTTTCACTCAAAAGGAAGGCATTGACTACAAAGAGACCTTCTCTCCTGTTTCTAAGAAGGACTCTTTGAGAATTGTTTTGGCTTTGGTGGCTCATTATGATTTAGAGCTTCACCAAATGGATGTAAAGACCGCCTTTCTGAATGGTGACTTAGAAGAGGAAGTATATATGGATCAACCAGAAGGTTTCACCATAACAGGAAAAGAAAATCTAGTGTGTAAATTAAAGAAATCAATATATGGACTAAAACAAGCTTCCCGTCAATGGTATCTAAAATTTAATGATATCATAACTTCATATGGTTTTGTAGAGAACACCGTTGACCGGTGTATATATATGAAGATCAGTGGGAGTAAGTTTGTAATATTGGTTCTATATGTTGATGACATTCTTCTTGCTGCTAATGATATTGGTATGTTACATGATGTAAAGAAGTTTCTCTCTAACAACTTTGAAATGAAAGATATGAATGAGGCATCTTATGTGATAGGAATAGAAATATTCCGTGATAGATCACAAGGATTGTTAAGTTTGTCTCAAAAAGGCTATATTAATAAAGTGTTAGAGAGATTCAGAATGGAAAAATGTTCTCTTGGAATAGTTCCAATTCAGAAAGGAGACAAGTTTAGTCAAATGCAATGTCCCAAGAATGATTTGGAACGAAAGGCCATGGAGTCTATTCCTTATGCGTCAATGGTTGGGAGTTTGATGTATGCTCAAACTTGTACTCGGCCAGATATCAGTTTTGCTGTTGGAATGTTAGGCCGATATCAAAGTAATCCCGGAATGGATCACTGGAAAGCTGCAAAGAAAGTTCTTAGGTACTTACAAGGTACCAAAGAATACATGCTCACTTATAGAAAGTCAGATCATCTCGAAGTGATTGGCTATTCGGATTCAGACTATGCTGGATGTGTGGATTCAAGAAAATCCACATTTGGGTATGTCTATCTTTTGGCTGGAGGAGCAATTTCTTGGAAAAGTGCAAAACAATCAGTCATTGCTACTTCCACCATGGAGGCTGAATTCGTGGCATGCTTTGAGGCCACAGTTCATGCTTTGTGGTTGCGGAACTTTGTATCGAGGCTTGGTATTATTGACAGTATAGCTAGGCCGATAAGGATTTATTGTGATAATTCCGCAGCCGTCTTCTTCTCTAAAAATGATAAGTACTCAAAGGGTGCTAAACACATGGATTTGAAGTACTTGTCGGTCAAAGAAGAAGTGCAGAAACATAGAGTGTTGATTGAGCATATTGGTACGGATTTGATGATAGCAGATCCGTTAACTAAAGGACTACCGCCCAAAACTTTTATTGGCCATGTTGAAAGTATGGGCATTATGGATAAGTCAATGTTAACATGATATTGTTATCTATCTATATAGATATGTATAGTTATATGCTTGTACTGTCATGACACTTGTGAATTCAATTAAAGTTATGTTTCTCTTTATTCTATTGTTATCCACATTAAATTATATACATGTATTATTGATTGTGGTGACATGATAGGTCTCCTTTAGAGACATAAAAGTCATAAGATTGATTAAAGTTATGTTGAGTTGTTTTGATTATGTGATACATGGAAGGAATCTTGTCGATCATGACTTTTGCCCGCCATGATCCGATCATTTCAATTCATATAAGGAAGATGACTTGATAATTCTAATGAATGGTGCGCACTTAAAGTTTATTTTAGATCTTCAAGTCATCACATGAACCAAGTGGGAGAATGTTAAATTATATTAATATTTTACATTGGTTCATGTAATTTAAAGTATAACTTTAATGTAAGGATTCTAATGTGATGATTATTAGAATATTAAAGTATTAAAGTTATTGGGATTATTTTAGAGTTATTAAAATTAATCCCTCTCTTCTCACTCCAAAAGGGCATTTTGGTATTTTATTAAAGTTAATTAAAATATCATAAAAGAGGAAAACGTTTTTTTTTCTGTGGACACATTAAGTTTCTGAAGAGATATAGAGAACGGAACGTTCTCAGGAAAGAATAGAAACTGACAGAGAAAACCATCCTACAACTTCTATATCATCCAGAAGGCATTAAGGAGGAGTAAGAGGAGAGAGAACATTTGACAGGAAGAAACAGGAAGAAGTGCACAATGGATCCAGGTTAGTTCTCTTTTACTCTGTATTGTGGGAATTGTGAGTATCATGAAAATTCAAGATCCTGTGTGTGTTGTTTTCATTTAATTGAAAATTAAAGATTTGCTTACAGAATCTCCTCAAACATGTCCCCTCCAACATATTTAAGGTTGTCACTTCCTTGCAAACCAGAAACAACATGTGGAAGATCAAATACAATGCATTCCAACTGGGGGAAGGATTCGGCAATGGCCTTTCCCCTGGTTCCTGTACCTCCACCAACATCAACCAATGACTCCAATCCCATGAACACCCCTTTGCATTTCTCAATCACCGAACTAGTGATTAGTTGAGCATCACTTTCCATGGCATCATTGAATAATATATTAATTCTGGGATCACTGCCAGCATACTCCCAAAACGATTTCCCATGTGCCAGTTCAAACGGTGTAGTATTATCAGTTTTGAACCAATTAGAAAAGTGATTCCATGGATTTGTTAAAACTGGATCAAGCATGGCCAGCAGGAAAGGTGCCACGCTCATTTGATGGCTCTTAAGCAGAAGCAAAGAGGCATCAGCGAGTGCATACTTGACTTCAAGCTCGTTCTCGGTGTGATTGAGTTGAGAGAAGAAGCCAGAATGGACCATGATTCGCATCAAGCGAGGGATGAAGTGAGTTTTGGAAGAGTGAATTGGAAGTGAAGCAATGAGATTTGAGAGTGAGATGGGTTGGCCATGGTTGTGTATGATGTCTGGTATGCCTAACTCCACAACACATTTAAGGCACATGGAGTTTATGAAGCTAAAAATATGATTCCATATGTGTGTTTGAGCCCTCAGTAGTTTCGCGTCATGGGATTCCATAATTTCTTGCATAAACTACTTGTTCAATTTGGAGTATGGAACCTCACACACCATTTGGGTCTATTTATAAGCAACCGAATATCCAAGCGGCCACTTTATTATAAGTCATACGATATGACGTAGATTATCATGCCTCCATACTAATATAATATAATATATTATTTGTGTTCGTAGGTAACATGTAATATGAAACTATTAAAATAAACCTTACATAGATAATGATATAACAAATTATTGATTTGCGAAGAATAAAACTTTTCACCTGAATGATCAAAAGCACAACTTATACTTCAAACTTCTCATCTAACTTCCTGCTTAGCCATCTGAAAAGATTGCATTCCTAAGTTCACACCATTAAGGTGATCATCGTAAAAGAAAAAACAATACAAAAATAGACAAACACAGAAGCAAGGGTGAGCTAGATATACAAAGATCATACTATAACAATAACACACAACATGCAAGTTAAAATTCAAGTATACTGGATCACACATCATAACTTGTTACACTTTAAACTTGACTCGTCCGAACTTAGAATGATTGTCGAGCTATGGCGGGTCATGCACTCGTGGTGGCTTCTACTGCTTTGCAAAGCCATTGCCAATGGGTTTCACCCTACCACACTCACGAGGTTTGTCTGTACCACGCCTTGGAGCATACTGGAACCCTCCAAGACTAAGACATCCAACTACTCCTCACGACAAGGATCAATCCTCTCTACGTGAGAAGAAAGACCGTTGGAGTTTCAGGATAACCCCCAAGACTGAACTCCCTGCAAATCATTCTAAACTTACACAGGGCACCACCATGTAACCTCTCCGTGAGGATCATGGAATTACGTCCATCAACCATACTGTCACTTTAAACTTAAATCAAGACATGAACAACCAAATACCATAATATTATCACATTAAATCCAAACATATAACCTCACTGATCATACAATATCATAGATACTTTTACACCATTCTAATAATCAAAACATAGCTCAAGTTTATCAAAAAACAGGGATAAAAAGAATAAAAACAGGTTTTGGACAAGTCGCTCAGCGCATCAAACTCGTTGTGCGAAAACAGAAACAGTGGGTTTTACTAACTCACATTCGCTTAGTGTACCAAGTATGTGCGCTCACCTAAACTGAAAATTCTGCTACACATTATCATACCCTAAACCCTCGCATAGCGCCCCAAATTTTCTATTCGAATTAAACCAGCATTTTCCCAGGCAACCACCAGTCGCACAATGCCCAGTTTCACTATGCAAATCACCAAACAGAGAGCAACCCTCTCTAGCCATTCGCATGGCGCACCAATTCGTTGTGCGAATGCCCTGGCAGAGAGCATCTCGCTAGGGTGACTCGTTGTACGAAACAATTCGCCCAACCCTCCTTACTACAAATCTAGAATGATTAAGACTCAAATTCAACTCTAAAACACCAATTTCCACAACTTAAGGACCCAAATCCAATTCTACTACTTTGCACATATTTTTGACCAATTTTATGATTCTAACAAGTCACAATTGACTTACCTAGACTACCCCAACAGTCCAAAAACACTCTATACCTCATTTTCTCAAAATCACTACCTCACTTCACTAGTAAAAAATAGAGTTATTACCACGCACATTATGCATCGGTTACCCAGAAACCGAAGTATAATATTACGTAGTGGCATTTTTGAAATTATATCAACCTTATAGGCTACGGTTCTGAGGGGAACCACAGCCTATTGTCCATGTGTCAGGGAATAGACCGCGGTTCCCCCCAGAACCGCGGCATAAAACCCCTCTAACTTTTCCCATATGGCACACCTGCAATAAATGGGCAGTAGAGCGTCAAGGAATAGACCGCGATTGGTTGGGGAACCGCGGCCTATTCTCCCTGCAAAATTATGACATTCTCTGCTGCAGTTTGAACACCATAAAGGTTGGGGAATAGACCGTTCCCCCAGAACCGCAGCATAAAACCTCTGACTTTTCCCAAGTTACACACCTGCAATAAATGGGCAGTAGAGCATCAGGGAATAGACCGCGGTTGGTTGGGGAACCGCGGCCTTTTGTCCCTGCAAAATTCTGACAATCCCTACTGTAGTCTGAACACCATAAAAGTTGGAGAATAGACCGCAGTTCCCCCCAGAACCGCGGCATAAAACCTCTCTGACTTTTCCCAACGTTGCACTCCTGCAATAAATGGGCAAGTAGAACGTCAGGGAATAGACCACGGTTGGTTGGGTAACCGCGGTCTATTCCCTAATCTAAGAGAATAAGCCTCGGTTGGGCGGGGAACCGCGACATAAAGTGAAAAAAAATTTCAAAATTGTAATTTCAAATGTATTTTGAATTTTTTTTTCAGGAGAATAGGCCTCGGTTAATTGGGGAACTGAGGCCATATCCCCTTTATTACCTTGGTTACTTAATGAACCGAGGTAGTAACCTTTCATAGGTTAAAAAAAACACAAAGGAACAGTGTCATCGTCTTCGCGCAAACAGTTTCACAGTTTCAGAGCCTCCATCGTCTCTGCACACGCGACTTCTCTGCTTCCATTTTCAATCCATTTTCAAACCATTTTCACCGTTTAAACCCATTTTTGTTCGGTGTCGGGGCCATTTTCAACGTTGAGGAAGAGTTTTAACCGATCAAAATCGTTCGAAACGCCTTTTTATTGGGTTTTTCCGATTCTTCTCCTTAGAGGTAAATTGTGTTTTGATGTTCGTTTTTATTTCTAAAACTAATATTTTTTTTGTATAATTTTGCAGGTTTGATTTTTTTAGAATTGAATTTTCTAGCGTTTTGATCGCGGGTTGTCCATCGTTATTGGCTTTTCACACTATCAGGTTCTTATATTAATGTTTAAATTTCACTTTTATAAGATTGTATAATTTTGTATGTTTGAATATGTGATTGAATTATAATATAATTTTGTATCATTGAATAATTTTGTATGATTTTATAATTTTGTATGATGGTACGATTTTAAAGTTTATTTTTTTTATTTTACAATGTTATTTTAATGTTGAATATATGTGATTATTTCAATGTTTTTTATTGAATGATTGTATGATTGAATTGAATTAATCTTAATTTGTCGTTAAATGATGAATATTTGTTTGGTACTGTAATTTTGTAGAATATATAAGTCAGAATATTTACGTATGGATCAAATTGGATTAATTTACCATGCATTAGTGCTGAATGTCAGAGAGGGGTAGAGGAATTTATACAATTTGCGTAACGTAATGAGGGTAGAAGTGATGATGAAGTGAAGTTTAGATGTCCTTATGTGAATTGTTTGAATGCGAGAAAGTTGAACGCAACCCAAATTAGAGAACATCTTATCTGTGATGGTTTCCTAAAATGTTATACAACATGGATATGGTACGGCAAATAAATGCACTTTCCGACTGACTCTCAAACTTAAAATGTTATTGATTCCACCATGGAAGAAGATCGACCGGATGAAGACAAATTAGAGGACATGATCTGCGATGTTGGCGCAGAAAATTTTGTCAAAGCTCATGTGTATGAGACGATGTCGACTGATGCGGAAATACCTTTGTATGTCTGTTCAACTAAATTCACACATTTTTCAGCGATGTTAAGGCTCATGAATTTGAAGACGACCAATGGATGGACTGATAAGAGTTTCACAGAATTATTGACGTTGTTGAATGAAATGCTGTCAGATGGAAATACACTACCCACTCGTAATTATGATGCGAAGAAAATTCTTTGTCCAATTGGTATGGAGTATAAAAGGATACATGCTTGTCCCAATGACTGCATTTTATATAGGAAAGAGTTTGAATTTTTGACAAAGTGTCCAAAATGTGGGTTATCACGATACAAGTCAAAAAACAATAGTGAAGATAATGGTCAGATAGAAAAAAATGGATCTGCTTTGAAACTAGTTTGCTACCTTCTAATTGTGCCCAGACTTAAGCGTTTGTTTGCGAATCCCAAGATGCTAAAAACCTTAGATGGCATGCATATGAGAGAAAAATTCACGGGCTGCTTTGTCATCCAGCTGATTCAAAGCAATGGAAAAATATTGATCAACAATTCCCCCAATTTGGTAAAGAGTGTAGAAATCTTAGGCTTGGTTTAGCCACTAATGGAATGAACCCATTTGGTAGTCTAAGTACCAATCATAGTTGTTAGCCAGTTATATTCATAATTTACAACTTATCTCCTGCATTGTGCATGAAGAGGATGATGTTGTCTATGATGATAACTGGTCCAAAGCACACTGGAAATAAAATAGATGTTTATCTAAGCCCACTAGTTGAAGACTTGAAGTTTTTATGGGTTGATGGGGTTGAAATATTTGATGCATTCGCTTCTGAAACTTTTGTGATGCATGCAATGTTATTTTGCACCATTAATGACTTTCCATCTTATGGTAATTTTTCAGGATAGTGTCAAGGGTCATAAAAGCATGTCCTATATGTGAAGAAAACACTGCAACTCATCAATTGAAACACGGAAGAAAGACGATGTATCTGCATCATCGGAGATATCTAAAATGTAATCATCCATATTGAAGGTTAAAAAAAATTCAATGGATATCAAGAAAGGGACGAAGCACCAAATCCACTTACTGGCCTTCAAATTCTTGAAAAAGTTAATAAAATACATCATGTATTTGGAAAAACATCCAAGAAGTCATTTGTAACGACCCCTTAGAAGAAGAAATCAATATTCTTTGATCTTCCATATTGGTCAAAGTTAGAGGTTAGACATTGCATAGATCTAATGCATGTAGAGAAGAATGTGTGTGATAGCTTGATTGGTACACTACTCAACATTCAGGGAAAGACAAAAGATGGAGTGAATGCTCGTTTGGATTTGGTTGACATGAATATCCGAGAAGAGTTGACACCCAGGGAGATTGGTAAACGTACTTATTTGCCCCCTGCATGTTACCCAATGTCTAGACAAGAAAAGATAAGTTTTTTCCTTTGTTTAAAGAGTATCAAAGTACCGCAAGGATACTCTTCAAATATGAAGAGTTTAGCGTCGATGCAGGACTTAAAGCTTGTTGGCATGAAGTCTCATGATTGCCACGTCTTAATGCAACAATTGGTACCGGTGGCTATTCGTGGAATTTTGCCCAAAAATGTTAGGCAGACCATAAACAGGTTGTGTTCATTTTTCTCATCAATATGTAGTAAAGCCATCGATCCTACAAAGTTAGATGAACTTCAAGGCGAGATTGTTATCATCTTGTGTCAATTAGAGATGTTTTCCCTCCATCTTTTTTTGATATCATGGTACATTTACTTGTTCATTTGGTTAGAGAAATCAGGTTGTGCGGACCGGTATACTTAAGATGGATGTATCCTATTGGGCGATATATGAAGATTTTGAAAGGGTACGTTAAAAATCCATATCGTCCCGAAGGTTCAATGATTGAAAGGTATATTGTTGAAGAAAGTATCGAGTTTTTTTCAGATTACATGACATCAACGAATCCAATAGGAGTTTCTCGCACATCATGGTTGAATAAATGTTCTACAAGTAAAAGCATCTGAGGTGTGAATGTGGTGACAAAAGATCGTGAAGAATTGTTGCAAGCACATCTTTATATATTGAACAACACAGATGAGGTGATCCCTTATTTGCAAGCACACAAAGTCATTGTGAAGAATAAAAATCCAAGACAATCAGAGAAATGGCAGTTGATGGAGCATAACAAAACATTTATGTCTTGGTTCAAATCTGAAATTGACAAAGAGCCACATTCTTCTGAAACTTTGTTGTGGCTTGCAAATGGTTTAAAGTTTGATGTCGTATGTTGTACAGGTTATGAAGTCAATACTTGCACATTCTATACGAAGACTTTGGATGATAAAAGCACAGTACAAAATAGTGGAGTCAGTTTAGAAGTTGAGTCGCTTCAATTTTCCACATCAAAAGATCAATCTCCTGTACTTGGATCAATGAGATATTATGGTATAATAGAAGAGATATGGGAGGTTGATTACACCAAGTCTTTTGTTCCATTGTTCAAATGTAAGTGGTTTGACAATAAGAGTGGTGTGAAAATAGATGAATCGGGTATGACACTAGTTGATTTTCGAAAGGTGGGTTATCGAGACGAACCGTTTATCATGGTACATCAAGCATCTCAGGTTTTTTATGTCAAAGATCCTGCGTCTGACCATTGGTATGATTCTTGAAATGGCAAACCCCTAGTACCCTGGACTTGTGAAGGTATTTTACTACAACTTGAAGATTGATGATGGAACTCTATGTTCCAGAGTGAAGGGTGTCGATATCAAGCTGACTGAAGAGGTATGGACAGACATAGCTGGACTCAAGATAGGAGGTGAAAGATGCCACTTGGGCATAGAAGGATTCCATAAATTTTTTGTGCATCAGGATAGTCTGAGAAATCCAAATGATTGTCAAGATTACTCCAGTTACAAAACTGGTGGGATGAAAAAAGATGATAGGCTTGATGTTTTCATTATCTCGTGGATTTTAATGCCTAGAGGGAGCAACCATGCTCAAGCTACTGCAGAGGACCTATATTTGTTAAAAGATTTGAAGGAGATTATACAAGTGGATTGGCCTGCAGCTATATCAGATAACATGCTGAAAGTAACAAGGCTTGAATTTGCCAAGTTACCATACTGCATTTTTATCTCAAAGATTCTAGTTTATTTTGGTGTTGATTGCATAGGAGAGTCAAGTGAATCTTACAACAGAACAAGCTTGATCAGCAAATCTGCTCTGCACATGATGCAGATGCAGCATACACCTGAAGACTGGGTGTTCAAGAATGAGGTTGCTAAGAAGGATGGTGAAGCAGAACCATCTGATGTTATTCCTTATAGAGCACGATCTGAGTTTGAAAGAATAGTGCTAAGAGAATTAAAGGCCTTAAGGATGATGTGTTTGGAAACAAGAAATATTGTTCTCGAGATGAAAGAAAGGTCATTGTCTCAAAATCAGAAAATGAATGTTTGAAATGATGAAGAATTCGAAGAAGAAGGAAGCACTCCAGATGAGTCTATAAGGATGAGTGTAGATGAGAGTGTTGAGGAAGAAAACACTCAAGATAGCAATAATGATATGCTTCTTAGGACTTACTTAAACAAAAAGAAAAAGAAAGATTAAAATAATTGTTTGATGATGTACTTTGTTTGCTTGTTTGTTTCAGTTTCTTTTGTAATAAGCTTTATAACCACTATCTGGTCTATTTGATTGTAACCTCTTTTGAGTATTAATGAAGTCAGATTTTAAGTTTAATTCGATCAATATTGACTTTATAATTGAATTTGTTTCTATCTGATTAAAGTCGATTCTGTGTTGGATGACATTGATTATGTTATTGTTTACTGTTACATTAATACTTATGCACATTCAATTCTTACCTGTATAAATTCTTGCATTACAATGATTCTAAAATGCTTGATCTAGAAAAGATCTTGAAAGGTTTTGTAGGAACATTGCTTTTGGATGAACAAATGGAGCAATGAAAACGATTGCAATTGTGGATAAATCGATTACCATCTTACATGGGTTATAAATTCCATGATTTGGAATTTGGTTATTCGATTTATTGATCACATATTATTAACTATTTTTATTCAATATATCTCTGATCCTTGATTGTTTGAAATAAACTGCAAGATTATATTAATATTTTTTATTGATATTGTATCTATGCTTCATTGATGTGTTTGCAAAATTTCTGATATGATACATATTGTCACGTGCTTATACATGCTTTGAAATGTTCTGTGAAAACTGCTTGCATTTGGGTTTTGAATGTAAAACATGCATAATGGCAGAGGGGGGCATAACATGATATGTTAGATAATTTCACATGCTTATACTTAAGGGGGAGATTATATCTTTTGTATGTGATTATCTGTGACAGGGGGAGCATCATTGCTTGATAAATATGATTTACTAATGCATCTCTCATTAACTGTTTGTCTATATATCATTACTTTTTTTGCTAATGCACAAAGTGGGAGAATGTTCTGATATATGCTCTGATATAAATTTCATTGAATGATCTGATATACATTCGGGGAGAATGCTCTTATCACTAGTGCAGAAATAGCTTTTAACGTCACCCCTTAGATGTCGAACCAGAGAATATCCAACGTAAATTATTGACCGGTGGCATTTTTGTAAATAAGTTGGGCATATAGACGTCGGGACCCCTACTAACTGACGTTTATAAGTTTGATAGGTAGGTGAAAATTCATTTATTTCCGCCATATAGACGTTGGTTCGGAGGGGCACCGACGTCTATAATATTATAGACATTGGTGCCCCTCCTAACCGACGTTTATATGCCTGACAGGTAGGTGAAAAGTTATTTCTTTCCACCATCTAGACGTCTGATCTCGCCTCCCTGACATATGCGATTATAGACGTCGGCTCCCCCTACACTGACGTCTATATATACCATGAATATTAATTTTTAAATCGAATGGACGTCACATTAGTGAGGTCCCCAACGTATATTCGAGAATAGATGTCGGTCGGTGGGGAAATCGACGTTTGGTTTCCTGTTAAATAAGACATTGTGAACCAGCAGTTACGTGTACTTAATCGTCTTCCTTCGCCTTTTCTCTCTGCGACATTGCATTTCCAGGTGCGTTTGATCTCTTTTGAACCGTTTAAACTTACTTTTACTCCGATTAAAGTAATCTTTGATGTATTATCTTTCGTTTGAACCGATTAAAATGAGTTTTCGTTGTGTTTTGGTGCAGTTTTTCTCGTGTCTTTGGGTAGAGTAGCGTAGTGCACCTTCTCTCTTTGGTAGCTTCCTCGTAAGAAAAACTTATGTCTTTTGGATCTTTTATGGCATTTCAACCTAAAGCTGAACCTAGGTCCTTGCCTAGTTTTCATATCACCGTATTCTTTTTCTTTGGCGGTTGGAATGGAACTAGGCAACGACCCAAGTTCGGTTTTAGGTTGAAATGCCATAAGAGATCAAAAAGATGCAATTTTTTCTTACAAAGAAGCTAGCAAATGGACGAGGTGCTACTACGCTACCCAAAGAAACGGGCAAAACTATATTAAAACACAACGAAAATTCAGTAGACGTCGGTTAAAGCCATAGTCGACGTCTATTGTGCCCTTATACATCGGTTAGTGCAATGTCTGACGTCTTTATAATGCCCTTAGACGTTGGTTAGTGTCATGTCCGACATCTTTATAAACGTCGGACATGGCACTAACTGATGTCTATAAAGACGTCGGACCTGCAGAGTCCGACGTCCCATTAACGTTACCCATAAAGACGTCGGGTAGGGATCTGACATTAAAAGCCTAAAATAACAGACGTATAAAGCCCTTTCTGCACTAGTGGATACTGATATAAATTCTATTGAATGCTCTGATATGTTCTGATATGAAAGAAATAATATTTCAAAATTTGTCTACTCTGATACAAATTGATATATAAAGAATTCTTGTGTCTGCTTTGATTCAAATTGATTAAGAATTTTTGATTGATGAACTGATATGTTTTGTACAAACATGGTTGATATTAATCATGGTTGTGTATCATCAAAAAGGGGGAGATTGTTGATAAGGGGAGCACTGGTTTAGCTAAACCTTACAATCTTAGAGCTTCTGGTTTTTTATAATGACAACACAATATTAATAAATACATGTATTGTTATTTGTGTTAGATGTTCATTACTTTCATGTTTATGATTACTTGAGAACATGTTTGTGTTGTTTTAGTCAAAGCATGCAAATTCACTATGTTTTACATGAGATCTTATCTGTGAAGACATGACATATGATTTAGAAAAGAAAAACCACATGCACTTTAGTTGGACTTATATTGTGTGGCAAAACAACAGTTTTAAGTCGACTTCATTATGAAGTAAGTAGATTAAAACTCGTGGCTTTGCACAAATCTTTTTCAAAGTGTGCTGTGAGTATGTTTGGAAAGAAATCTTTTCAAAACTGCATTGAAGTGTTACAAAGTCGATTGTATGCGCAAGCTACTCGACTTAGTTAGTTATGTTTTGAAATTTTGTTAATGCTTGTGATGTCTAACGGCTATATTTTATATCTTTGACTAAGCATTGATTGTGAGTCAACTGTATTAAATGCGTAATCAATTAACTTGGTCTGACTGCTGCTAACTGTTATAATAGTCTGAGTATAATCGACTGTATTAGTAGTAAAGTCGACTTAGGATCGTCAGTTTTGTGAAAAACTATATATAGACGCAAATATGATTTCTCCAAAGACTTTTGTGATTCTAACGAGTTAATTGATTCTTTTCAGATTTGTGATCTCTTTGTAGAACGTGCCAAAGCTCCAAGAACTCATCAAGAAGACCGAGGTGATCATTCTTTGAGGTTTGCTTGAAGAGCAAGTATCTGTGTGTGCATAAACTGATTGATCAACCTGCATATTGAGGTGTTTGATACATGATCAACTTTTTCTCTCAATCTTGTGAAAATTGTGGTTGCCCTGTTGTGACTACGGGAAGAGAACGTGCGGCGTTCTGGACTTTGAGGATTGTTCAAAGTGATTAAAGACTATAGTAGAGGGGATATCTTGTTGTTGTTCTTTGTGTGTATATGCCTATATTTTGGTTAGAGGCTTAGAGAGGTGTTTTATATTTTGACGTGGAGGTCATTATAGAAACCTTGTTGTAAAAACCCTGATCATTATAGTGCATTTGCTTCCGGGTATAGGAAGGACACTAGATGTAGGCAGTTTGGCTGAACCAGTATAAAAACCTGTGTTTGAATTCTCTATCCCTGCACTTTTATTTTCCAAGTCGACTTTACTTTTCATGTAATCAACTATTTTCCGCTGCATTTGAAAAATCTTATTCCTTACGGTTCAAGAAACTTTTGAAAGAACATCCATTTACGAAAAAGATTTTTAAAAGACTTTGATTTTACATTTCACCAATTCACCGCCCCTCTTAGTGTGAGAAATTGAGCCATATCATTTTCAACATAGAAGATGAGACAAAGGAGGCCATGATATGGTTCTTTCAACTACTTCGAGAACATGTTAGCCCTCAACAAAATATTTGCATCATCACTGACAGAGAAAAGGGTATCCTATCGGCCTTAAGATCAGAAGAAGTTGGTTGGGAAAAAGATGGTTTGAACTCTATTTGTTGCATACGTCATCTAGTCTCCAACTTCAACAACAAATTCAAAAATCAGGAACTCAAAAAACAATTCATCAATTTAGGTACGACTACAATAAATTTTACTACTAATTTACAGTTTATATTTTGTTAACACAATTCTTCAATTTTTTAATTTATTACGTGATTACAGCGTACAAGGTCAAGCAACCCACTGTGACGGCAAAGCTTACTATAATGAGAGACCAATACCCCCAACAAGTTGCTTGGATAGATAAAATTCCATTAAAAAAAAGGTCTCAAGCTTTTGATGGAAGGAGAAGATATGGACATATGACCACTAATCTTGCTAAGTGCATGAACTCCATTTTAAAGGGAGCACGTTCATTACCAATTTGTGCTCTCATCAAAACAACATTTGAAAGGACACAATCATGGTTTGTTGAACGAGGCTTAAAAGCACATTACATGCTACAAGTAGACCACCGATATCCTAAAGAAATCATTGACATTATTCGTAAAAATCAACAACAATCCGCATTTTGTCATGTTCATCAGTACAATCGTGAAAATTCTGAATTTGATGTTCAAGAAATTTCAACACCTCACCAATATCGCCCACATCCAATTTCGTATAATGTCAGGCTAAATGAATGGTGATGTGATTGTGGTCACTTCCAAGCTACTCGTCTCCCATGTCATCATGTCATTGTCGTTTATGCATATTCTCATATACCACTGATCCAATATATTGATCCAGTGTACAGTCTTAACAACATTTACAAGGCATACGAAGTACAATTTCACCCAATCCAAAATGAATATTATTGGTCTGCATATACTAGTCCAAACTTCATATCAGATCCTCAAATGTAACTCAAGGCATTTGGAAGACCATCTACAAATAGAATTCGTAATGAGATGGATCAATCCACTTAAGATCAGCTGAAAAAATGCTCTTATTGTCGCAACGAAGGTCATCATAGGGGAAATTGTCCATTTCATCAATAGTTATATATTAATCTTACCATTTTGTAACCCCTTCAATAATTAATAAATTACTATTAATATTTCTTATAAATTTTGTTTTAGCTTTTTATTTTGTTTTTGCTTTTTGTTTTGTTTTTCAATTCAATAAATTATAATGACAATGTCTTTTTTGTGTAACACAATTATCAAAACAAAAATTTCAAGAGGGTTTTTACACAATTAACACGAAAATGGATCTGGTAATCAATTACATCATAGTTGTAATCGATTACCAAAGCATTTTTACACATAAAACTCTCTGGTAATCGATTACACCATGGTTGTAATTGATTACCAGAGTCATTTTTGCGTATCAAAGGTGAAGTCGTGCAAAGGGCACGACTTCAGCCTGTTGTAATTTATTACAATGCTTGGTAATCGATTACAACGACCAAAATTCGTTTTTGAGGTGCACGACTTCTTCATTTGAAGTTGTCTAGGCCCCCACGATTTTCCTATTATCGTAATTGCAAATATTTTTGCCTATTCTCGTAATATCTGGCTCATATTTGTCTACTTTGGTACAAAAACCTAAATGCATGAGTAGCATGTGTACATACTGCAAAATTCATCCTCTTCCTTCTCATTGTGATCTTTGCAAGAGACACAATCATGATTATTCATGTTTTATTGTTATTCTTCAACAACATTTTCGTTTAACTCCCAAGAGAAATTTGTGATGATTACATGAATAAGTTTAGATATTCACAGAGAGTTTATATTTTGAGTAAAAAGGGAGAAAGATAAATAAAATATAAATAGAAATCTAAATATTATTTTTAAGTTATGGATCGTATACTCAAAATATATATTTTAAAAGTTATATATTTTTAATTATAATGTCTAAACACAATCTCTGTATCCGATCATTTTCAAACTTAGGAATGTGTCACACTGAAAAGATGTTTTAAAAAGCTTATTGTTAAAAGTGATATAGTTTTCTATAAAAAAACTTCTAAAGTAGGAATAAAGAGTGATGAGGAAGGTAATGCTTTAGTTGAGGAAGTATTGGTTTGTACTTAATGTAATCGTTGAAAGAATTACAAGTTTAATAGATCTCTGAAGAAAAATGTATGACTAATTGGAATCGTTTAATGTAAGTCTGGACAGCTATGAGTGACTTTTGGATGTATGTTTTTCAGGGAATAGGAAAAATGTTGAGGAAATAAAATGGCAAGGTTTTCGCAAAAGAGAAGAGTTTCCAAGGTTTTAGCAAGATCATAGTAGTTTTGAAGAGAGTATCTTTTCCAGTAAACAGATGAGCAAGGAAGTATGGAATCAGAGTAGCGCAACGAATGATGATGGGCATGTTCTTATCAGAAAGTGGTGTGTATGAAGAACTTTCTTAATCATGGGTTGGTGGTTTGTGAGGGATGAGTTTCTTTAAAACAGTATTGATGTTGTTATATGAGAATGAGCTAGGAGTGTTTGGTGATCTTCAAGAGTCAGAAGTGAGTTTAGGTATGGAAGAAATATGTTTGAGGCAGAGAAGACAAGTGGGACTACAGTTTCAAGATGCAATGTCAACCTTGAAGTAGGAGAGTATAAATGGACGTTGAGCATGGGAAGTAGGTTAGTGGATGAAGGAAATGACCAGGACAAGATTTCAAGTTGTAGCTTCAATCTTGAGGTAGGCAAGCATTAGTTGTGGTTGGAAGCTAAAAGAAGATTCAATTTTTTTAGTTTGGTAAGGATTGAGTGAGAGTTGATTGAAGAGTATGTAGACTGGGGTCTAAGGTGAAGTTGCAAAGAGATTTCAGTAGTATAGTGAAAACACTATAACTAGTGTGTTTCTCAAAATGGTTGAGAAAGGGTAGTTGGGACAATCCTAGTTTGAGATGTATCATAAGAAGGTTAGGTATTGATCAAGCTAGTGATTTCGAGTAGTAAAGGATGCATATATGTGCATGTTCACGAGCTAGTAGGTCGAGAAAGGCAAATGATTCAGGTTGGCAAGTTAAAGAAGTGAAGATGGAGAGTTCGATTTGGTTTTGTTGCTGCAACGAATGAGAGAGTTCTACTTTGATAGTTAGAGAACATAGTTGGAAACTATGTTATTCAAGTGTAGAGATTAGTAAAGCAATGTGAAGTCCTCAAAATGAGTGTGTTTAAAATTGATCAAGAGTTATTAATAGTTTGTAGTAAATCAGTAAATCAGTAAATCAGAAGACTAGGGTCTAAGTTGAAGTTGTAAAGAGATTTCAGTAGTATAGTGAAAACACTATAACTAGTGGGTTTCTCAAAATAGTTGAGAAAGGGTACTTAGGACAATCCTAGTTTGAGAAGTATCATAAGATGGTTAGGTATTGATCAAGCTAGTGATTTCGAGTAGTGAAGTATGCATATATGTGCATGTTCACGAGCTAGTAGGTCGAGAAAGGCAAATGATTCAGGTTGGCAAGTTAAAGAAGTGAAGATGGAGAGTTCAATTTGGTTTTGTCGCTGCAACGGATGAGAAAGTTCTACTTTGGTAGTTGGAGAACATAGTTGGAAACTATGTTATTCAAGTGTAGAGATCAGTAAAGCAATGTAAAGTCCTCAAAATAAGTGTCTTTAAAAGTGATCAAGAGTTATTAACAGTTTGCAGTAAATCAGAAGTTGTAAGGATCAAGTCAGTGGTATGATGTTTCTTAAAGGGGTTGGTATGAAGTCAAGTATAGCGAAAGTTTTAGAAGAGGTTCACAAAAAGGTATTGAAAGTCAGATGAGGGGTTGGCAGTGTGGCAGACACAATATGGTTGGTTATGTGAAAGAAAGATTCGTAAGAGTTGAAGTTAAAGGTTGAGATTTGGTGTTGAGGGTAGTGGTTATACCAATCTATACTATTGAACACTAGAGCATTTTATCATAGAGGCAAGGTTATTATCCCAGTAAATTTGTTGGGGAGTAGTATATTTGTCAAATAAATGGTTGTGAGCGAGAATGAGGAGAGAATATCTTCTGTCTATCTGATGAGTGAATTTTCGAGGACGAAAACTTTTCTTGTTGGGGAGAATGTAAAACCCCATAAAATGGTATTTTAGAAATGGTGTTATAGTCTAAAAATAGTGAAACTCGGTTATTTTAATATTAAAGAGTTTTATTATAAATAGTTGTGTTATAAATTAGTTTTATTATTTTAAAACATACCATCTCTCTAGAAACCACTGTTCTAGACTTCTGTACATTTTCTCTAAGAGTTATAACTCCTGAGTCATCTGTTTGACGACCAGGAGGTGCCTAGACGATCACGGCATCAAGGTTTACAAACCTAACCAATCAATTTCTGTTTTAGAGCAAGTAAGTTTTTACTCATTTTTACCTTTTTCGCTTTGGTCTATGATCATGCATGGAACTTGTTTTGCATGTATCATTTAGCTCTCTTTTCTTGTTCTTGGTGGATTTAGAGTTCTAAAGACTCTGTCCGTTTCCAATTTGGTGTCTCGTAGGTTTGTTTAGAGATTTCTTGCGTTTCAAGCGGTCGGTGGAACGTTTCTTTGATTTGAGTGGTTATTTTGAGATAAGGGAAGCTAGACCTTGTCTTAATTTGTGTTTATGTTATAAATTTCGGTATCTTTATAAATTATAGACAATTTTGAGAAATTGGTATGATTGTGTGTGTTATGTATGTCTCATGGATGACTTTTAATAGTATGATGTTGTGTATATTTGGTATGGTGTGATTTTGATGCTTGATAATGTCATGATTGAATGTGATAATGGTGTTTTAGTGTTGGAAACTGAATTCAGAGTAGTGGGGAGGTGAAAAGGTTAAATTCTTGAGTTTTAAGTCTAAAAAGTGGGGTTTTGATGAGTACATTTTAGAAATGGGTATGAGAGTGAGAAGGTAACTGATTTAGCACTGTTTTGTGGTTAATTGGGACTTGTTAGAAGTGTTAGATGATTGAAAATTGATATGCAGCAAAGAGGGGGATTCATAGTTGAAACTTTCAAGTGTTTTTGGTGTAAAAAGGGGGTTTTGAGTAGTAAGATTTTGAAATAAGTGGTGTAAACTGTTTTGGAGAGTTTGAAGCATATTTTTGAGACCAATTAGCGCCTCAGAGGGGGCTGAGCCCTTTTCAATTCGCAAGTTCACTGCAGAGTTGACGCATGGGTGCCCCAAAGGGGGTTGGGCCCCCTTTCATTTGCAGATTCACTGCAACTTGGCGCCTGGGCGCCCCAAAGGGGGTTGGACGCCCTTCAGATCGCAGATGCAACCTAAACCTGGCACATGGGCGCCCTTTGACTCGTTGTTCTTGTGCAATCCTGAAGCCTGGGCGCCCCAAAAGAGGGGGTTGAGCGCGACTTTTGCTGACATGGCACCCTAAACCTATTTAAGGCTCCTATGCAACGAATGTGTCATCTTCTTAGTGGCTGAAGCACGAAAACACAATTTTGGACCTTTGGGAACTGGTTTTGAGCAGTGGGAACTCTCCATTCTTCCTTCTTGGGTCTCCATCTCTTCCATTTTCTTCCATTGTAAGCTCAAGCTCTCCATGAAATAAGTGCAAGAAAATATTTTATTTGTAAACCTTTATTCATTTCACTTATCCATTTCTTGATATATTATTCGTTAGAATTCCTTATTTTACTAATTATACTTATTTCAAAATCAATAAATGTATCGTAATTATTAATAAATAGTTGGTTATATTATTTATTAAAATATTGTGTTTTGTTTTACTTCTTTTATTAGTAATAAAGATAATAAAATTGTCTCAATCCATGTTATAAAAAAAAAAGAAAAAATATGTCTCATAATTCGATTTTTTCTATATCTAAGCAATAGAAACTCATTCAAGCAAATACTAATTCAAGAAATATATGCCACTTTAGTGACCTATCATACATTCTACTATTTTCAAAAAAGTCAGAAGAAGTTAAATTTCTTTGATGAAATTTCAATTTATGAAAGGTTCTTCGAGAAACTGTCATTGTATATGCTTTTCAAGAACACTCTACTCTTTTCAAAATTATGTTGAAATCAGAACACCATTATTGTACGACTTGATAAGGCTTTAAAGAAGTGGAAAATGAGGCTCTTTTGTGAGGAAAATAACAAATTTTCATTAAAATACAATATAGTTCTATTTTGCAAGTAACATATATCTTGCACTTCACGATTTTGATGTGTAAAGAAACTTTAATTCACTTTCATTACCTAATTCAATGTAAATGATTTAAATGACGCTAGATATATTTAAATTAAACAATTTATTCCTTACAATGGGTCCATTTATTTTCTTTTTTCAACATAATGCTTTTTTAAATAAATATTTTTTAGATAGATTTACTAAAACATTTGTTTTCAAGTAGACTCGTTCGTTTAGAATTTTTTTGAGTTGTTTTTTAAATGGGAAGGAAAATAAATAAATAAACTTGTGGCAAAGTAACTTCAAATAATTAACTAAAAGTATTGAGTTTGAAGTTTAATTTTTTTTTTAGAGAAGAAATAAAATAAAAAATAATTTAATTTTTTTTTAATATAATTTTTAATTAAATTTTTTATTATTGATTTTTGAAAAAATAAATTATAAAAAAAATATTCATGATAAATAATATTAACAACAATGATAGTAATGTTTTAAAATTTTAAAAATCTTTTATTTCTTATTCATCTTTTTCTATTACTTATAATAATAATAATAATAATAATAATAATAATAATAATAATAATAATAAATTTATTCAAAATTATATTATAAAATTAATATTACAAAACTAAAATGTATCCTCAAATTATTTTTAGTTTTCTTTAATTAAAATTTAATTTCAAAAATTTTAATTAACTATTTTAAATTATTTTTCTCTAATTTAATTTTAATGTTTACTTTTTTATTTATTTTATTTTTTATAAAAAAAAATCCTTCCAAAATTTGATCCCGAGAGAGTCAAATTCTAAAAACACCGAACGTAAAAAACAGTTGAGAATTGGAATATTAAAAAATTAAAAAAGTTTGAAGATATTAATCTTATAATATGATTTAGAATAAAATTTCTTATTGTAATAATAGTTTGTAAAAACATAAATGAAAACTAAAACACAATTTTAAATTTTACAGTTAACATTGTTGCTATCATTAACTTTAACTATAACTATATAAAATCCATATTTATTTTACAAATTTATCTTTTAAATAATTTTTTTAAATTAAAATAATTATTTTATTAACTTAACCATTTCTTTAAATTTAACTGACTTTTTTTACTTGACAGATTTTTCTAAATTTAATAATTTTTTAGTTATAAAACTACCTATAAAATAAATAAAATCTATTTACAATAAAATTATAAAAATTATTTATATTTGATTTCAAAATAATAATAATCATAATAATAATAATTATTATTATTTTATTTTATTTTTTTAATTCAAAAAGGGAAACACATATGTGTATAGCTTCTTACTTTGATCATAAATACTTTCTAAAATAATAACTTTAAAAAAAACAATAATAACAAATTTAATTTTAAATTATATTAAAAAAGTTCAAAAATTATTTTTATTTTATTATTTTATCTAAAGTAATTAAAATGTAAGCAAAATATTTTTAATTTATTATTTTATAACATTGTCTATAATTTTTTAAAATTTATTTCTAATTTGTATATTTTTCATTTTTTTCTTCAATTTAAAAAATACGAAAAAAATAAAAATAGATCTTTTTCAAGAAATAATATTTCAATAGGTTTATTTTATAAAATAATATTTCAAAATTCTATTTAAGAAACTTTTTTAAAATATTATTATTTAACAAAGAAAATCTCAATTTAACCAACATTAGGTATATTTAAATTATATAATTTATCTGTTGTAGTGTCCGCTTTCTGATAATTAATTTTTTGTTAACATCTCATTATCTCATTAACACTGACTTTAACTAACACTGACTTTTTTTTATTTATAAAAATTAATTGTTATGTTAAAAATATTTCAATTATCATTTTCAAAAGTGTGAAAATAATTTGAGACATAGAATATAGAAAGCAACACATTTGAAAATAATTTGATCCAAAGAATATACCAATAGACCTAATAAAATTCATATATATTAAACAAGCTCATCTAAAACGGTCTTGTAACAAAGATTCAAATACATTATTATGAAGAAGAAAAAAAATCTACTAACATTTTTTTTTAATAAGCAACCAAGTAAGATTTATCACTATTTTTTATAATAAGAGAAGATTATATAGAGAGAGAGAGTGAGTGTGTGTTAGGTTAATGTTTTTGATTTTTTTTTAATTAAAATGAAAATTATTAAAATATCTTTATCTTTAAAGTATGTTATTTTTATGAATAGAATTTTTTTGTTTACTAAAATTTGGTACACTTAGTTAAAATGTATGAACTAAAAAAAAAATTTACATAAATTAGTAAACTTTTATATATATATATATATATATATATATATATATATATAAAATAGTGTATTTTAAAAAGTGAAATTTGATTATTTAAATATTACAAATTTAAAATATAAATAGAATTTTTGTAAAAGAGTTTTATTGTTTAAAATCACGTCATTTTCTAAAGTCTCTTCCTTTATAGCTTTTTCACTTTTTTTTCCAAAATTTTAAATCTTTTATGCATTTATTTGAAGATCGAAGATCTTTACGATGATCTTTGAAGTGAATTCTCCATTTTCACTTAATCAGTTTTTACCATAGAGTAAGTTGATTTTTTTTTCTTTTATTGGTCTGTTTAGTTTTCCTATGCATGTAGTTAGGGATGACAACAGGTCAGGTCGAACACGAATAATGCCTACTTGCAACCCGACCCGCATGTAAAAATCATACCCGTTAACCCCCCCCCCTACAACCTGTTGGGTACCCACATAAAAGAACTTCGTAGATTTTTTTCAACCCGCGAATACCCGTTTTCTACCAAGCCCAAAGTCTGGCCCAAGAGTCCATTCTCCTTTCTTATCCAGAATCATAACCCATGTACCCTAGTTTCGAAGCAGTCATCTCCTCCTCTAACAACTTGCTCCTTTGTTCGTGCACACTACTCCAGACATCCTTCTTCCACCATGATTCGGATTCGATCTATGTCTAATATTTCATTGGAGCAATTCACCAGAACGAAAGAAAGAAAAATCATACTCTAGAAGTAGGCATCGGAGATGCCTCGGATTTTCGACGAAGCACATGAGGCCGAAGTGGTCGAGCGTGAGGTGGAGCTCCTTAGTTAAGTTGAGTCTGTTTGTTTCTGTCGCGGTCGTAGAGGTTAAAGGCTTCGTAAAACTCTCTGGCTCCACTGTCCGCGGAGTCGGAGTGGCAGAAGGCGACGAACTCAGTGAGAAATAGGGCAACTCCCTTTTCCTTATTCAGATTTGAAGAATAAACCCTAAAAAAGAGCTCTTATTTCCTTATTCAAATTTGAAGAAGAAACCCTAAAAAGGATTTGGGCTTTGGCCCAATTTTACAACAAATTGTCAAAAAAGAAAACCTAATTAAAAAGTTAAAAAAAACTAATGGATAAAATTGTAATTTTATTTTTCAAACGGGTACCTGCGGGTACGGATAGTGTGATATCTGAACCCGACCCATTAACAAGTTAAAATACTCGCTACCCGCAAGTACCTTTTATCCGCGATACTAAATACCCGAAGAGGATTTTACCCAAAGCGGATTTTTACCTTTTGCCAACCCTACATGTGGTCCATCTAGGATCCCACGTGATGTTTAAGTCTTCTTTAAGAGTTTATGTTGATTAGTGGTTCTAATGGTTTGCCCTAATCAGGTTTGTATTGTTAATAGGGGCAGATAGAGTTTTATGTATCTCAAGAGGTGTTTATAAGGTTCTAGAGCAGTTTTGTCATATCTCAAGTAAGGGAAACTAATTACCTTGTTTTAAAGTATAAATGCTTTGAAAATGTTAAATTGTGTGTTTGGTTTGTCTGAAATTATTTTATTTGTTGATATTGGTGTTTGAACTACTAAAAATTTGGTTGTTTTAGTTGTTTGAGTGTTGTTTTCATTAATTGAATTGGTGTTAAATTAAGGAACTTATAAGTTCAAACAGCCAAAATGATGGGCATTATCGACGGTCTTAGTCCGTCGAAAACAACCAAAATTTGTCAGTAATAAGACATTACCGACGGTTTAGCGACGACCATATATTCGTTGGTAAATCGTTTGTCGGTAACCATTACCGACGGCCATATCCTTTTATGTTGACTTACTTTTATGTTGCTTTCTAAATTCATATAGTGAAATTTTTCATTCTTAGTTTTCTAGAATACATAATTGTTATAAAGTGCTCTTTTATTATTTATAACTTGATTTTTTATTAAAGTTGAAAAAACTAGTTTAAATGCTCTTTATTTTGCTGGTAAAAAGGTGATATAGCATCTTGTTCTGTTTTGCTCTTTGTAGTGCATTTTTTTGGTTTTCATAAGCACATTTTGATTTCTTTCCTATTTTCAGCAATTAGCATAGTTTTCAATAGTCTTGTACCATTTAAAACATGTTTAGATAGTTACATTACATTTACATTCGTTAGTTTAGAGTAGTTTTCATGATTTAAGATTAGTTTTAGCATAGTTTTAGGTTCTCAATAATGAATTTTTGAGTTTTTGTAGAGAGGTAAGTTTTGAGTTGTTTCTTGAATTTCTTTTAACATTTAAAACTTGTTTACAAAGTTGCACTGCATTTTACTTTTCTGGTTTATTGAACTTTTAATTTTAGCCTACTTAAGATGCATTCATAGGTTCTTATAGGTCAAATTTTACAATGTTTTTGTAAATGTAGGATTACCATTTTTTCTACCACTCTTTCAACATTTAGAATTTGACAACCAAATTCAATACAACTTGCCTTACTACAACTCAAGTCTGGACCAGATTCAAGCTGTCATATATGTTCATTCATAGCCAATTACCAAATTTACGTTATCATGAAGAGGGATTCTCGAACCCTCCCTCAAAAATTTGATTTCAGAGAATGATACAACAAACTAATTGACTTAACAAACTCAAAATGAAAGAACTCAACATACAAATATTGCCAAGCTTGATTGATTCAATCAAAAGCACTTAGGGAAAGCTCCTTATCGCATAACTGTGCAAAATTAATCAAGAAAGCTCCTCATGATCTTGCTGCATCAGTTCCTAGAGCCTTTGTACACTAAAAATGGGAGAGCATATATGAAGGCATGATCTAGGCTTGAATCATGGAGATGGAAGAGTTGTTGTAAGGTAAGGATCAGATTCCAACATGTCAGGGTACCTATTGGACTAGGAAATTGACAAAGAGGACATGTGCCTTATAAGGAATCTAACAAGCAAGTGGAGGAGACCAAAGATGAAAAGCATAATAGCTAGAATGACATAGATGAAAACAATTGCAGGACTTATTCTAATGCCAGATGAAGAAGATAGAGCAGGGGGCAGTTGTTTCTTCTATACTCAAAACTGTAAGACAATGATGCAGAAGAAGTACAAGAAGATAGGGAAATACTAGTGGGGCAACAAGAATGAAACAGAAAAGAGGAAAGCTCCAACAATATTATGTCATCAATTGTCTCTTGTCTTCTCCTTTTCTTCTATCTTTTAGGATCTGCTCATGCTTACAAGAATTACACAGTTGGAGACTCTTTAGGCTAGTTTGACAACACTGAAAACTCCAATGTCAATTAGCAGAAGTGGGTTAACACTAAACAATTCACCTTACGAGATTTCCTTAGTATGTTTCTCACATCTTCTTTTTATGCTTAATTCAATTCTTTCACTTCATCTCTAATCTTTTTATTTCACCACTATGATATCTTATCAAATTTAAATGAGAATATGTTGTATATATACTTATATATCTTTGACAGACACAAAAATTAGATTGGTTTCAATTGTTGTGTGTTTCCTCTGTAGCATATATTAATATATAAGTGTTAGAAGAATTAGAAAAGTTAGGCTTAAATTGGAAGCACTCTTGGTGGTATATTCATGAAGTCTGTCACAATCCACAGAGAAGTATGAACTTTAATGAATTCAAGAAAGACCAATTGAAAGGGGACATTGGAGTAGTTGACAAAATAAAAGAGCTCAAGGGGAATGGAAAAATATGCAATGGCAATGAAAAAGTCACTCAAATACTACTAAACCAAGATGTTGGGGATGCTCCAAAGCCCTTCCTCATCACAATTGCAGTGTCAATATTCCACTTTGTTAGCAAACACAGAGAGCATCATACGAACAAGTTTGTGTACTAATACCATTATTAGTATAAGAATACATTTAATAATAATGGGGTGTATTATGAAAAATAATTTGGATAGTTTCCCTCTGATAGGTTCGTAATGTTAAAACCCCTTTGAATTATCTTTTTATAGTAAGAAATAGTAGGGTTCATCATTATAGCACTCCAAGAAAGAAAAAAAAGACAATTAAAACCAACATTAATGGCCAATTCATTCCACTAACAGTAGCTAGTATCAATGTAACTAAAAAAAGTGAAATTAATCTTTTGAAGGGTGCAGATGATCACAAACAATGAGCTAATGAAACATAAGCCAATGGTGGAGAAACACTCAGCACCAATGGCACAGGTAGTGGACCTGGAAGAAGTGTCACATGATCATGAAGCAGAAACAGTTAAGAACATTGAACATTCAATTACCACAACCAATCACAGAACTTACAAACATCAAACATCAGCAGGATTCAAATTTCACTACAAATAGGTGTTTTCATCCTTAATAAAACTAACCTGGTTAGATTTGCAGGGAAGGAGATGGCTTATTCGTCCAAGCCCAAAGCTACACCAAACTTCCACCTTGCTGAATAGATCAAGGAGCCCTTCCTCAGCATTGTCGCCTCCTCACGCCAACGTTGACAAACCACCAAATGCTCATCCCACCACGATTCAACTCTAATGGAGCCTCCTACCCACCATGTCGCGATTAAACCAAAAACAATTATGCAAGACATTAGTCAGATTGGGGGAAAACACACAAATTAAAAAAGGGTTTCGTGTAAGGACTTGACAAAAAATGAGAAGGCAAATACTCACCACGTCATCATAGAGATCATTTCAAAGCACTCCTCCAACGGTTTCCTGGCCATGATTGATGCAAAAAGCAAGTCTTTCGAGCAAGTGTTTCGTGCAATGGATAAGGGTTTAGTGTTTTCGTTTTCACCTTGGAGAAGGGACGAACATTAACTCTTGGTGGGAAATGAATTGCAGAGAGGGAATATCGTGATTTAGGGCAAAATTAATCAAAGAGATTACTGAAGGCTCTTAGGCCGTCGGTATTATATTTCACCACCTCATTATTAAAGGCCCTAAGGCCGTCGGTAAAATTTTACTGGTAAAAAACACTTTTCCTATAGTGTAGGATCTAATAATTTAAGCAAGTTGTTATGTACCCTGACATTGAAAATTATTTTTTTACTAAAGTGCTAAGTATGAAAAACCAATTTGACCATTTGAATAGACCCATTTTCCAAAAATCATAATTTTATGTATGCTGAAATATGATACAGCATTGAGCGGTGGCAAGGCATCGTTGAGTGCCACTTTCGCTATAGGTTTGTAAGAATTTAATCCCAAGTCGTTAAGCCGTAAAAAGGGTGTCATTGAGTGCAATGTTTTGCAAGAAGAATGGCGTTGAGAACCAAAACTGTCGTGAACACCATCTTTTGCGAAAGGTCTAGTGTTGAGCGCCACTTTTGAGCGCAAGTGTATATGTTGTGGTTATCTAATGTTTTGAATTGTTTGAGATGGACTACTGTGATAGTGAGATATGTTTAATACGTATTATGCATTGATAACACGGTTCTAAGTATGTATGGTGAATGTTGTGGAAGAAATTTCAAGGAGAAGTTTCTTGTAGAGATTTCAGAGTGTGTACTAATGTATGGATTCTATATAATGAATTATCATGTCGCTTTAATAACCATTCAATCTCAAGTTGAGATGGGTGATGTATATGGTGAGAGGAGCAATTAGTCTAAGGTCTTTACTTTGACCAAAGATGTTAAGAGACTATGTGTGGTAGGGTGAAACTCATTCACAATAGTTTTATAGAACAAGAGGTCACCACAAGTGTATAACTCGCCATAGTTTAATATCAATATATGTATCTGGATGGTCGAATCTAGTATGAATGATTGCCTGTTTTAGGACTTGTTTATATAAATGTCTATATATGTTAATATCTCTATATTGTATGATTTTGTCTTTTTAGTACATTAGCTTATCTTTTTTTTTTTTTGTCTGTGTTCTCTTTTTGTTTGCAATGATTGCTCAAATAAAAATGTTTTAATTAATTCAATTAAAGGTGATAAAACAACATAATTTAGAATAATTTAGAATTAGTTTGTTATGTATAATTGTTTTCTTTTAAAAAACTTTAATTTTTTTATTGTATATATATAAGTCTCTATATTCAATACATGTTTTATACAATTAATAGATGTTTTATACAATTAATAAATGTTTTATATATTAATCGTATGATTGTTGCTTGTTGATTCAAGTCTAGGACGGTTACACTAACACTAAAGATAAGAAAATGAGAAAATGGAATTAGAGATATATAAAGATTTTCTTATTAAATCTACGTATCACTTTTTAAATGACTACAATAATGACAAAGGAGGTGGGGAAGCTATATTGAGAAATCTGATGGGATAAGAAAGTGAAGGAAACAATTATTTGGGTGAAATGAAAAAGGATGGAGGATACAAATAAAGGACAGTAAGATTTCCAGTGATGAGTGGAAATGGATGTTTATGGAATATATTTTTTTATTTTATATTTTTTTGGATTTCTACAGTTCAAGGCTTATATATTTTATTTTACTTAAAATAATAGGTGTAAATAGAAATTTTAGTTAATGAAACAAGTGGACTTCAGATAAAGATTCAACCCGAAAGCCTAATATGACCAAGAGGCAACTTCTTTAGTCAACTTCTTCCTAAACCTCCATGTATTTCTTCTTGTACCTCCATATTACGTCTATTACTCATCATTTTTTTATATCAATAATGTCCATTTTTTATATTTATTTTTAAAATATCGAGAAGTCTTCGTACGTGACGTTCATTTCTTCTTCATCTATATCTCGATGTTCTACACTTTTTCTATTTTAATTTGTTAATTCGTCTGATTTCCATTTTTAAATTCATATTTATCCTTTTATTCTCGTCATTCATAAGTAAAATTAATAAGTAGGGTAATGAATTTTTTTTTATATAATTTTAGTTAACTTTTCAAAATTTATAAATAATTTGCCTGATCAGCAGAAGTAGAACTAATCTAAGCAAAATTACTTAAAATTATTTTATCTTTCTCTCTTTCGAACTGAATTGTTACCGTTACACATTAAACTTTCAGGGAAAACACGGACTGATTACAGCACTTTCAAACTGATAACATTTGACAAGGAATTACTATGGATAGATCTCAATGAGATTTCTTAATCCCAAGACTGGAGTTATCTTACACTCACTGAAACCGGCAGAGGAAATCAATTTCACCCATTCCTTCTTGTTTCTCTCTTTTCCAGCGACGAACACCATCATTAAAATATCAAACAAGAGTTGGGTTTCTACAAATTCATCATCATCATCATTCTTTTCATCATCCATCACCATCTCTATGATGATCACCTTCCCTTTCTTACCTTCCTTTCTGATTGCTTCCTTGCACTTCTTCAGTATCTTCATGCATTCCTCATCACTCCAGTCATGCATTATCCACTGCTTTCTCATTCAAACCAACACATTCAGTATATACAAATAAAAGTTCAAAACTGAAGACATTTAGAAAGCCATTATCAATTACTTATAAGATTAATAATAAAGTAAGAATAAGGTGATATCTTCCATTCTTTTCCAATTGATTTCTTCCTTTCTGTGAAACTCTCAAAACCCATTATACATTATACACTATTTGTTGTGTTACCTTCAACAGAATGGCATCAGCTGGAGGAATAGCTTCAAACATGTCCCCTCCAACGTATTTTAGGTTTTCAGCACCTTGCAAGCCTGCAACAACATGTGGGAGATCTAATACAATGCATTGCATCTTTGGGAAGGATTTCGCAATGGCCTTTGCCATGGTCCCTGTGCCTCCTCCAACATCAACCAATGACTCCAATCCTGTGAACGTTCCCTTGCACTTCTCAATCATCAAACTAGAGATCAATCGAGCGTCATTCTCCATGGCATCATTGAATAAGTGATTAACTTTCCGGTGACAGCCAGCATAATCCCAAAAGGACATCCCGTGTGCAGTTTCAAAGGGTGTAAGATCACCACTTTTGAACCAATCAGAAAACTGATGCCATGGCTTTGTCATAAATGGACCAAGGGAGACCTGCATGAAGGGTATCAGACTCAAGGGATGTTTTTTAAGAAGTAGTACGGATGCATCAGTTAGCACATACTTCACTTCTAACTCATTCTGGGTAACATTTTGTTGAGAGAAAAAGCCAGAATGAACCATGATTCGCATCAAGCGATGGATGAATAAGGTTTTGGATGGATGGATTGGTAGTGAAGCAATGAGGTTTGAAAGTGGCATGGGTTGGCCATAGTTATGTATGACATCTGGTATGCCTAAGTCAACTACGCATTTAAGGGACATTGAGTTTATGAAGCCCAGAATGTTCTTCCATACGTGTTCTTGAGCTCGAACCACTTTGTCACCAAGCTCATCATTGTGAGAGTTATGGCTATATATATTTGGAGTATGGCACTTAACATTATTCCAATGTATATTTATATGCAACCACATGGCAACAGTAAAATCCTGTCGGTGGTTTCTTTTTATTTATTTTTACAATTATTACTATTTTGGGAAAAAAATTCTGTATTCCCATATTTATTTTAATAAACGATTTATTTGTATATTTAAATGAGTTTTTAATTAAGCAAGCGAAAAAAGTTTTGGGGCACCGCATGCACCGCACCGCATCTACCGCTTGCGGAAACCACCGTTTAAGCATGGTTTTTAATATATATGATTGTTTTTCAATTGCCTTCTAGAAAACAGCTTTTTCTTTTCTGAAAAAACGAAACTTGTTGTAATGTAAAATAATTCATCAGTGCTTGTTTATAAACAAAGTTTCTGTGGATTTTGAACGGTAACTAGTTGGGATACATAATTTGTTTATTAATATTTTATTGAATAAATCCGTAAACTGAAATTGTAAAAGAAAATTTTCTCTCTTTTCTTTTGCTGAGTAGTGTGGATGTGGAACTATAAAATTCTCTCGCGTCTTTCGATGTGGTGAAATAGGCAAAATTGGTGAATAGTACGATTAACTTGAGAGTAGTGTGACGAATTTGGTAAGATAACCAAATAAAGTCATACGTCAACTAGACAACTACATAATCTGAGGAGATGTCTCAACAGCTTACATAACTCGAAGAAGCATACAGAGAGACTTTCCTTCAACATGTTTACAAAAAAAATCATCATCAATTTCACCTTTTTAGAATTTATAAAGAATTTATCTCCAATAACTTCAATTTAGAAGTCTTCACAACTCTATACAACTTATTCTAAATCTGTAAATTTTAAATCAATTATTCTATTTTTGTAATTTATGGTGTAAATTATTTCATTTTTTTTAAAAAAAATTCTAAATTTATATTATGGATTGTACTATCTAAAATATAAATTTGCATTATGATCATATAATCTGAAATATAAATTTGAACTATGAATTGTATAATTCATAATGTAAATATGTAAGTACTTCATATTATACTATCCGAAATTTATAAATAGTATTTTTAATTCCTGTGTAATCTAAAATATCTACAAAATTTGAAACTATAATTATTATAAGGATATAATTGGAATTTTAAAAATGTGGAAGTGTACGAAGAAAATATGATGGTCCAGGAAGATATTTTCAAAAGGAGAAAGCTTTCATTTTTTTCTTTTAGACCCAATTTATATTTTTAACACCCATACTCCTTTTTTTTCCTTGTGAACCCCCTTTATCACAATGGGCCACTAGCCGAATCCATCTTTGAGTGTTTCATTATGCACTTCCAAGCATTTCATCATGCACCTTTAATTTCCTAAAATGTCCTTAATTAATAAGTGGTTTAAACGTTTAAGTTTTTTATTATTGAAATTTTCTGTGTTACCATTGACTCCACCTCTATTTTCCACCAATTACGAAACATGTACTCATGTCCTCTACACCTTCACCCTTCACCCCTCACTTTGTATCCATGCACTCCTGCATCCTTGCACTCCATTTGATTTTTATAAATAAATCTTATGCCCTGCACCTTTGAATTACAACTCTTTGATATTTTTTCTTATGAGCTTTTTACTTTGCAGATGATATCAACTGTTATATTTGTGAGTGAGTATTGTCTAAAGATATCTGACAAGAATTGTTCGAGTGCAGTTTGGAGTGGTGCACCCGCAGCTTGACTCTTTGTGTTGGTGCAATTTCAGATGCTTTGTTGTTAGCTCATTCTTCTTTGTGTTTTTGCTGGAAGAGAGAGGTTAATATTTGTTTTTAATTTGTGTGCATAGATAGACTTCGTGGTTTTTTGTTATTGATGGAGAGGTATTTTATTTTTGTTAATATGTTTACATGCATCAAATGACTGAAATTGAAATTATTGAATGTAGAGAAATGTCGATCGAATGTGAAGAACCGATACATGTCGATCGGATGTGGATATTCGATACATGCCGATCGGATGTGGAGAACTGATACCAGCATATCGAATGTGGACATCCGATTAATAAAAATTCGGATTTAGATATCTGATACTAAACTTATTTAGATATTTGATACTAAACCTATTTAGATATCTGATAAAAATTCGGATTTACATTATATTGAATATTCTTTAGGTTTACTTATATTAGTTTATTTATTTTTAATACTTCCTTTATTAGTTTAACTTATTTTTTTTATTTTACATATGAGTTTATAATGTATTATATAATTTATATTTAATATAAAATAATTTGTATAAATTTATTAAAATTAATAAAACTGATTTTGAAACAAAATAAGAATAGTCGAATGTATAGGAATCGGATATGGAGATCCGATGGTGAGAATTCAAATATCAATATCCGATATATGTTTAATGTTATATATAAAACTCTAATTATATTATTGTTTTAATTATTTTATTAATTTATAATCAATTTTAAAATTATGTATGATTCTGTATTAGTCTATAATGAAATTAGATATTTTTTAATTGATTAATTATTTTTTATGAGTTTATTAAAATTAATAAAACTAATTTAGATTAAAAAAAATTATATGTTACTATCGCATATGGAAATCCGATTAACTACATTGTTTCTAGCCTTCAAACCTCAACAAAAAGAAGATTTGTTTGTGTGTGATATGCCTGCAACTATTAAACAAAACTCTGAAATAAAAAACAAGCAAATCACACCATCTAAAGAGACAATGAGATTGGAAGCAGCACCTGCGTGACGAGCAGGGGAACGACTTCTGTGTGTGCGATAATGGACGTTCTTTGTGTGCAATGCAAGAGGAAACGAAGCAGAAGACGGGTTGTGTGTTGCTGGAGAGATTTGGAAAAAAGACAAAGGGAGAAGGTGTTGTGTGACTCTGTGTACTGGAAAAAAATATGAGATGCGTGGTGTGTGACTCTAAGTATTGGAAAAAAATTGAGATGCGAGGAATGAAAATGAGATGCGGAGAGAGAGAAATATAAGCGCGAATTTTCAAAGAAGAGAGAGAATATGTGCACTGACCATCTCTGACCACTTTTAATTTTTTTTTTTAAATATTAAAACCTTCTTAATTAATTATGGGTAGTGTAGGTATTTTGAAGAATTTTGGAAGTGTAGGATGAAAGTCTCTCCATCTTTTATTTAAAACTAAACAGATGTTGATATTGATATCCGTGTGAGTGATTTTAAAGTTAAAATTTTCAGGTACACTTGTCATTATTTCTCGACCATCCCATTTCATAACTGCCTTTCAGTAAAAGGTTAAAAAAATGAAAAAAAAAATATTGAAGGCATGAACGGAAACTGATATCCGTTCACGGATATGGGTGATCTGTTCATTTCCGTTGAGCATGCAATTATAGGGATATCCGTTGGACTCCAATTTGGTAGAAAGGTATTTTAAGCTTATAGTTTTAGGGTCAACTCGATGAAACAAGAGCTTTCTACCTGCTCTACAGCTGGTTCTATAAGCAACCACAATATGACCAAGGGCAAACACGACTGATGAAAGAAACAAGACAGACATTCCCCATGGCTTCTTCAAATGAAGTCTCTCCTTCCTAAAAAAAGGATGACAAAATATGAAACACGAACAGATATACATATACTATAACTATATATAAGCATATACCATTCCAAGATTGATCTTGTGGGGAAAAGGATTTGATTGAAAGGCCTTGTTGACACTGACAATGGGTTCCTTTGAGGCTGGTCTTACGTGGTCCCACCAACCACGGGCACTGGAACAAGAAGTGGATAAAAATCTTCTGGATATTTTTCCATTGATATATTTCCACATAATGCAACAACACTCTAATGCTATAATTTACGCTGTGAACTCAGTGAAATGATCTTGGTTTGTTTGAAACAAGAAAAAGGCTTTTGCATGGTTATATAAGGAGAGGGGAGAAGAAGAAAAAGATGATGCAGAGTGAACTTTCTCTGGTCGTGGTTTTGCATTGATCTTTTCAAGGAGTTCCTATGTGCTGCTTTGGTTTGTTTACGATTTCTTTTCATGGGAAAACCAAAGTGCGCTCATTGATTTGACTTGCTTATTATTATATTATGCATTTATGTCAATGGGTCACTAAAATAATAAACGAAAAAAAAAGAAGAATAAATGAAAAGGTTTAAACCCTCCATTGGTCCTCATATTTGTGTGCAAATTTCAGTTTGGTCCTCAAGTTTTCAACTGTCTCAATTGGGTCATAATTTTTGTAAAAATGCACACATTTTACCCTAACCGTTAAGTTGTCTTAAACGGCGTTAATTGATGCTGGGATGAATTTTTTATTTTAGGCTTAATCCCTCCCTTGGTCCTTATGTTTGTGTGAAAATCTCAGTTCGGTCCTCAAGTTTTTCCTCAAGTCCTTATGAAATGCTTACAACATTTTACCCCAACCGTTAAGTGTATTGAGACGGCGTTAACTTTGAACTAAGCTGTAATTTTTTTTTATGTTTAAAAATCATTAAATCCACGTGGCTATGGTCTTTCTTTTTCCTTCCAATCACTGATCACAGTTCACTCATTCCTCCACCCTCAAACCCCCCGACTCACACCTTTTCTCCCTCTCAAACTAAAAAATGTCGTCGTTGTCGATAGTTCAAAAATTATGACCCAATTGAGACAGTTCAAAACTTGAGGACCGAACTGAGATTTTCACACAAACATAAGGACCAAGGGAGGGATTAAGCCTAAAATAAAAAATTCATCCCAACATCAATTAACGCCGTTTAAGACAACTTAACGGTTAGGGTAAAATGTGTGCATTTTTACAAAAAATATGACCCAATTGAGACAGTTGAAAACTTGAGGACCAAACTGAGATTTGCACACAAATATGAGGACCAATGGAGGGTTTAAACCATTATTTAATTAAAGGTTTAATATTCTTTTTGATCTCCATTTTTGTTGGATAATCTCAAATTCGTCTCCATTTTTAAAAGTGTTTGGAATATATTTAAAATTAATAAAATTTGCTTCTAATTAGTCCCTTCCGTTAAGTATGACCAAACGACGTTAATAAATTAATGATCTGGCAAGGCCGTCACACTCAAGCCAAAAGCTCGAAATTTCTGTTTTTCACTCCACCACGAACGACCCAATGTTGGGCGAGGATGATTTGCGTCTTGCTGCCTCTTGAGCATAGGCAACGACCTCACGCCAGCAATGACAGAGCGAAGGCACGGTGAAGGCACAACTATGGCGCGGCTATTGCGCGGCGGAGGTGCCGCGAGAGCACGACGAAAGCTTCTGCGTGTTACGGTGAGGGTTTCGTTTGGAGATTTTTGGGTTCTCTGTTTTCGCGTGAGGCTAGCGTTTTGGGGTGAATGATTTTGGTTCCTGTTCTACAAGTTTTGATTCGCGGTGCAATCCTCCTCCTCCTCTTATGAAATTGCAATTAGGGTTTTGATTTGTTCTCTGATTTTTGGGGTCTTCGTTCTACATTCTGCAATTTAGGGTTTTTGTGATTGCAAATCATTCTTGCAATTTGGGTTTTGAAATTGGGATTTTATTTTCCTCTTTGGAGGTTTTGTTCTGATATTGAGTTTTGTCATTTGAGAGGTAGGGGTTCGTTCCAAATTGATTTTTATGGTTTCTGGTCTTGTAATCTTGATCTTGCAATTCTTGTTCTTGTTGGGGTTGAAGATGGAATGGCCATGGGGTTTCTGCCTAAGAAATCAGCTTGACGGTGGTTGTCTGGGTTGCGGCAGGAGAAACACTTTCAAATTTTGGGTTTCTTTCCTGATTTTTCTCTTGGGTTGAGATTCTATTTCTTCCTGATTTCTCTCTTGGGTTTCTTTCAAATTTTGGGTTTTTTTCCTAATTTCTCTCTTGCAACTCTATTTTTTCTATCTCTTCTTTCTTGATTTTGGAGTTAAGGTTCCTTCATTTAGGGTTTCTAATTCTCATATTTTTGGATTCTAGTTTACGGTGGTGATGCAAGTTTGCGGCAACTAGGGAGCTGATGGGTGCGGCCAATGGGTGTCGCGATGGCTCCGGCAAGGTTAGACTGTGGTTGATTCAAAATTTGGACCTATCAGAATAAAACAATCTTTTGTAAGTCAATTACACACGCCAATACGCATAAAACAATATATTGACACATTGTCGATAACTGGTGTCAGATCATCAACATACTAACGCCGTTTGATTATACTTAACGGAAGGGACTAATTAGACGCAAAATTTACTAACTATGAACATATTTCATACACTTTTAAAAATGGGGACGGATTTGACATCATACAATGAAAGTGACGCAATATTTACTAACTATGAACATATTTCAAACACTTTTAAAAATAGGGACGAATTTGACATTATACAATGAAAGTGGGGACCAAAGAGGATATTAAACCTTAATTAAAAGAAGGATTGTAGTCCGTAAGATGAAATGTAGCAGGAAATTGTGAAAAAGCACAGTCTTATGTGAAGGAATGGAGAGTGCAAAAGTTGTGATCAGGACCTATTATAAGGGAGTCCAAGAGAAGGCCTACAAGGTGAGTTAACTATCTGCTAGGCACTCAAAATCTGTTTCGGAAGCTGAAAAAATATAAGTGATTATTTTTTAAGATGCCAAACTTGATTGATTACATTGTTGGTCTTGAACCTATTTGTTAGAAGGGTTGAAATTTGCAATAGTTAGTCATGTGCTATGTTAATATGTTCCTAATGTGATCAAATTTTCATTTATAAATTTTCAAATTGGTATTACTTAACTTTGATTAAACATTAAACATTAGGAGAATAGTTGTGAAATAAAAATAGTTGATGTTTGGTCAAAGGCTAACAGGTTACTAAATTTACATTTGCATCAGTAGTACTACTACAATTCAAAACTCAGTTGTAATCTCCCTCTTCTCTCTGTATCAATTGTAGTGTCAAATTTTTTTGTTTCAGTTCTCTATCATACTATTTTTTCTTTTTGAAGATGAAACTTCTTCAAGACACCTTTTTCTCATTTTTCGTCATTTCCACCATCATCTAGAATTCCCTTTTCCTCGCGATTTGCAAGCACAAGAGAAACTTTCGTTCAACCTCAATCACATAACCTGCACAGAAAACCCTAAAATTCAAAATTAGAAAACCCCTAGTATGCAAAAACCCAAATCGTTGCATCACTCCACCATATTAGTTTTCTACACCTCGAGACAATCTCGTCCTTCATAACGAATCAACAACAACCCTAACCCTCCCTTTGCTTTTAACCAATTACTTCAATTTTAACATTTTCACAGACCTTGCTAAGTCATTTCAACTCTGCGTGCCACGTAACGAATAAGTGTACAAGTCATTCAGTTTTCGCTAGGGGAGCAAGTCTGCCATTAGCGTTTAACGTCGTAAGAAAAAAGGACTAACATGAATCGTTTTTGCAAAATATAGGACGTTTGTGAACTTTTGAAAAAAGGAGGACAATTTTGAACACACCCTATAAACTGAGGGACCAAATTAGGTATTAAACCTTTTTTTAAAAGGGATTTGGAAGTGAGTGGGGATGAATGTTAAACCTCTGGCAAGTGTACCAGATCGTATCAAGTAATAATAAATGGTAAGACCAAATATCGTTCTCCCAAAGGACTCTTAGGCCTTATCTTTCATGTAAATTAATCTTATAAGACTTGAAAAAGAAATAATTTTGTGGTTGTATGCAAAACGGAAATAAACATGCAAATGCAAGTGATTCAATTGGCAAAGAAAAGATATGAATGAATAGAGTTGTTGGGGTTTACAATTTCATCTTATCTGCCCTCTTATATATACTTTTCTTATTTAATTCGCTTTATTATCTAATTGTCTTGCAAACCTTCTTTGTCTACCCTAATCCCGATCTCTCGGCAAAAAGAGCCTATTACTAATTACTAGTTTACTATCTCTAGTTTCCCTAAGTAATTAGCAATGCATATATCACAGAAGCAAATACAATTGATCGTTCTACCCCTATCTTTAGGTAGTATTGCTTAATCAAGGAATTCCCTATAGTTCATGACTTTCTCGTACGTCTCCGTATCGACAAAGACAAATATCTTCTTACCGAATGAGTTAAACGATAAAAGCATTGAGCATAGATAAGAAACCCAACAATTGATAATATAGGCATATGAATAAAACAAGAATTTCAATATGAGAGAGTTTCAAAAGATTACATTGTTCCTCAACAACAAAAGGGTTTAGTTCACCATAAGCATGGTGAAACTATATGGAATGAATGGAAAAGAATGGAAGAGTAAACCCTAGAATTGATAAATTGGAGCCTAAGCATCCAAGAAACCGCCTCCAAGGAGTGTAGAACTGCTCTGGACTTCTCTGCCTACCAAAAGAATTACTCTGAAGGTCGCACTAGGGCTATTTATAACGCATAAAAGTAACAAAATTTAAGTCCAAGCCCAGCGTTCCACCGCTCAGCGCCTCATTTGACCGCTCAGCGGTTTCCCTCTAATCGCAGGACCGCTTAACGGTCCATTTCACCGCTCAGCGGTTTGCCTGAAGTCGCCTGGACGCTCAGCGGCACCACTTGGGCGAGAGACAGTGATTTTTCCCTCGAGTATGGTGCTCAGCGCTGGAAAATAGTGTTGAGCGGTGACTTTGACTCTTCTTTTCTTCCTTTTTCTCCTTCTTAAGTCTAAGTCCTCCCTCTTTTACTTCCATCTTCAATTCTCATCAAAACCCTGCAAAACAATGCAAGCATAATATCTATAAAAACAACTTTTGACTCTCATGTGACTCAACTAAGTGTTTTACTTGATTCTAAGCTCATTCTAAGTCATAAAGGGTGTGTTTTGATATCAAATTTAAGTATAAAAATAATGATTTTCCAACCGTTACCAATAAATTTAGAAGTAAAGTTTGTAAAAAATAATATATGATTTGAGCGATTGAACAAATAAAAAGTATGATATCATTGGTAAAAATTGAAGATTACTAAAACGCTCTTAGTAATAAAAATAATATAAAATTATAATTGTTAATAATATATATAGTTGTAAAACTTATTAGAAGGAGAGAAAAAATATTTTTTTAAAAAAAAAATTATATTTAAATAAAGTGAAATAGTTATTTTTAAAATATAATATTTTTGTGAATATAATAAGCCTACATTAAAATCGAATAAATCTATTTAGAACCGAATAAGTCGGCCTGTGTTGGAATCGAATACCTAAGTTAAAACCAAATACGCTTACGTCAGAACCCAATACGAATTTTTCATGGTTTTCTACGTAAGATAGAATCGATTCTACCTCCCTTAAAATTGAATACAAACGGGTCTTCCTTCTCCTCGAGCTTCGCTGATTTATCATCATCTTCCAAGACCTCCATTTTCTCGTTTTGAATGATAGTTAAGAAATAGTATCAGTTTTTCAAAAAAAAAAAAATCACTACAAATCTCTTTCTCAGAGCTAAAATAAAAAAACCCTTCATCTTACAAATCTTCTAGCAAATTCATTCGAGCGAAGAATAATATTCATTTCAATCTGTCATTGCAATTCCTTTAATAGTATAGTACCATCTTTCGGACAAAGCGCAAATAAATCTTTAATTACAATGCAAATATTATAAAACTATTATATTAGAATAAAAGTGACAAAATGTTGTTTAAAATAATATAATATAATAAAAGCTATAATAAAATGTTAAAAATCAGATTAAGACATGATAAAATCTAACATGATTATGACAATATACATATTTACACATTTATAGAAACCGATTCAATTCACCTTTCCACAACGAATAAAAGTCTGAAAACTAGTACTTGCAAAACTGCATATTACTGTTCGGCAGAATCTTCCAAACCCAACTTGTAAAAGAATAAACATATAAACACGCTTTCTTCATTACTCGGGATTCTAAACCAATCCCTAAATCGAGAAATCATCGTCCCGGGTCTCGCAATCTCCGCCATTGGGTTCCGTGTTTTTGTCAGTAGTTGGAGTCTGATCCACCTTTCTCTCATCACAAGACTCTCTCCCCTGTCTGCGTGCGAATGTATGTATTCCCCCCCTTTTACTGGATATTTATGTGCTCACAGAAACTTCAATTTCAGCTCAATTTTATTTTATTTATAATTTAAAATTATCATATCGTATTGGGTAGGTCCAATTTTGATTTTCGTGTTCTTTATTAACATTTTTGCAATTAGGCTCTGTTTGGGTAGTACCAGTTGGAAGTGTTTTTTTTTTTTTTTTTAACGGGGAATGTGTAACTTCTTTCCTGTAAGGATGATCTAAAAAAATCTGAAAAATACTTCAAAGTTTGTAACTAAAGAACCTCTTAAACTTAATGGTACTGCTGCTGGTTACATGTCTTTCTTCTAGTAAACTGAGTTTGAAGTAACAAATGTTTTCCATTCCATAAGTAATGTACCAAGAGGCGTGCTTGCAGCTTGGAATAGATTGCCAATTTTGCTCTGTGATCAGATTTTAATGTTTCAATGTTGTGTTGTTTTGTCATTTGCGGGATGCTGATAGTGAGATTGTGGTTCAGTTAAAGGCAGGAAGGATTCCTCCACTGAGGTAATTTTGGATTAACTTCTGTGCTAGTTCATGAAAATGTGTAGCATACTTAAGTGCAATTAATTATAGTATTTTATATATTCCTTTTGATGCATTCCCCTTTATATAAATTAGTTCATCACTAAGCATGTTTAGAGTATAAATAGAGAGACATGTTCTTTTGTTCTCTTGAATTGTAGTGGTGCTACTTCCTGAGTTAGATGCATCTACTGAAAGGCCTTTCCTTTCCTTAATTTTAATTTTTCTTTTAATAATTTTTGTGCAAATAAACAAGGAAAAATGGAATTGGGAACCTCAGAGTCATCATATCCAGGTTCAGGGAACTGGGAGATCCCAATTGATCTGTTCGGTTCCAAAAAGCATGCCGGAGTCCCTCGTGGTGTTCTAGCATTTGCAGATGAGTCTGATAACGTAGTCTTCAGGGTGAACCGTCACCCACCCAATCCTAACTCATCGCCCCTTCCCAAGGACAAGAAAGTATTGCTCGACGCCTCAGGCCATACCCTCTTCTCCATATACAGCTATCATGTCTGTTTCCCTTATCTTAATTTCTCTTAATGAAATAAATAAAGTTTTCCTTTTCTTAAAAGATATGATTTTTCTTTTTCATTTGATAGAATGGGTCTTGGAAGTGCTATAAGGGAGACAGTGATGGGAATAAGGAGCTGGTGTTTAGAGTGCAGAGGACCCTCAAAACATTTACTAGAGTTGAGTTAGAGGTGCTTTTTGAGAGTGGAAGATCCAATGATGACGGTTGTGATTGGAAAGTGAAGGGTTCCCCTTTCCAGAGATCATGCTGCATCTATAAAGATGCTGACTTGGTTGCACAGGTACTAAATTCATGCTATACTTATGTCGTAAATTATTTGTTACTCAGACAAATAGTTACCATCCGTCCATGTATAATTGAAATTATGTTTGGGAACCCAAGAAACTCTCTTTTCAGAATCCAAACAATACATTTTCTTTTATTATACAACGGTGGAATGGTGTTTGAATCTATGCCCCTCATGCAAACAAACTCATTGGTCCTAGTAGGTAGATTCCAAATAATGTTACATTAGATACATTATACCTCAGAAGATTGAAGATATGGAGGTGATGGATGCAGCAGAATTATTCAGTTTATGAATTAAAACTACCGGCATGATTTGATGAGTATAATGATAGTTTAAAGCTGAGATTTGTATATTACGACAGAGGAGCTTGATTTACAAGTTTACCGTGTTGAAATTTCATTACAATCCAAGGTATCAAAACAATTGATTCCGGTTTACTTGTTCATTATACTTTTGTGCAGAGTAGCCTGATGTACAAGCTCCACCAAATATTTGTCAGTAGGGGAAAATTTCGTCTAACAATCTTTCCGGGGAGTATTGATCATGCTCTAATCGTGGCTATGTTTGTGATATTTTTAAGTGGAAGAAAGTAGTGTCATTGACCCAAATGAATCTGCAAGGAGAAAAACAAGGTTTTGATTAATGTCTTTGATGATCTTTCTGTCTCACTCATACACATTTATTTTTCTCATAACATCGGTTCATTCATTGACTAATAAGGGGAACAAATGGGATATTGTTCTTTATAGGAAGCAATGTTTTATTTAAACCGGTGCTAGATCCTATCCCCAGAAACATTTTCATTGTTATTGAACTGGGCAACTCATGAAACATTTGTCATTTATCCCTATTGGATAATACTTTTATTTCACCTATCTTCATTCTCTCCATTCATTTGGAACGTAGCCAGTATGTATGAAAAATAGATATAGATTTGGAGGAAGCATCCACATTTAGAATACAGATCCAAGCATAGAGAACTAGAGACTGGTCAAACAAAATATCTGTACTGAAATTTGATTCAGCAATCAATGTATTTATTTAGTGAAATTGGACACATTTGGATCTACTATTATGCTAGTACCGTTGTATTTGACCTGTGTTTTTGTTTTTGTTCTCAAAAGTCAAGTAAATGTAGTCTTTGTAAGTGTTTGATAATCTATCAGCACAAGTTAGATCCCAATCCCGTCGAAGCTAACAATTTTGCTTCTGCGTTTTTTGTTTCTTTTAATGTAGTTTTGGGTATGTAACACAAAGGCAAACAAGCTGTTAGTTATTCAGCATTAACAATAATGTATTAGCATTGCTTAATTAATTTCATAGTGATGTGTTTGGATAAACACATTTCTTGATATTTTTTGTCAGTGAAAGTTTGCCAAAGTTTACATCTGCTGAAATGGTCACTTTGAAGCCAACTCATCATCTAGAATATGTTAATAAATGATAAAGACTAAAACAAAAATAAGAATTGTAGGGACCTAATTGGAAAAAATAATAGAGAAACAAAAACCAAATGTAGAAAATTATTAAAGACCAAAGTAAAACAAAAAAAAACAAATTTCAATGTTGCCGGAAATGTTATCACTTAACACGTTATAATGACAAAAACAATTTTATCAATGACGGAAATAAGAAAAAAAATGGAAAATCATATGTAAAATTTTGAAAAAGAGAATGAAAATTTATGTGAGCTCAATAATTCTATAATTCATTAATACATATCTTTTTAATTTCGGAATTTACATATCAATCACGAAATAGTTTAAATGTCAATAGAAATGACAATGTGGAACAAGCTGTGCAAATCAGTATGTAGGTTCACAAAACAAAAAAAAAAAGTGAGTGTTTTTTCTTTAATATTAAATGAAAATACACAGATCAGATCCTATGACAAGGGTGATTTGCAATTATTATGATTAATTAAATATTTAGAAAAATATCTAAACAATTAATAATATTCATAATTTTAATAAAAAAATCTTAATAACAAAAAAAAATCAAAATTTGAAAAATATAATTGTTATTTTATTTTGAACAAATAGTTTATTGATTACGTTTAAACTATATATTTTTTGTTTTTTTCTAGATAGGTAAGAATCGAGAAATTAGAGTATATAGAGTAGATGGGTGTTTTAATTTAATGAGTCTGACTTATTTTAGTAATAAAGGTTTCGTAATATAAACAAAAGTTTATATACCGTCTCATTATCTAAACCACAAACTATCTCTCTAAAAACTCTTTTCTTGAGTTCTCTATCTTCTTTCTATCTTTTCTAACTCTTGAGTAATCTCTTTGACGATCAGGAGCTGCCTAAATGACCACAACAGGGAGGTCTACATCTCTACCCGATTAATTTCTTCTATAGAGCAAGTAAGTTTTGACTCCTTATCTTTGGTTTTGAGGGTTGACGCATGTGTTCACCCTTATCTATTCCTTGTTCTTTGTCCATCAACGGTCCTAATGATCTGTTGTGATATCAATTCTCAGGTTTATAGGCGTTCCTAGGGTTTCTTAAACTTGAAGCAAGGGTTTGACATGTTTAGAGTTTGGTAACTTCGGTGTAAGGTAAGGGAAATTAATTTGTCATTCATATATGTAATAGAAAGTTTTAATCTATTATTGATGTGGTTATATAGTTATATGATAACTTGGATATGCTAAATTGAGAAAATAATAATTGTTTGTGATTCATGATGTAATTTTGATGTTGTATGATTGTGTGAATGTTGTGTAAGTTCATATATGTTGAATTTGTAATGAATTTAATGCATAACTATGTTGATGGTGATATTTGTGAAAGGCAGAGGTTGAAGTACTACTTTGTGGTCCAAATTAATGGGTGTTGGTATAAGAATTCTTAGAACAATGAGTTAAAAAGGGAGTTATACAGTTTGGTGAGTGGTATATAGTCTTTTATAACTGGTTTATACTCTTAGATGGTCAAATTTTGATGTCAAGTGGAGAGAAAGAAACTAAGTTGTTTTATACTTGTTTTAGGGTGAAATTAGGGGGTTTTGATAAGCAAATTTATAGGGAAATGGTTGGTCTGGAAAAATAGAAGCTTGATGTTAGTTTGGAAATCATTTAAGACTTGTTGAAGTTGTAAAACCAATAAAATTTGGTGTGGAGTTCAATAGTGGACTAGTGTGTGGGTATTTGCATGTTTTTGGTCTAAATAGGGGGGTTTTGAGTGATGAATTTCTAAAGGAGTGGTTTTAGAGAGAAACCTGATATTTGGAGTTGGTGTCTAGGCCATTTAAAAGTTATATAACCTTTTTGTTTAACTAAATCTGAGGTAAAATGTTTAGAATCTGATACATGAGGTTTAGTTATAAATTGATTGGTTGAACCTTGATTCCTTACCAAATCGTCAAATTGATATCTAATTTAAGTTATAAACATGTATTTGAATCATTCTCATTGTCTAAGATGCCATTTTGATCATTTGGATAGGTATTGGGGTCAAACAAAGCTAGTTTTAGAGTTGCTGATTTTTTGGTATAAAGTTGAGCACCACCATTCTTGTGGTCTGGGGCTGAGCGCTAAGAAAGTAGCATTGAGCGCCATTTTCCAATGGGGATAGGGTTGAGTGCCATAATGTTGGGGTTGAGCGCCAATGGTGCAATATTGGTTTTTTATCTTTGTTTTCTTGTTTTTATTGGCTTTTGAGTTGTATTTGGTACTTTGATAACTTGGTTGGGTTATTTTCTGGTTCTTTTTGGTGGATGTTCAGTGGATTAATGTATTTAGTATGCAATGAGACTATGTATATGATTAAGTATGGTGCAAAAATATGGGTAACATGTATAATGATATTTGAATAATATGGGAAGTGTGGATTTTAAGTATCATGTGAGAAAGGAATTTCAAGGAAGAATATCCTAAGTTAAGTTGGTTATGTTGTGTTATGTATTGAAGTAGGAGCTTTGGAATTGGGGAATGATCCTGACACTCTCAATAACCCCATTTCATATAGAGATAAGTGGTTATGTCATGGAGAGTATAGCATGAGGTCCTAGTCTATGGTCATTGATTTTGGCCATAGATGTTTGACAAATTAATCTTGGTGTATGACATTATTGGTGGTGGTTGAGGATGTAGTTATTATTTCTGAGTAGGTTGCTCCACCATACACGGGTGTAGGTTCCCCCATCAGTCCGACATCAATGTATCTAGCCGGATAATAAAAGTTTCAAAGTGGAAGGGATCGGTTTCAGTATTGATTGATTCATAATATGCATGTATATTGTTATTGTTTTAAATTGTATATATAATATTTTGATACTTTAGCTTACTCTTGTTTTTGTGTTGTTTGTCTTTAGGTATATTTCTCTTTTGCAATGATCACCTTAATGGTGTGAGTTTATGTGGTGTATCTAGGGGAGTAGGTTCTAGTTGGTAGTGGAGCTGAAGCTTAGAGTAGGACGTTTCGACTTTTTCTTTTGTTTGTATGGTTTACCTTACTCTTTTGGCTCAATGTAGTATGTATTCTTCTAGTATAAAAAGATGTACATATGAAGTTTTGTATTATAAATTATTTATGAATATTTGTAATAGAAATTTTATATTTTCCTCGAGTTAATTGTTTTGTAATATCAAGAATGTGATATCTCCCGTAGTAGATAAATATTATGAACTTTTGGGATGTTATATGACACAATATATTATACTTAATTATACTTGTTGATTTAAAATAAATTTAAAAATAAATAGTATTATACGGCCAATCCGTAGATCTGTGTGTCAAATATTATGTGAGACAAACTAATCTAACTTACTTTTTAAAGGTCGAGTGTGTAGGGATGACAACAGGTCGGGTCGGGCACAAATAATGCCTACCTGCAACCCAACCCGTTGGATAAAATTGTACTTGTTACTCGTCCCGCTACCCGCTGGATACCCATATTAAAAAAATCCGCAAGTTTTTTTCAACCCGCGGATACTCGTTGGCTACCCGTTTTTAACCCGCGAAAATTTAAAAAAAATTATTTTATTGAGTTGGAAACAAAAATAATATGAATAAAATTACAAATAATATAGACAAAAGCATTTTTTTTCCTAGACTGAAGAAAGTTAAATGGGTTTGAAGGAAGAAGCTCAGATTTAGGTTTTGTCAAAAAGGGGAAAAGAGCGAGATGTCATGGCTGTGAGCACAGAGTGAATCGCCTCGCCAGAACATGACACGCCTCTCCTCCGATTGCCTGATTCAAGAAGAAGAAGAAGAAGAAGAAGAAGAAGAAGAAGAAGGCGGGTAGCGAGTACCCGCAGGTACGAATAGTGTGATATCCGAACCCGGCCCGTTAACAACTGGGTATTAAAATACCCGCCACCCGCGGGTACCTTTTATCGGCGGATACTAAATACTCGTAGTAGATTTTATCCGCGAGTACTTGCGGGTACGAGTTTTTATACCATCCCTACTAGTGTGAGACAAACCACAATAAAAAAGAAAGAAAAAAAAGTAGTTTGCATTTTATCTTAACAAAATAACTTGATGAGTTGAATTATCAAATTTTTGATAAGATATTATTTTTTTTAAGTTGTTAAAACACCAAATAATTTTGCTAATGAGTGTTTGTCTTTCATGTGACAAGTATTTTTTTGCTTTAGTAAGTTTTAAATTACTTTAATGCGCCCTAAACGAACAAAATTATTGCTAACATAAATCGAATAGATATTAGTTAAATAACTAACTGATTTGTTGCAAATATAATTGCTATTAATTTCAAATATAAAGATGACTTTAGACATAAATTACGAATAAATACCACAAAGCAATATGATTTAGCAAGTTTTACCACCACGGTATTAATATTTTGAAATTTAAATATAGAAATAAAAAATACATATAAGAAATAAAAATAAGTAAAATAAATAATGGCCCGATTGAGATATGCTTGTTATTGTTGATGACACTTTAAAAAAATTACAAAGAAAATAAACTTTTAAAATTGAAGGAAAAATATAAATATAAATTGTTTAAATCAATACCCATGATCATTATATTTATTAATTTGACATAATACCTTAAAGTCAAATTCGAATGGGTTAAAATTAGATAACAATTACAATATAATTTTCAAACAATAATATTTTAAAAATAAATATAATTCTTGAAATATTTGATAATATTTTTACTTTAATTTATCTTAAAGGGTTTAAGATAATTCACGGTGTCTGTTTAGATTCTATTTTCAAAAGATATTTATTTCATATAAAAAAAAGTTAAGAACTATCACTTCAATTAACCAAATAGAAAGTATAAAAAATGTGTTAAGACGAGATTAAAAGAAAGTGAAAGACGTCAAAAGAATATTTGTAATGCATCATAAATAAAATTCATTTCAATTTTTTTTTGCTAAAAAAATTAGTCTGCAATTAAGGTTGCATACTTATTTTTTTATGAAAAATATCATAAAAATCTTATTTAATAATCTTATTTAATAGAATATCAAAATTTATCTAATATCTTCTACCTATGTACCAGGGTTTAAAGTTACGCGTGACATAAAATACTCTTCGATTACTTGTCAATACGGTGCGACGTGATTGGTATAAATCAGCTGCAAATCGTAAACTCGGCTTCGACCTTTCTCGCAATTCTCTCTGCGATTCTCACCAACATCGTCAAAGCACTAATATATAAATATTCAGTAGCTGAAGATTTCATTTGCCAAACGCCGCACGGTGACTCTGGTATTACTGTATTTATTCGCTCTTCTTCGTTTCCCTAACTAGCACTTCCACAAAACGAGGAATTTGCTTACGCATTACAAAGAGAATAATGGGAAAGCAGAAAGGAGAAAACGCCAGAAGCAAGTCACGCCCTTCCAGTAGTAGGTTAGCGTCAATACCTAATTTGAAATTTCTACTTCGTCTTCCTCGTCTTATCGATTCTTCTTCCTCGCAGTCTCGCCGCCTCGCTCTTGCCTTCCGGCCCCGCCGCCGCTGCCGCCGTCGGATTCGGTGGTTTTGTCGGCAGCTCGCGCCTTGATCTTCCTTCTTCGTCTGAGGATTCCCTCCCCTTTGTCGTATGTGTTTCTAGTTTTATGCTATTTTTTACTTTTGAAGATGGTTGTTGTGAGAGAGAGTTCTATTTCCTGTTCAATTTTGTGTTATTTATGACTGTAGTTATAATCTAGTATTGATTAGGTCTGTTTTTGTTGTCATAATTAATATACTGGAATGGTACTGCTGCAGCGAGTTTCATGTTCTGGTTCAATAAATTGAGTTCATAATCAGCACACATGTGCTACTGGGATACTCTGAGTTTGAACTTATAATTTGCGGTGTCTTTCATTCTGTGTTTGTATGAGAAGTTTGTACTGAGTTGGAATTGAGTTAGTAGAGCTGACTAGTCTGTTAGTGTTGCTTAGTTGACAATATTTTAATCCTTGCCTTAATGCCAATATATTGATATTTCGGATATGCAGGATGTTGATAGTGAGCTTGCGGTTCACTTGAAGAGGCTAGGCAGGAAGGATCCCACCACTAAGGTAAATTTGGATTAACTTGTGAGCTAGTTTGGAGATATATCTGACATGCTCATCTGCAACTAGTTATAGTATTAATCCCAATGAGGTGTTCTTCCTAGATTCTGGGTTTAAAATTATCTTTTAGTGTCAATCAAATACCAATAAAACGAATGGAAGGCGATGAATCTCATACACACATCATACATGAAAAAGGACACTATACGTTAGAAAAATAATATGTGAAAAGGTACTTGTGAGGTCTATCTTCAGATTCATATATATGTAGAAAGAGAAAGAGAGATGTGTATCTTGCAACGGAAGTACAAAGACAGGGAACAAAAAACAAGATAAAGTTCACATGTTCTAGATGACAAATAGATACCACGAAAGGCAACTTCTACAAAGTTGCTTAGGAGGTAATATAAACTATTGTAACACTTCACTTGAAGCTGATACAAATAGTATGTACAAACTTAGGAACAAGTCCGACCTAGGTCTTCTTTGGGTTTTTGTCAAAATATTTCAAGTTGTTCATTGGAGCTAATAAACATAATACAGATTTTCTTGGACAACAACTTTTCATAGTTAAAATTATGGTCAATTTCTATGTGTTTGATTCTCTCATGAAACATGGGGTTGAAAATGATGTGAAGAGCTATTTGGTTATCACAATACTTCCTTATTCATTGGGTTTCACAAAATTTCAGTTCTTGGAGAAATTTTTTTATCCACACAGGTTCACAAGTGTGTCACACTGATAGGAGATTGTTAGTGTATGAGAGGAAAAGGAAACGTCAACAGCTTAACTGTTAGCCTAACTGTTTTTATCAGTTAGGAATAAAGGGGAACGAGTTTGTATAAATAGTAAGAGTTAGTAGAAAGGGGGGGGGGAATATATTGACTGTTGTATTCTTTGAACAAGAATTTGTTATTCCTGCAGGGGAGGTTAGGCTCCCAGACTACCCTATTCATTGTATTCTTGCAGTAAATAATATCAGAGGAGGTTATACAGATTCTTGGGTGTTGATTCTGGTGTGTGTTTGTGATAATTCTTTAGGTTTCTTGATTAGAAACCTATCATTTGGTCCGACCTGCCAGATCCAAATTTGGGAAACGACGCGGGGATGGAGAATGCGACGGAGGCACGATTAGAAGCGATTGAGATAACGGTGGAGGGAATGAAGGCTGAATCGGCGGCGGTACGACGGGATTTACAACAAATTATGAAAATTCTAGAAAAACAGGGCAATCAAACGGAGAGCAGTTCGGATGGTAGCTTCGTGAATGATAATAGACACAAAGGGATTGGGGAGACCGGAGGCGGTGGAACCGGCGAAAGGAGTGAGGAACAAAAATCGTGGAGGAAGAGAGTTGAGTTACCCACCTTCGACGGCGAGGAGCCCCTAAGTTGGCTCAACAGAGCCGAAAGGTTTTTCAATATACAAAAGGTGACGACTAATGAGGAAAGGGTGGAGGTCGCTTACGTGAGCATGGAAGGGAGTGCGGCGTACTGGTTCACTTTTTGGAAGGAGAAGGCCAGAAACCGCTCGTGGGACGGGTTGAAAACAACCATGATCAATCGTTTCGGTGGAGGATTTAGAGGAACCGTGTTCGAGCGATTGGCTACTCTACGCCAAGAGGGAACAATAGAAGAATTTGTTCGTAATTTTGAAGTTTTGATGGGGCAAACGAGAGGGATACTCGAGGAACAGGTCCTGGGTTATTTCTTGGCTGGATTACGAGAGGACGTGAAGGGTCAAGTGCGGATTCAGAACCCGTCAGAGTTAATGGAGGTGATGAGGATTGCGCGTGATGTGGAGGATGCGATGATGAGAGCACCAGGAGGCCATGCTAGTGGGTTCAAGATAAACCCATTCGGTTCGAGATTGTCAGGGGTGGTGACGCGATCGGAACCTTCTTGGACTACGACGTACCAACAGGGAAGAATCGAGAATGGAGGATCGACAAGGAGGGACGGAGCGGTGACGAATGCTAATAAGATGGGGAACAACGCTGTTGGGAGCGATAACAGAGGGCGAATGGCGAGGAATCTGCTTTACCCGGAATTTCTCAAACGAAAGGAGGAGGGTCGTTGTTTTCGATGTGGGGGCCCGTTCGCACCAGGTCATCGATGCACCGAGAGGAGTTTGAGGGTACTGCTGCTGGCAGAGGATGAAGAGGGAGAAGGGGGGGAGGTGGTCGGAGACCAGGAGGAAAAGCCCATGGAATTGTCTGCATGTTCGGCGGAAGGGTGGTGGTGCTAATCGATAGTGGCGCAAGCCACAACTATATCAACCGGAGGGTAACAGAGGAATTGGGATTACCGGTGACCGACACCCCTACGTATCTGGTGAGTTTGGGGGATGGGCATAGACGAGAGACTCGAGGACGATGCGAGAGGGTGATAGTGAGGTTGGAGGAGGTTGATATAGATGAGGAGTTTTACGTGTTTGAGTTGGGTGGCGTTGATGTAATTCTCGGTGTTGCATGGCTGGCGAAATTAAGAGAGGTCAGGACTAATTGGGGAAGCATGACGATGGAGTATAATATGGGAAATAAGAAGATTAGGATAAGGGGCGAACCAACCTTGCCACGACAGTTGGTAAAATCTGGATCATTGAGGAAGATGGCGGATGCTGAATCATGGGCGATGGTGTGTGATTTAAGTAAAGTGGAAACATAGCAGGATGTTGAGTGGGAGACAGATTTGACAGTAGAGCAGAAAGTGGCCTTGGAATCCGTGCTGCAAACGCACTATCGCTTGTTCCAAGACTTGCAAGGATTACCTCCCTCACGTGATAAGCAACACCGAATACAACTGAAGGAAGGCATCGACCCTATAAATGTAAGGCCATATCGGTATCCGCACATACTGAAAAGTGAGATTGAAAAACAAGTAGAAGATATGTTGAAGGCTGGAATCATACACCCCAGTTCTAGTCCGTTTTCCAGCCCAGTTATCCTCGTAAAGAAGAAGGATGGGAGTTGGCGCTTTTGTGTAGATTACCGGGCGCTAAACAAGGCCACCGTACCGGACAAATTTCCTATTCCGGTGATAGAAGAGTTGCTGGATGAACTAAAAGGTGCCAGGTATTTTTCTAAAATCAATTTAAAATCTGGGTACCACCAGATCAGGATGGAAGAAGAAGACGTGGCCAAAACAGCATTTCGCACGCACTTGGGTCATTTTGAGTTCTTGGTCATGCCGTTTGGCCTCACGAATGCGCCGACAACTTTCCAAAGCACGATGAATAGTCTATTGCAGCAATATCTTAGGAAGTGGGTGTTGGTGTTCTTTGACGATATTCTAGTCTACAGCCCAAGTTGAGAAGATCACCTGAAGCAGTTGAGTTTGGTGATGCAGGTATTAGAACAAAAAGGGTGGGTGGCCAGTCGGAAAAAATGCGATTTTGGAAAAAAAAGGATTCGTTACCTGGGGCATCAAATCTCTGAACAAGGGGTGGAAATGGACAGTGAAAAGATTAAGGCAGTGGTGGAATGGGGAGAACCCAGAAACTTGAAGGCTTTGAGAGGTTTTCTGGGACTGACGGGATATTACAGACGTTTTGTAGCTGGGTATGGGAAGATAGCACAGCCGCTGACAGAGTTATTAAAAAAGGGGAAATTTGCTTGGTCAGATCAGGCGAGAGCAACTATGGAGAATTTGAAGGCTGCTATAACATCTGCTCCAGTCTTAACGCTGCCGAACTTTAATCAAGAATTCCAGATTGAATGCGATGCTTCAGGAGGAGGGGTGGGAGCTGTGTTGCCCAAAACAAGAAACCCATTGCTTTTTTCAGTAAGGCACTTTCGGGGGGATCTTTGAGTAAATCAATCTATGAGAAAGAGCTGATGGCATTGGTGTTAGCCATCCAACATTGGAGGCCTTACTTGGTGGGAAGGAGGTTTACGGTGTACACTGACCAGCGTAGTTTAAAATACTTGATGGAGCAAAGGATAACCACACAGAGTCAGCAGAACTGGTTGGCGAAGCTTATGGGGTATGATTTTGAAATAATACACAAAAAGGGGAGTACAAACAAGGCGGCAGATGCACTGTCACGAAGAGATGAAGGAGAGATAGAGGGACGAGAGCTCCAGGTGATATCCAGACCCTTCTGGTCAAACTTTCAAGAGCTTGTAAGAGAAGTGGAGGAGGACGAAGCATTAAAAAAGGTGATTGCTGACATTCGAAGAGATCCCAATTCCCATGCGACATACACTCTGGAAAATGATAGACTGCATTATAAGGGGAGAATGGTGCTATCAACTGATTCGGTGTGGATTCCTAAATTACTAGAAGAGTTTCACGTGACCAAAACAGGAGGACACTTGGGGGTGTATCGTACATATAGGAGGATAGCCCAATCCTTGTATTGGGTAGGTATGAAGAAGACGATTACTGAGTTTGTTGCTAGTTGTGTCGTCTGCCAACAACATAAGTATATGGCAGCATCCCCCCAGGGGCTACTACAGCCATTACCCATACCTGAGGCGGTGTGGGAGGAGATAAGTTTGGACTTTATTGTGAAATTACCAAGGTCGCAGGGGCATGATGCTATTCTGGTGGTGGTGGACAGGTTAAGCAAGTATGCCCATTTCGTGGCATTGAAACACCCTTTTTCGGCAAAAACAGTTGCAGAGATATTTACCAGGGAGATTATCAAATTGCACGGAATTCCAGTCTCAATTGTAAGTGATAGAGATCCATTGTTTTTGAGCATTTTTTGGAGAGAGTTGTTCAAAGCACAGGGGACCCAACTCAAGATGAGCACTGCCTATCATCCTGAAACTGATGGGCAAACAGAGGTGGTTAACAGGATAGTTGAAGGATATTTACGCTGCTTTTGTTTAGAACAACCCAAGAATTGGTATGCAGTATTGCCCTGGGCGGAATACTGGTATAACACGAGTTACCAGGGCTCCGCTAGGTGTACCCCAATTGAAACCGTGTATGGCAGAGCCCCTCCATCCTTTAGCAGATTCGTACCTGGAGAAACACCGGTGGAGGCCGTGGCCTAGGACTTGATGACACATGATGAGGCCCTTAGACAACTGAAATTTCACTTGAATAGGGCCCAAGATCTTATGGTCCAGCAGGCTAACAAGAAGAGGAGAGAGGCGGATATCAATGTAAATGATTGGGTCAATTTGAAGATCAGACCTCACCGACAATCTTCGATGCCAGTGAGGTTGCATCCAAAGCTTTCGGCCCGCTATTTTGGTCCTTTCCAAGTGCTACAGCAGATAGGAAATGTGGCTTTTAGGCTGAAGCTACCAGAGACAGCAAGAATTCATGCGGTATTTCACGTGTCCCAGTTGAAAAAGGCGGTGGGGGAGAAGATAGTGGAAAAAGGACTGCCAGAGGAGCTGCAGGCAGAGGGGCCTAGTTTTTGGCCAATAAAAGTCTTGGACAGGAGGCAAGTTCAGTAGGGAGAGGAGTTATTGAACCAAGTTCTGGTGGAATGGCAAGAAGGGGTAAGGAGGGTGCTACTTGGGAAGACGAAGCTACCATTCAGGATCAATATCCTGAGTTCAACCTTGGGGACAAGGTTGTCGGAGGAGGGGGGAGTAATGATAGGAGATTGTTAGTGTATGAGAGGAAAAGGAAACGTCAACAGCTTAACTGTTAGCCTAACTGTTTTATCAGTTAGGAATAAAGGGGAATGGGTTTGTATAAATAGTAAGAGTTAGTAGAAGGGGGGGAATATATTGACTGTTGTATTCTTTGAACAGGAATTCGTTATTCCTGCAGGGGAGGTTAGGCTCCCAGACTACCTATTCATTGTATTCTTGCAGTAAATAATATCAGAGGAGGTTATACAGATTCTTGGGTGTTGATTCTGGTGTGTGTTTGTGATAATTCTTTAGGTTTCTTGATTAGAAACCTATCACACACTGTTACCCTATATTCGACTTCAAGACTTGATTGGGAAATTATATTACATTTTTTGTTTTTCCAAGATATTAATACTCCTTCCAATGAAAACATAATATGCAGTAGTGGAACGGTTGTCTATAGAAGATTGTGTTTAGTCAGAATCACAATTCCCAAAGATTTGGTTATTTCCTTTATCATCATGTACCATACTTTCTCAAAGAGCATTTTTGACGTATATAAGGATGTGAATGATAACATTGCAATGATCAATAAAAGGAGTTTGCATAAACCAGCTTGTCACACCAAGTGCAATTCTTTTTTTCAGGTCTAGGTAAGATAAATAAGTTTTCTAACAAGTCTTCTGTATCTCTTTGGTTATGAGAAAGGTTCACTTTATTTTGTCATTAATTTTTGGTTTGGATTGATAGGAGTATCTACGAGTGTAAAACCAATGATGCTTGTTTCTTTTTGCACATCTAAAGTATATTGCCTTTGAGAAATTGCAATACCTTTCTTTAAGTAAGCCACAACACTGTCTAGAAAGTATTTTAGGCATCCAAAACCTTGGGTCTAAAAGTGATTGCATAAGTGCTTCTTTATTTGAGAGATTTTATTTCATGCTGCCTTATCATTTTCACTCGCTTAAGCAAGCTTTGCTATTTATAAAATCTATTGGTTATGTGTTCGCTCAAGTGAGCACATGACATCACTTATAAGTGAGTTTGTGCTTAAGGCTTTTTATTTTCCATTTTCTTTTTCACAGCTTAAGGCATTGACAGCTCTATCTATGCTGCTTCAAGAAAAGTCTGCAAAAGAAAGCATTCTAATAGTTCCGCAATGGGTATGTTGTCTTCATATTATATTACTTGTTTGTCTCTGAATTGTCTGCATCAGTTCTTTTACCTTTTATACAAAGAATATATAGTTTGAATAATGAACTGATTGTTCTTTTGCATGGTGATTTTCCCTTAAAGAATAAAAGAATTTTCTTTCCTCCAATTGGTCTAACCGTTTGGCATTTAATCATGCCAGATTTTTATCTCAACAAATCATGATTTATTGAAACTGTTATGGAAGTGAAACCGAGAAAAGAGACAGGTATACCAACGGGATGGGAGTGATAAGATATGTTGTACATTTCTATTTTTTCCCCTGATACTGGAGTTGGAGGGAATTGAAAGGTTTGGGATGGGACACTATATTTTACATTACACCTTAAGGTAGACTAATCAATCAAAGTCCCTTATTTTTTTTAAATTATTTAGGTAGACTGAGTTAGACATTGTTTGTATGGTCTTTCATTTTATGGCCTGTCACGATCTGGCTTCCTTTGTGGGATGACATAATAACAACATTGGAGAAGCAAGGCAGCTGCAGCCAAGACAGCCTAGTTCTCCCAATTCGAGTTTTATTTTGTTTCTTTATAGGTTCGATTTCATTCAGTAGAATCCTTAATTGATTTAGGGCCTATGCTTTTGGATCTCTTTCCATTTTCCATTGCTAGTCAAGACTAGAGATCTTATCACATGTTATCTCTTTCTTTTGTTATCCTGTGAGTATGCAGTGATGGGCATCAATTATTCCCTCAGTTTGGTTAGCCTTAGAAAGTGCCCATATACTTCTCCTGATTCACTATAAGATCGATCCTTCCACATCCTAGGTCCTATGTTAAGGTCCATTACCCATTATTGAACAGAATAAATACAAACAAGAATAATTGAGAGGTTACGTGAATAAAATGATGCCATAGTGTTCTGTGGAAAGTGAATTCTTCATTAAGTTATTTAGATTTAAACCCTTTTTAATCGTTGCCTCTGTTTTTCTTGGCCTTATTCTATCTCTAATGATTAAGTTAACCTTTGTTTGATCTACTTTTCAAATTGAGGTTTCTATTGATCGTCTTTCATGTCCAAATGATCTTTTCCTCAATAGGTGTCCCTCTTCCTTTTTTGTATTACATTTTTTACCAATATTATCTTTTTTTGTAAGCCGGATGCATTTGGGACATAGCTAGGACATAAGGCAAGTATATCATAGATACCTTGGGGAGTGTATAATTAAGTTGTGTTTGCCTTTTCTTTCAAGTTTTATTTTGTTTCACAATAGCCAACAATTTGGGTATCCCCTTTATCTTCATAAAGTAGTGATACCAAGTTGAGAAAGATACATAGGAATATTAGAATTAATTTGAGAGAGTGCATTCCTCTTAGGATTTTATATTTATAATAACTTGGGATATATATTATAAGTTACAATGTATGAGGGCGAAAAAAAGAGAATTCGAAAAGATACATCTAGGAACTAGGTCTAGCACAAAGCACATAGCACCTTACAAGAAGTCCTATTGAAGACCATCTATTCTAACATGGAAAAAAAAATGAAAAGTACAATACAAGGAATAGCTAACACTCAATTCTTAGGCTAGGTACATACACCAAAAAATTAGCTTTATGAAAGCTGTAGAATAAAGTAATAATCACAATTTTAACACTCTCAAACTAGAGCATATAAATTGTTTGCACTTGGAACAACATTTTGGCAAAATGACATTCAATTTCTATATATTTATTTCTCTCATTAAATATTGGATTGGAAATAATATGAAGGGTTGCGAGATGATCATAGTACAACTTGATTTGCTCAACTTCACAAAAATTTCAACTCTTGAAGGCTGCTTAATGCACTCAAGTTTGGCCAAAGCCATACATGTACTATCTTCAATCAAAGGGACAAATGATCCGAAGTCGGAAAAAGATAAAGCAAAAGGTGAAACACTTTAGATTTAAGAAGGACAACACTTTTTCTAGAAATAGTCATATGACTAGTAAGATTGAAACTTCTATTCAACCATGTTCTTGGTGGCACATATAAATGAGCATCACCCTTGTCGTTGAATGACTTAACATAGTATATGGCATTTTGGAATGCAATAGTATTTGATGTTTTACCACAACAGGGACATAGTTGTTTGAAATCCTTGCTAAGAAAACTTATGGTACAAGGAATTCACAAACTTAGGAATCATCATCCATTCTATCATTCTGATCCGAGTTGGTCACTAAGACGAACTACTGACTCTAATACCATCGTATAGAAGTGTACTTAAGCCTAACTCAAGCTAAAAAATTGGCTTGTAAGATTGGATTTTCACTCAATTATAGGTTAGAATTTGACCATATCTTTAGATGATGTTAGACAACAAAATAATAATCACAATTACATTTTCTCCTTTACTGTAAAATAATAATCACAATTACATTTTCTCCTTTACAATTAAATCCAAAGGGTTATACATTTGAAGACTAAAAACCTTTTATATGTTTGTCCCTAAAAACGTTCATCATTCTCTTTTCCCATTGATTCAAAGCTTGAATAATTGCAAGGCTAACTTTTCTTTAAATCGAGTGAATTGGGGGTAGGTAGAGATGTGAAAGTAAACAGAGTTAGTGGGGCTTACAAAAGTCTTGAGTGTGTGAGAGTTGGGGAGATTTTTTCAAATGTTCACGCCATTGCTCAATAGGATTTTGCTGGCCTCTCTTCAATAATGTAAGGGTCCTTTTAAGTTTATTTGGACGATGGACATAATTAATTGCAAAGTTCATAGGCCATGCAGCTCTCTGTAGACATGATTTGACAGACTAACAATAACTACTGTACTTTGACATGTGAAAAAAAAATAGACCTCCAATTTTAATATTTAGAAATGGATGGGACTTGGAACATTGAATTGGATGTCAGACTTCCATTTGTTTTGTTTGATCATGCATCTTTCTTCTCTGGTGGATATTGGCTCCTTTTACAATTTTTTAAATCCACTAGTGTCAATCTCCAAATATACTTATTTAGTATATTTGACTATTTAAATTGTTCTTATGTAGGCATTTGAGTACAAAAGGCTTTTGCTGGACTACAATAGGGAGGTTCGGCGGGCCACTCATGATACCATGACCGCTCTTGTTACTTCTGTTGGGTAAGAACTTTTCTGATGGACATTTATATGATGTTCTTTTTGCTTTCTCAATTGTACAATTTAATATATGAAAATGGAAATTTGAATGTGTGTTGCTTCATTTTCTGAAAACTTATATGGTTACTTGTCTGACAATAGCACATAAGACCTTAAATGCTTTGGGATATTGACATACGTTTTCTATTACAGCATGTTTACTGTCCATACTAGTTATAATTATTCCATTTCAATTATCTGATTGGTTATATCTTCTATGTTACTTGCAACAATTGTTTATGGGGAAGCCAAGCATCTTCTTGACAATGGCCTCAACATTTAAGTCTACCTGTCTGCTGCAAACTGCATTTCTACTAGTTTCTAAAATTCACATTTTTTAATGGAGATTGAATATTAGCTATGTACTTGTGTAATTGATCCAAACTTTGGCGAGCCTCTGTTGAGAACTTATTTAATGCAGTACAAGATTTATAGTTGATTTCCCTTCTCACATCCTTCTCAGGAGAGATTTAGCTCTGCATTTGAAGACTTTGATGGGACCATGGTGGTTTGCTCAATTTGATCCAGTTTCTGAAGTTTCCCAGGCAGCAAAAAGGTCTTTCCAGGTTTGCTATATTTGTTATCGCAACTTACAGTTGTGTTCTAAATATTTCTTTCATGATGATGAACAAAGTCATCTTAAAGTATAGTAAACTTGTTTATAATTTGATGCTCCATACATGTATATGTTTTCAACCTGCCAGGAGCACAAATGATCAGTTCTAGAAGCTTACTGTAATATTATGCGTAGCAAGTACATGTCTTCCCGTTGTTTCTTATCTACAAGTATCCACTTTAATTTGTAATAATTTTTTTATGGAATGGAAGAGAGGTTTATAAAGGAAAATGTTTATCTGGAATTTGTATTTTAGTAGTATTATAAAGAGTTGGTTCATTGAAAATTTTCAAGTTAATTGGTAAGTTCATAGATATAGTTCTTCAAATACTTTAGTAGTGTGGCAAGACCAAGATGCAATTATTAGTTTTATAGCATATCTTAGATGTCCCGTTGGTTTCTTTGTTCTTTTGAAAATCTTTCTTGTAAGCTGGGAGTAGATTAAAATATTCTGGCAAAACTTTTCTAGATAGTAGTGCCATATCCTTTCTTGTATAGATGTATCCTCTTTTAATACATAAGAAGTATATAGTCGCTGTTGCCCTGAGTGTGGGAGGCAGTGTTGAAACCCCCCTTAATTAAAACAGTTCCTTTGGGGACTGCTTTTCTTGCATCTTCAGAGGGAGTGGTTTTGTCCTACATCATCTAAAGTTCTCATCTTACAAGTTTGTTTTGTGGGGTTGAGAGATAATCCTAAATTCTAAGAAATCCTAGTTGGGCCTGGTATACCTAGACTTATGCGATATGGGATCTGGTAGGCATCCTTCAAACCTAATCAACAATAAAGCCTGGCTTCAATTGGTATCTTGAGCTATTGTATCAATTTGTAATGTCAGGATAAGGATGATCCACCTGATAATTTCTTTTCTTTTATGTATTTTAGTATAACTATACGCTCAAAAAATGATGGGAAGTTTTTCTAAGTTATTTTGAATGAAATGTTCAATGTAATTTGTGTAGAATTGATTATCATGGGAAATATTTCTTGAAGTCTTGAGCATATATTTTTCTTATGCATACCCTTTTGTTCAAGTCATGCTTGTATGTTCCATGCTGCAATTGATGGCCCAACTTTGTTTAAAAACTTTCTAAAAAATGACACAATGAGAATTTACGTGAAAGGAACATGAAGGGCATTCATATGCTTAAACTGAAAACTGAAATATGTAAGTCTTTTTTTTGAAGTATCTTTAAAATGTACATGGATGTCAGAATGCATTCCGTTTTAATTGCAGGTCTGTTGTGTTTAGTTGAATGTTCAATTCAGTAACTTGTAATTTGTAGGGTTTGTGGTCTAACTAGGTATATTCTGCACAGCAGATTTTAAACTTGTACTTGAACAACTTTATTACCAAACTTGTGCTGTGTTATTTGTTTTAATCCTTTGTTGGATTGTGACAGGCAGCCTTTCCAGCACAGGAAAAGAGACTTGATGCTTTGATTTTATGCACAACACAAATATTTATGTATTTAGAAGAAAACCTAAAGCTCACACCACAAAATTTATCTGATAAAGCTGTAGCTACAGATGAGTTAGATGAGATATATCAGCAGGTATATCGTGAGAATCACTTTAACACACTTAGAAATCAAGTCTTTAATTTATTGTTTTGCATTGGATCTCCTTTTTAGTGGATTAAGAAAGATATTCTCTACAGTAAAAGTTGTTGGGTGGATATCTTCTTTTGGTATCACAAATACCACAAACATTTTTTAGTTATTATATGATGTAAGGATTTTAAAATTATGGTATGCTTATTGCATCATGGGAGCTCTTTTTACAAACTGATTATAGGCAGACATCTATTTTTAATTTAATCATTTAATCTTCTGCTCAAATATGTCAACCTATCTTAGTGGCATACTTTTTTTTACTTAAAGTCTGATATCTTTTTGATCTTACAGGTGATATCATCAACGTTGTTAGCATTGGCCACTCTTCTTGATGTTTTAATTTGCTTACAACAACGACCTGGTTTTGAGAACGTAACTACTGAACCTAAACATGCTTCTAAGGCTAGGGTGGCTGCTGTTTCTTTTACTGAGAAGCTGTTCAAAGATCATAAATACTTTCATGACTTTTTGAGGTCACAAAGGCCTAGCATTCGATCAGCTACTTATAGTGTATTGAAGAGCTTAATAAAAAATATGCCACAGGCTATTAATGATGGAAATTTAAAAACTGTTGCTGGGGCAATTCTTGGTGCTTTCAATGAGAAGGATCCGACTTGTCATCCCTCAATGTGGGATGTAATATTACTTTTCTCTAGAAAATTCCCAAATGGTTGGTCTTCCTTAAACATTCAAAAAAGCGTACTAAATCCGTTTTGGCATTTTCTTAGGAATGGTTGTTTTGGTTCCCAGAAGGTTTCATATCCAGCTTTGGTTTTATTCTTAGACAATGTTCCACCTAAATCTGTTGGAGGGGATAAGTTTTTTCTTGAATTTTTCAAGAACTTGTGGGCTGGAAGGAAAATTTCTCTATCTACAGATAGACTGGCATTTTTCCAGGCACTGCAAGAATGTTTCCTTTGGTCTTTGAAAAATGCTTCAAGGTACAAAACTTTTTCCTTTTAATTCTTTGGCTGCATCTTGCGGATCTATTTACAACATGTCAATATGCCCCTCACCCACCAAAGAAAATATTTAGCTTTCCTTGGCCCTTTTTATTATAACCTGTCTTCTGCTTGTATCAGATATAATGATGGAGAAGAGTCAATCTGTCATTTCCGAGTCACTCTTGTTGATCATGTCCTTGTAAAGCTTTTTTGGAAGGATTTCCTTACAGCTGGAACCTCGAGAGCTGATGACATAATCAACTCAGGAAAAGCAACAGTTTCATCGGAGGAAAATGTTTCTGAAAATGAGAAAGTGGATATACTGAGTATGAAGTATCCTATGCCCTATTTGCAAGAGTTGGGGAAGTGCTTTATTGAAATCCTTTTAGGCATTTATATATTGGATATCAATGTTCTATCTGTTTTTATTGAGGAACTACAGGTTAATTGCATGGGTGCTCTTGAGCAAGCAGTTAATGTGGACATTGTTGAACGAATAATTTTGTTCATGTTTTTGCTGGAAAAACATGCTGTGCTGAAAGGTGCAATTTGGCCATTGGCTTATATTGTAGGACCAATGTTGTCGAAGTCTTTCTCACTCATTAAATCTTCAGTAAGTTGATATTTCTACAAACTTGTGACACTGTAATCTATCTTACTCTTGTTTTGTAATTTTAATGTTTGGTTGGATAATGAGAAATTGGTATTGTCATATCACATATATGTAATATGGAGTATATACAGCATTTTCATGTTAATCAGAATGAAGTTCCTGTTAATACTTGCTCACCTTGTAATAGTTTTCTGGCTTAATCATTTGTATTTGTATCTATGCTTAGAATCAGTCTCTTTTATACAGCTTAAACAAATCTGGGTTTGATGGGCTCTATTGTTACTCTGAAGATTATTTTTAGGTCTTTTAAACAGTAATTGTTTAAATCTAGAGACAAGTGGTATACAAAGGAGATATTTTTGGGGGCTTTCCAAGAAGAGAATAGTTAAGAAACACGTAAAATATAAATAAGTTGTTAGATTTATGCTTCATATTATATATTACATATCTTATTGTTAAGTGTAAAAGTTGTTTGACAGCCCCTATTCTAATTGTTACTTACATCAGTTATTACACTAGTGTAACTGACACCAACTATTACACCAATGAATGTGATCTTAATCAATCCAACTGGTGAGTTATAATTTTATATTACATTGATGGTGTTTGTCAAATTTTATGAAAAACAAACAACAATACAACATTAATAAAATTCTTCATATTTTAATATATTTTGAAAAGTTCATATTATGTTGATTACATGAAAGGTATCAAATATAAAATTTTGCAGATACGATCTACATGAAAGGAACTTCCAGTCCAGGTGGGTTTTTGATAATAAATTGTATTACAAGTTATTGAATGATGTAATAGTTGGTGTAAGTTACACTAGCAACTTATTGGAATCAGTTATGATGCCACCGTTGTTAGCTTAGCATGTTTAGAAATGAGCTTGAAAGTTGCATAGGGTTACAATAATGTTAAATTTAATAAGCGTCGAATGATTACTTTAGATGTGAATGATATTTTCTACCATGTTTTTCCAGACTCACCCTGTTTTTCAAATATCAGGATTCACCAGATACTGTGAGACTTCTGTCAGTTGCTATCTCAGTATTTGGACCACAAATGATTGTCCAAGAAGTTTTTATTAAAAACAAAGGGCATTACTCTAGTCAGGTTTCATGTAATGGGGATAAATTAGGGGAAGCTGAAGACTTTATGCAAATATTCAAGAATATATTTGTTCCTTGGTGCCTGCAATCAAATAGTTGCTCAACCAGTGCTCTGCTAGATTTGTTGTTGGCACTGCTGGATGATGAGTATTTCTCAGAACAATGGTCCTTCATCATCAACTATGTGATTGGCCAAAGTTATTCTGAGTTCGAATCAAGGTTATTAAATGCTGACCATGCGGCAATATTGGCCATGCTCCTAGAAAAAGCAAGGGATGGGAGAATGAAGAGGAAAGTGAAAGATGATTCCAGTCATAGTCCAGGCAGTAATGCCAAAGATTGGCATCATCAATATCTCGAATCATCTGCTATTGCTGTTTCTCAATCCCTGCCGCCTTTCAGCACTTCTCATGTGCAGTTTATATGGTATGTTAATTCAACGTTTCAGTCGCAAGATGAAGTAATGGCACACATTTTTATTAATTCATCTGTCAAGTACTATACATGTCAATAATATGATTGCTATATTCTTCTCTTTTCCTTTTTTATTTTAAATCCAAAGTTTAGTTATCTTCCTATATTTTGGTCTTTGATCCCATTTCTTGCATTAAACAGATTAATAATTTTCAAAATTGGATATATCAAGCAAAAATGGAAATAGGATAAATTAATTATAGAAATGTATATTTGCTGAATTTATTGTGTGTCTAATGCGGACACACAGGATGTATTTATACTAATTTTCTGAATCAATTATAATAAATTCCAATTAATAATTAGGAATCAATCACCCTAATTTTTTAGAATATGTAACTGTTAATTTTCTCCAAATCTGTAACAGCGGATTACATTCTAACATTAATCAATGGATCCATGAATTATATTAGAATTTTTAAATAGGTCTTTGTACTCTAAAAGATAATGTTTTGGTTTCTGGGCTAGGTTTCTGTTGATGTTGGAAAAGATACTCTTGACCCATTTTCAGATGTAGAGTCTTGTTTGAAAATTTCCAAACAGTTTATGACCTACTGAATATTAAATTAGTAATTTGATCTTTGAACTATTTGGGAATTTTCAAGAGCATCCTTGTACTTTAACAAGGATCGAGATTATTTTGTCTAACTTTGACGAAATCCCATCTCAGGCATCCTATTAAAAATGATTTATAAGTTCAAGAACCCTATTTAAAATTCTCTTATAGTTTGGAAACTAAAATTCATTTTAGCAAGGAGGGGTTGGGGAGTAGTAATGGGTGTGAAATGGAATGCATCAATTGGTGACAAGTGGTTCTAATTGTTTTGATTGTGTCAATGCATGCATTCCATGAATATGTTTGTACATAATTTTGTCTTATAACAGAATTGAATTGACTGAGTCTGGTGCTTCGTTGTCTCTTGTTAAAAAGGATTTTTGTGGTGATTAGATTTTGATGACAGCCTATCTTTTCCAATCTGACAAATGCTAATTCAGACAGTCCACTTTAAACATCACATGTCTATGAACCTGCAACTAATTATGCAAGATATTGGAAAGTGGATAGTTTCTGTAGTTTATGGTGTTTGAAAGTTGACATGGATAATATGCATCTGAAGCCATCAAGGCTTATGGGGAAAAAAAGGCATGTGTAGCTGGTATAATAGACTGATATACAATGTTGAATAGATATATAAATATTTTGAACCTGTTCCACAGAAATAAAGGATTGACAACTTAAGTTGTGTAGATTTCGTTTAGACTTGTGTAATTTTTGTTTGGAGGTTCTTTTTGTAATTTGTTATATGGGTTTGGTTTGCCCCCTCCCCCACATACATTTTTTTATTTTTGTTTTCTTTTAATAAATTTATTGATGTGAAGGCATCATGCCTAGCATAAATTTATAAAATGGCGCGTAAACTTCACTCTGATCTTATGTTCTTTACCTGCAGCTCTCTTCTCGGTGGGTTAACAGAAGAAAAATCTTCTTTTCTGTCAAGAAATGCTTTGATTCTCATTTATGAAGAGATTTTCAGGAAGTTATTATGTTTTCTCCAGGCTTCACCTTTCTTTTGGGTACAGAATGCAGCTTCTGTTTTAATCAATGATGAAAAAATCCGTGTAGAATTTGATAGTTCTCTCAACATTGTTGAGATAGCTCAATTTGCTCTTGAGATACTTGATGGTAGTTTCTATAGCCTGAAGACTCTTGATGGGGAAAGTGGACTTGTATCTGGAATTTTATCTGCAATTTTTGTCATTGAATGGGAGTGTAATTTAAGCAAAGCACTAGATTATTCACTTGATGACAATTCAATGATACAAATCAAGCCCAGGATAACATTTGGTGAATTAGTGTGTGCTTTCCATAACAAGATAAATGTTCAATTTTTGAAAAGCCTTTGCTCAGATAGCCGCAAGAGATTGTCAAATATCTTAGTTCAGTCAACAAGGTTAGCGCTATTTGCCGAAGACAGACTTATTAATGATGAAATTGTATCATTATGCTGTACATGGGTTCTTGAAGTTCTTGAGCATGTCTGTGTGGATGAAAATGAAGAACAAAGTCTGCTACAATATCTACTGAGTAAGGATGAAATGTGGCCTGTGTTTGTCACTCCAAATTTTAGCTTGACAAAGGTATTGACATGTTTATGTGTTTATCTTTCATTTTTGAAATGTACTATTGCTTACTAAGTAAAATGGAATCATTCATGTTATTTATTTTGGCATAACATACTGGAAACAAATTTCTTGGAAAACACTTCTAGAAGAGGAAAATAAGAAGGAACATGAAATAAGTTTCTCTACTACGAGCTAAAATTAGCTCATGCATAAACTAAAAGTCATGTTTTAGAAAAGCTAATATGGGGGAGTTTCTCCAAATTAATTTATGCATACATTAATTTTAGTTTATGGAGAAAACTCTTTCCATTTTTTTTATATTTCTTCTAGTAGTTCTTATAGAGAAATTTATTCATACGTATGCTTAGCTAATTGAGCTATTGTTGGCTTCACCAAACAATAGCCAATAAGACTCCTTTGGAGTTTATTGACTCAGAGTATGTAGTTAGTATTTCTGCTATTTTCTTTTTGCATATTTATTTTGTGAATGCCCAGAACAAATTTTAGTGCCTTCAGACAGTGGTTTATGATAAAGCTAGTTATGGCTTCTAGGAAATAAAACATTCTGTATAATATATAGAGAAAATTATGTGCTACTTTTAACCAGTAATTTATACTGAATGCAGGCTTCTGGAGACAAGAAGTTTGTTGCTTTAATTGACAAGTTAATATCTAAAATAGGGATTGATAGAGTTATTTCTGGGTGTGGTGTTCTTAATCCATCTTTGCTTGGAAAAGGTCAAGAGCTTGCATCTTCTGCATGGTTAGGTGCTGAAATCCTGTGCACATGGAGATGGCCTGGAAGCTGTGCTATGTCTTCTTTCTTACCTTCATTCTGTGCTTATGCCAAGGGCAACAATTATGTCCAGGAAGGCCTGTTAGATGAAACATTAAGAATTTTGCTTGATGGTTCCCTTGTTTATGGAGGCACTGGCACAAAGAGTTCCGTTAGTATGTGGCCAGTGCCAGCTGATGAAATGGAAGGTGTTGAAGAACCATTCTTAAGAGCACTTATTTCGTTTCTCTCTGCTTTATTCAAAGAGAAAATATGGGGCCCAGCAAAGGCAACCAGTCTGATAGAACTTTTTGTGAATAAACTCTTTATTGGGGAAGCAGTTAATACTAATTGTCTTAAAATTCTACCTTTGCTTATAAATATACTTCTAGAACCATTTTATGGGAATGAGGAACCTGGTACTGGTGTCCATCATTGTTCGTTAGAAGAAAGATTCGTGCAAAATACTATGATAGACTGGCTGGAGAGGGCACTAAGTCTTCCACCTTTGGTCACATGGAAAACAGGTGAAGGTAAACTTCCCTTTCTCAGATAAAAACATTGATAATTCACCAGTTTGTTCTGAAAATGCATTTTTATCAGTAAGGATAGAGATTCCATTAAAATTCTGTATTTTTTGTGTACTTTAAGATGATTGTGTATATGGGTGTGTACTTTTTTTTTATAGTGCTAATTGTTCACTTTGTTCAAATGAAACTGTTACCATGAAAAATTTCTATCCAAAAAATCTTGCGATGAATAATGTTGGTGATAGACTTCTTTGGTCAAGAAGTCTATCTAACACTCCTAACAGTGCACACACCGAGAATACTGGACAAAACAATACTGTATATTACTCTGATGAACCAGAATACAAATGTACAGCATCCAACTCTCAAGGGAGCACTCTCCCTTCACAGGAACAACCTCCTGTCAATACAATGAATATCAAAAGCTCCCCCCACGCAAGACCTCCCTGCCTTCTTATAAAGCCCCTCTCCAACCAACTAACCCACTAACAACTAATTCCTAGTCTATCTCCTTTTATTCTGCACACATTATATCCTATGAGTTGGTATTAATGAAATTGCTCGTTATTCTTGTAGACATGGAAGATTGGCTGCAGTTGGTTATTGCCTGTTATCCCTTCTTCTCAGTGGGTGGTCCACAAGCATTGAAGCCAGCGAGAAGTATCAGCTCTGATGAGAGGAAGCTTCTCTATAAATTATTCCAGAAGCAAAGACATGTTGCTGGTGGATCAGCTATATTTAATCAGCTTACAGTGGTGCAGATGCTTCTATCAAAACTTATGATTGTTTCTGTAGGATATTGCTGGAATGAATTCTGTAAAGAAGATTGGGACTTTTTATTGTCTAACCTAAGGTGTTGGATTCAATCAGCAGTTGTCATGATGGAGGATGTAACTGAAAATATAAATGGTGTTGTCGATAGCTCAGCTGATAATTTAAATCTGACGAGTCAGAAAATTGAGCAAATTATTTTAATTTCAGATCCTTTTCCAATAAAGATTTGTGAAAATGCCCTTTTGTCTTTCTTGCTTCTCCTTAAGCATTGTAAACTTCAACAAGATGAAGAGAGAGATAATCTAAGTACAATTAAATCAGAAAATTTGGATTCTGTTAAAGATCGAATTCTAGAGGGTGTCCTCCGCCTACTATTTTGTACTGGCATTTCTGAGGCTATTGCATCTGCTTGCTGTAAAGAAGCTGCCTTAGTTGTTGCATCATCACGGGTTGAATATACACACTTCTGGAATTTGGTAGCTTTTGGGGTTGTTAATTCCTCTTCACAATGTAGAGATAAAGCAGTAAAATCAGTTGAATTTTGGGGACTAAGGAAAGGGTCTATTAGCTCTCTGTATGCTTTACTTTTTACTTCCAAGCCAATTCCTCCATTGCAGTTTGCTGCATATTTTGTTCTTTCAAATGAGCCTGTTTTAAGCATTGCTATCCTTGAAGATAATGCTTGCAACTCAAACGTATATGCTGCTACTGACGTTGATGTCAGGGGGCATGACATGTCAATAGAAGAAAAGGTCCATCTGAAAAAGGAAATATCTGTCATGGTAGAAAGGGCACCTTTTGAGGTTCTTGGAACGGACTCTCTTTCACATCAACGCGTAAGAATGCTTTATATTATATGGGAATGTATTGAACTATGCTTCATAAACATTATAAGGGAATGTAATTGAACTATGTTTCATAAACATTTTCTAATGTTTATTTATTCATTTACTTTACCGTTTCATTGATGGTACTAATGATCTACAAAATACATTTTAGGTAAATCTCTTCCTTGCTTGGTCTTTGTTGTTATCACATCTACAGTCATTATCTTCCTCATCTCAAAGGGAGAGACTGATCCAGTACATACAAGACTCTGCTACTCCAGTTGTTTTGGATTGCCTTTTTCAGCATATTCCTGTAGAGACTTTCACAGTTCAGAGTCTAAAGAAGAAAGATGCAGAGCTCTCTGGTGGCTTGTCGGAAGCTGCAAGTGCTGCAACCCGCGCCACCACAACTGGTTCACTCTTTTTTGCTGTGGAATCTGTTTGGCCTGTTGAATTGGAGAAAATTTCATCACTTGCTGGTGCAATATATGGTTTAATGCTCCAGGTTCTTCCAGCTTATGTACGCGGCTGGTTTAGTGATTTACGTGACCGTAACACTTCAGCTGTCATTGAATCCTTTACAAGGGCTTGCTGCAGCCCTCCTCTCATTGCAAATGAATTGTCTCAGGTATGATGTAATTTCTTGTCCATGTAAGAAGTTAGTCGTTTGATAAATATTTTCGTGAAATAGAAGAATCTGTTATCCTAGAGTGTGGACATTTTAAGGTCAAGTTGCATGATCGTATCATATTTGTTGAATAGCACAAACTAATTAAACATTTTGTGTGATAGTCACATTACTCTTTCCGGACCAAGTTATATTAATAGATACACTAATATGTATGCTTGTTCTAAACTTTAACCTTGATTGTAAGTACTATATACAAATCTGATGATTCAAGGGTGGCATTAACAAGGATTCTACTAGAGGTTAACTGGGTGAAGGTTCAGAGCATAAATTGCAGCTGTCAATAAGATTTTGTGCTGTAACTGTTGCTTAGAATCCTTAGGTCATAGTTACAGAGGATCTATTTTTGTGTGGATCAAATCTCAATGTTCTTAAGTTCTAAACACTTTATGCCACAACCCAGCGGCATTGTTTGGTCCTTGTAGCTAGCCCACCTAGTGGAAAAAGGCTTTGTTTGTTCTTTATTATTGTAACATGCAATAGTTTATGTAGGTATAAGCTTAGCTCTATTATATATGCTCACTTATAATCTTCAATGCAGATTAAGAAAGCCGACTTTCGCGATGAGAATTTCTCAGTAAGTGTAAGCAAATCAGCAAATGAGATTGTCGCTACTTACACGAAGGATGAAACGGGAATGGATCTAGTCATTCGTCTCCCTGCATCTTATCCACTAAGGCCAGTAGATGTTGATTGTACAAGGAGCCTTGGAATTGCTGAGACCAAGCAAAGGAAATGGTTGATGTCAATGATGCTGTTTGTTCGTAATCAGGTATTTTGTAGTTGGCTTCTGCTGCCCACTTTTGCAAGTTACTCAGAATTAATCGTGTAGAGAGTCAAAACTCGTATAACTTACTCTTTTTTGTTTGTCTTGCATGATTAGTTGAAATATAGTTTATTGAGAATTCTTTCCTGTGATCGATTACTTTTTAGTTTATACCAATCTCGCTGAATAGTATAAACCTTTATGAAATTCAGTAGACAATGGATTAACGTGATAATTAATGATTATCAGAGCAGGTTTGCGCTGAAGTTACTCTTTGTTTGCATTGCATGATTAGTTCAAATATAACAGTTTGCTGAAGTTATTTCCTGTGATTGATTACTTTTTAGTTTTACCAGTATATAGACCTTTGTGAAATTCAGTGCACAATGGATTAATTTGAGAATTAATGATTATCAGAGCAGGTTTACGCTGAAACTAACTATTATTTCTTCTGGTCCTGCAGAATGGAGCTTTAGCAGAAGCTATAGGAATTTGGAAGCGCAATTTCGATAAAGAATTTGAAGGTGTTGAGGAGTGCCCGATCTGTTACAGTGTAATTCACACCACAGACCACAGTCTTCCTCGTCTTGCTTGCAAGACATGCAAACACAAATTTCATTCTGCTTGTCTTTGTAAATGGTTTTCTACTTCTCACAAATCATCATGCCCACTGTGTCAATCTCCGTTCTATGGTTTACACCTTGAGTGATGAATTCAATTTTACCAATTTTTCTTGCTGGTGATTTCTTGCACTGAAAGTAATGGATGAGGAGAATGTCTCGACATATGAGAATCAACAGTAATTTCAAGCATTGAGAATCAATGCTCTGATTGAGGCAGGGACAACTTACAAACTACAACGGGTTACCGAAGCAAAAATGATTTACAGATTCTTTTCTCCACTAAGCTTCTTTTTAGTCAGATAGCGATCAACTCGAAATTAATGAGGAAGTTGAACAGTGATTTTTGCGGCAACAGCATCGGTGTATCATATTTTCCATTAGGAGAGGTGTATCAGATTCCTTTCCCTTTTGTCACATTTATCCTCTCATTGGATTTTGCTTCCCATGGTTGTAATAATTATTGCTTTGCATTGTTTTTGTTGTTAAGAGGTGGTTAGTTCTGATCAAAGCAGGTAGTCTGAATCAGAATGGCTTGTACATTTTAGATTATTTGATTGTCATGGAATCACTCATAAAGTAATGGATCAATTTAATTATGTTTATTAGAATTTAATTTTATAATATCAACTTACAGTGAGAGGGTTGAATTTATGTATACTGTAAATTGATCATATCTTGTATGTATATATTGTTTTAAACTTTGAATGTATTTTCTTTTATTAATTTTTAATTTAAATTATTTAAAACGAACGTTACATATTTGAAATTAAGTAAATAAATAAATGAACTAAAAATTGTAATTGACTATTTTGTGTTAAGTAAAGTTAATTAGTAAACATAACAAATTTCATACTTTTTTATTGTTAGAAATATAAAACTGAATTAAAAATAAAAATAATAATCATAATTCATTGAAAATATTACGATTAAAAACATATTTATTTATAATAGTATTTTGCGAGTACTTCATTATGCATAATATTTGTTGAACAAACTTAATTGTTAATAACAAGTCAAAGAAGTTAATTATTTAATCAAGAAATAATTTAGAAAATAAAACAATTGTTTCTTAAGTGTAAAGTGAAAGTTAAAATGACATTTGTTTCAAATGAAAGGGAGAGTAACTATAAACTCTCAAAAACGATTTGGCTAACTGTGTTCCGAAATTGGCATACTATGTTAAATGATGTTATATGTTAATTAATTGCACGGTTTTTTACTTTGTATATTGTCCTCGTTGAACCCATTTCCAATTATGAAAACCTATCATAGACCTCAATTTCCAACATAGTTTTCCTATAATTAGTTTCTTTTATTTTACATTTTTTTTTCTGAAGACTTGTAATATGTTTTGGCTTTGGAATAAAATAAACCTCGTCTAAGAATGTATCAAATCAAACTATGTTTAATTATGTCAACGCCAGCATTCTTAGTTAACTTCTACAAGGCAATACGCCAAAATTACCTTCTATAATTGGTGATTATTTAATCAATACTAAAATTATCGTAACAATGCATATACAACCGACACTTGTTCAAATCATATATCAATCAAATATCTCATATAATCCTTTTATATCTTCCTCTCTCTATCATTGTTTTTAAATAACGAAATAGATCAATTTAGAAGGAATTCATTGGGAAGACGAGGAAGTGGAATGACAAGATCTCCCTCAGAGGTGACTACATACTAAGACCACTACGACAAAAATCAAGAACTTTTTGCCTACAGTATCGTAAAGATTGCATGCGTAATTCAGATAAAAAAAATTAGTGCAAAACTACGAAATATCCAAAGCAATACGACATGTGCATGCAACGTGTAAGGCACCACGAATAAATGCGTAATGTCTTCATTTTTTAGTGGTATATTCCTTTCGGTATTTACTTTTAATGCTGATGCATACATTTTAATTAGGCTTTGATTTCTTACTATAATCTTATAATCTCACAATCTTATTATAAGTGTTGAAAAATTTAAGTATAAATTTAAGTTTTCTATTAAATAAAAAAAAAACAGTTGAGCAAAGAAAAAGACTCACCAATTTATTATGGATTTAACTCCTTTCACCATTACAATTCATTGTTTAAAAAAATTCATGAATGGTATGAAAGTCGTGTGACAATCTCAGAAAAATACAGTATAATTTTGTATAGACAGATATTCAAGCAAACATGCTAGCTCATACAAGTATAGTAGTATAATTTTTATATAAAAAACCTTCCATATAAATATTGAAACAAAAGTATTCATTGTGATATGAATGGCAGAATATAAACATAAAGGTTGAGTGCCTTAATGCTTGACTTGTGTTTTTGAGAAAGAAATAGCACTAAATGATTTACTAAGTTATCCAAATTATATTGTCAAATGCTCACAACAAGGATACTAAATATGACAATAATTGTGAAGAAGAGAGGATTAAAAGTGAAGATAATGGAGGAAATAATGGCTTTTTGAAAGAAAGGAGAATATAATGTGAGCAATTATGGTGGTTTTCTATTGCATCCATTTTAGGTGGTCCAAAATAATGGCAACTTGAATCAAAGTGATTTTTAATCTGAATTATTTGCGTCTCAGATATACTTTTATATTACCACCCCACGACCTTCTTCTTCACACAATACATAACTACTCAATAATTTTCTATGCTTGAGTCAAATAAAACAAACAAATATCAAGAATTCAGTTATTGAAACTTTTAGCTATGAAAACTAACACCACAGCCGTGCTCATACATATAAGTCACTCGACTATTTTTTTTTCTTATATTTGAAAAAAGTAAATGGATAATATAATATTATTTAATTTATTCAAGGAATTAGTATAATTCATATAAAAATATCTCTCTATCCTTTGTAAATACCGTTCATCTTTTTTGAGTAAATATATATATATATATATATATATATATATATATATATATATATATATATATATGATCTCCATTCATTTGTATGGGATATATATATCTTGTATTGATCATATATTTGGTCAAATTATAAGTTCAAAAAGATATAAGAGAGTTAATTATTAAATTACATGTAGGTTTAATTGTTTATTTTCTTTTCAGATTTACTGAATTAACTAGGTCCAATTTTTTGAAAGAGTGTTAAATATGTTTTTAGTAAATTTTGCATATTTTTCCGTTAAATAGAAACAAACAGAGTTAAGAGATAGAAAATATTTCAGAAAATAATGTTAACGTGTTATTTTTTAGTTGTATGTGTGATGACGTGTTACATAATTAGAGGTTGAGCTGGAAAGTAAAGATTGAGTTTTTTTAAATTGGGGAAAAAATAAAGTTCATTGAATTAGGGATTGAAGTTTAAGGAGAGGAAGTTAGGGCATTTGTGTGAGAGAACAAAGAATCATTATAGCATAGAATTCTTTATCTACATTGTGAATACAGACTCAGAGGCTTTTTAGGATTTCGTTGACTAAACGTTGTCTGAGGCTTTAGACGCGCATTTGCAGAGATCGTGTTGGTGGAGTATTTTGAAAAGTGTCATTCAAATTCAAATGTGCGTGTATAACGTTTGATTTGTGTATTTTAAATCCTTTTCAGCGATCTCAAATACTTCTACTTTATATTAGATTATGATGAAGAAGATTAATATGTGTCAATCAATTGCCGAAATCCTAATGAACAATTACAGAATAACTAAGTTTGATTCTTTTATTTTTTTATAAATAAGATTTATAAATTGAAAATGAAAAAAGGTTTCATATTATATTAAATGAGAACAAATAAGCGTATATTTTGTAAATAAACTAGAGGTAAATTATATTATTTACTATGTGTCATTTAAGTAGTATTACTAGTAGATTCGTGTGTCTCATACAATTTGATAAAATTTCTAAATGTTATTAGAACAGGTAACTCAACAACGGAAACCTGAATAGTCAGACTCATTTATCTTCATGATATTAACAACATAGCTAGAAAAGATGAAAGAATATACTTTGAAGGTTCTTGTTATATGGTTACAAAAGACGAAATAATTTATTCTGGAGGTTGATGTGGTGTTGAAAAACTTTTTTCCCCGAAAAGTTGAAGAACAAAAATAAAAATAATAAAATATATGGCTTAATATCCAAGTGCGTTCATTTTAGTTTCTATGTTTTTGTCTGTTTAATGTTGTCCTAAAGAGTGTAAATTTTGTTCAATTTGGTCCTTTTTACTAACACCTGCGCCGCCAGAAGAAGGAAACGTTGCTCGCTTTGCTTCAATGGAGGATGATTTCGCGAATTGTGCAGCTCATGGTAGCATGAAGAAGACGAACCTAGTTGTGTAAGAAAACACTCATGGTGGCCGGTGGAGGCAAGCAACGATGCGATTCTAGGTTTCTTTGATTTGGGTTCTCTATAGGTTGGAGAAGATGATGGCCCTGGAGCTTTGCACAACGGCAACAAGGATTGTCGCACTGACAATGAAACTCTCGATTTGGATGATTCATGACTGATGTGCGAGAATGAAGATTCGAATGGAGTTCGAGATTAGGGTTTCGTGATTTAGGGGAAATTGCGACTTTGATGGTGGTGGCCATGGAGGTTGCGCGTGATGGATGTCATGGTTCTTTGCAAGTGCGACTTCACGGCGGCATGGTGACTTTGGACGATCTTTGTGGCGGTGGTGGCGTTAGGGTTTGGTGGCATTAGGGTTCGGTGGCATTAGGGTTCGGTGGGTTGAAGGTTGAAGAAGATGGTGACGTGGTAGTAGTTAAATGTCATCTCAACACTGTTGTGCACACCTGGACTGTCTGTCGTTAATGATTTAAACGGCGTTAGCAAAAAGGACCAAATTGAACAAAATTTCCATTCTTTAGGATAACATTGAACAGAAAAAAAACATGGGACCAAAGTGAACGCACTTAACGAAAATAGGGACCATCAGGGATATTAAACCAAAAAATATTAAAGAATTTATCAACAAATTTTCAAAAATTTAATCATTGACAAATTATAAAAATTTCAATTATTCACAAATTTATCGATAAGTTTTTAAATTCAATTATCAATTAATTTATCCATGAATTTTAAAAATAAATCATTATGAACAATTTTATCATTACATTGTTAAAGTTAAAGGGAACACTTTAATACCTATTTTTTTTGATAAAATTTATTGACGAATATTTCTTTTAGTAATAGAAATAATGCATTATCAATAGATTTTATCAATTGATTCATTACTAATGAAAATATTTACTAATAATTAAAATTCTAAAATTTGTTGGTAAAATTCATCGATAAATATTATTTTATTGACAATTTTTTTCTTTCAATAATATGGTATTTTCTTGTAGTAATATTGAAACATGAAGAAAATGGTATGAACATGAATATGCATATACCCATTATCTTAATAGGATGAGACCAAAATTTTATATCTATTAAATATAAGATAAAAGAATATGAATTTTTACTTGGAATGAAAATAAAATAATAAAATTTATCCTCATCTCATTATCATTATCATTCTTAGATATTTTTGAGATTGTTGATAGAGAGAGCACTGATTTAGTTGAACCTATAATCTCAAAACTTCTGGTTTTTTATGATGACAACACATAATTAATAACACATGTGATTGATGTGTTACATGTTCATTGTGTTTATGATTATGATTATATGAGAACATGTTGGTGTTGTTTTTGTCATTGCATTGCAATTCACTATGTTATACATGACAAATGTTTTGGAAAAGTAAAACCACATGCACTTTTGTTAAACTTTAAATATGTGGCAAAACAATAGTTTTAAGTCGACTTCATTAAGAAGTAAGTCAATTAAAACTCGTGGCTTTGCATAAACTTTTTCAAAGTGTGCTGTGAGAATTTTTGAAGAGAAAGTTTTTCAAAACTATGCATTTAACTATCACAAAGTCGACTATGTGCGCAAGCCATTTGACTAAGTCTATTAGGTTTTGAAATTCTGTTAATGCTTGACATGAACTATCTAACGACTATATTTTTAATATGTTTGACCAAACATTAATTGAGAATCAACTACATTAATTGTGTAATCAATTATTGACTTTGACTGCTACTATCTGTTATAACTGTCATGTTATATTCGACTCCATTAGTAGCAAAGTCGACTTAGGAGTGTTAGATTTATGGAAAACTATATATAGACGCTGATTTGAATTCTGTAAGAAGTTTTGTGATTCTAACGATTTTGTGATTTTCTTTCAGACTTGTGATATCTTACAGAACGCGGAAAAGCTCCAAGAATGCATAAAGAAGACTGTAGTGTTCATCTTTGGCGATTACTTGAAGAGTAAGAATTGTGTGCTTTGACAGTCTGATCAATCTGCACTTGAGGTGTTATTTGTGTGATCAGTTTTTCTCAATCTTGTTGAAGATTGGTGTATTGCCCTGTTGTGAGTACAGGAAGAGGACGTGCGTCGTTCTAGACTTTGAGGGTTGCTCAAAGGGTTGAAGACTGTAGGAGAGGGGGTACTTGTTGTTGTTCTTCTTTGTTATATGCCTATATTTTGATTAGAGGAGGGATTTTATATTTTTGACGTGTTGTTGCTATAAAAGCCTTGCTCTAAAAACCTTGATCATTATAGTGCATTTGCTTCCTATAATTAGAAGGACACTAGATGTAGGTAGGTTGGCCGAACCATTATAAAAATTAGTGTTTGATTTCTCTTATCCCTGCACTTTTACATTTAAGTCGACTTTATTCTATGCAAACCAACAATTTTAAGTCGACTTCATTATGAAGTAAGTCGATTAAAACTTGTGGCTTTGCACAAACTTTTTCAAAGTGTGCTGTGAGAATTTTTGAAGAGAAAGTTTTTCAAAATTATGCATTTAACTATTACAAAGTCGACTATGTACACAAGCCATTCGACTAAGTTAGTTAGGTTTTGAAATTCTGTTAATGCTTGACATGAACTGTCTAACGACTATATTTTTAATATGTTTGACGAAGCATTAATTGAGAACAATTGCATTAATTGTGTAATCAATTATTTGCTTTGATTGCTAGTATATGTTATAACTGTCATGTTATATTCGACTCTATTAGTAGCAAAGTCGACTTAGGAACGTCAGATTTATGGAAAACTATATATAGACGCTGATTTGAATTCTGTAAGAAGTTTTGTGATTCTAACGATTTTGTGATTTTATTTCAGACTTGTGATATCTTACAGAACGCGAAAAAACTCCAAGAATCCATAAAGAAGACTGTGGTGTTCATCTTTGGGGATTACTTGAAGAACAAGAATTGTCTGCTTTGACAGTCTGATCAATATATGCACTTGAGGTGTTATTTGTGTGATCAGTTTTTCTCAATCTTGTTGAAGATTGGTGTATTGCCCTGTTGTGAGTACAGAAGAGGACGTGCGTCGTTCTGGACTTTGAGGGTTGCTCAAAGGGTTGAAGATTGTAAGAGAGGGGATATTTTGTTGTTGTTCTTCTTTGTTATATGCTTATATTTTGATTAGAGGGTTAGAGATGTGTTTTATATTTTTGATGTGTTGTCGCTATAAAAGCCTTGCTGTAAAAACCTGGATCATTAATGCATTTGCTTCTTGAGATTGGAAGGACACTGAATGTAGGCAAGTTGGCCGAACCAATATAAAAATCAGCGTTTGATTTCTCTTATCCCTGCAATTTTACATTTAAGTCGACTTTATTTTGTGCATAGTCAACTATATTCCGTTGCACTTAAAAATCTTATTTCTTGCGCTTCAAGAAAGTTTTGAAAGGTCATCCTTTTGCGAAAAAGATTTTGAAAAGACTCTGATTTTAAGTTTTACCAATTCACCTCCTCTTGGTGTGAGAAACTAAGTCATACTATTTTTAAGAGATATTGTATGAATCAAGGTGTTTTGAATATTATGTCTTGATTTGATTGAACCTCTTAAAATGGATTATCTTAATCACTTTGTAAAAAATACACACTCTTTATTAAAAGTGTGATGAGTATATTATCATTTATTATGTTAAAAACATATTTTATCATAATTAAAAGTTGATTATTATAAATAGACTATAAAGATTAGATGGTTTAAATATATCATATTATCCAGATTTAACTCTATCTCCTTAATTAATCTAATTTAGAATAAAAGTCACAAGTTCAAATTTGTGGCAACATAGCATGAAAATTAAAATATTTGTTGAATGAAAACATGAAAATAATTGAATAATACAACTATATGAAGTATACATGTATTCGGGAAATAACATTAAATTATAGAAACAACATACTATACATGCTTGAAACAAAAATGAAGAAAATAACATTACGAAGGATACTTACAATATAATCTCATTTTTATCATCTCTCCTCAAAGTTAAACAAATACTTAAAAGTAAAATTATCTGATAAAAATATAAAAATAATATAATACTTCTTATAAATTATGTCAATTGTTTACTCCAAAGGAAGTAGAATAAACATTAACAAGATAGTTTGTAGTACAATATATCAACAAATTATTCACACTAAATAGTAAATATATATATATATATATATATATATATATATATATATATATATATATTTCTCAAAGTGTAATTTAAAAAAGAAACAATATTTTTTCAAGGATTGATTTAGGTTTTATATGATATTTCAAAAATTGTAATTATTGAATATACTGAAAACTATATATTTCCTTGTGTTGATACATAGGGTTCTCTGTTTATAATAGAATAAATATGAGTTAAGCCCAAAATACAAATAAAAAATAATAACAAACTAACTAAAGATAAAATATAAATATAAAATAAAGATAATATATCTAACACTCCCCCTCAAGCTAGTGCATACAAATCGTATGTACCAACCTTGTTACTAATATAATTCATAAGGACTCGGTGGAAATATCTGCTTCTACACTTGAGTGACACCAAATTGCTAATGATATGCAACACGACATAGAAGACGAAATACCAACCTAGAAGACTCCCCCTGAGCTACAAATCTAAGAGGTTGCTCCATGTAAATCTTTTCTTACAAATCGCCCTTGAGGAATGCCACCACTAGATAAAGAGGTAATTATTGGAGAGCCACCATGGCTATAATTAAACTAACAAAAACCATCTTTTCCATGGGAAATAAAGCATATATGGACGAGTTAAACGCAATGGAAACAAAAGAGAGGTCAAAAGAGACAACAGCGGAAGAAACCATGGATGAATAGGAGAGAAAAATATTAAAAAATCCAAGATTCTTCAATCAAGGAACAAGAGTAATCTCAATGCTCTAAATAGATGCTTGAGAGGAGACAAGACGTGTGACAAGGCATGACGAACTTGAAAGAGGAAAAAGAGCAACCTCGACACTCTAAATCACTGTGAGACGTGTCACCGTGCATGACGGAAAAAGGAGTAGATCCACAACTTTAAAAGGCGCTAAGAGCGCGTAGGAGCTCCGATGAAGGCATCGTTGATAGATGACAGCGCCGATGATGACAGTAGGTGGCGCCATCGCCGACAGCAACGGATGTAGTGGCAGAGGTACCAGAAACTTTTTCCTCAAAAGAACCTTAGGCTCTAGATACCATGTTGAATATAGTGAAAAACTATATATGGGATTAATCTCCCTTGTGTTGAGTATACACATAGGGTCCTCTATTTATAATAGAATAAATATAGGCTAAACCCAAAATACAAATAAAAAATAATAACAAACTAAATAAAGATAAAAGATAAATATAAAATAAAGATAATATATCTAACAGTAATTATCATTAAAAGAAATTATTGATGGATAAAATTTATCGGTAATAATCTATGATAAAAAATTGACGATTCAAAATTTATAATAAAATGTTTGTTGATAAATTTTATTATTATACAAGAAAAATTTGAGAGTAATTACTAGCATCTAAAATTCAATAGCAATTATCTACCAATAATTATCAAGAACCATAAATTTATTGGTAATTAACATGATTTAATTTTTTTTTCTTTCTTCTTCTTATCTCCTCTTACTCCTCCTTCTTCGATTTTGTTTCATCCTTTTTATTTTATTGTCGCTACATCCTTTAGCTCTTCCTCATGTTTTCCCACTATAGAACGAGAATGAATTTACTAATAGGAAAAATCAATCAGTACTTAAATCAAAATTACTGATGACTTATTAATGACTAATAGAAAGTTTTTATTGACGGATAAAAAATTCATCAATAATTACCAACATTCAAAATCAATTTGTAATTATCATTGATAAATATTTTTCGGTAATTACCATCGAATTTTCATTGTCAATAATTATCTATAAGTAAATAACACAATTTTGTTTTCCTTCCTCATTTCTTTTTCTTTTTCCTTTTTTCTTCTTCTCCTCTCCTCTTCTTTTCCCTTTTTCTCTTTTTCCATTTCCTTCTCCTACTCCTCTCATACTTTTCCTCCTTCTCCTCCTCCTCCTTCTCTCCCATCTCTCCTCTATTGTTGTGACTAACACATCCACCTTCATTGCTATTGTCGTCACCTCTATCTCTGTTACAAATGTTGTTGCATTCACGACTAGTGTTATTTCCTCCATGATTGTTGTTGCCTTTTCTTTCTCCTCTTTTTTTCTTTGTCTTTTCTTTTTCTTCTCACCTATCTCTAATTAATTTATAATAAATATTTCATCAAATTTGAAGGAAAATAAACATTCATTTTACCAACAAATTGACCAATGGAATTATTGAATGATTTGAAAAAATACAATTATTAAAGGATTTACTAACAAATTTTAAAAAAAATTAAGTTACTAACGAATTTTATCACCACATGGTCAAAGTTTAAAGTGAAAACTTTGACACCCGTTTTATCAATGAAAATACCTATAACTAATAAACATTATAAATTACATACAGATGTTACCGACGAATATTTCTACCACTCATAAAAGTTCTAATTTATCGACAAATTTTACTAATGAGTTATGAATATTTAGTGGAGGTTTTTTTTTCAATTTGTGGAGGCTTTTACCCTCCACAAAACAAATTCCGACGATTTTTCAAATCATCCACAGTTTGAGTCACCACAATCGAATTGCAGAGGTTTTTACGGAGATTATTTTGTGGAGAGTATTAACCTCTTCTACTAATGACTATTATTTTATGGAGGTTTGAAACCTCCTTTATTTATAATTACTCACCTAAATTCATAATTTCTTATTTAATTAAATCTGTTTTTTATTATAAGAAATAAATAAAATATATAAAATTATAAAATACACAAAAATTCATCAAAATTAATTTTATTAATGATTTAAAATAAAGTATATTAATTGAAAATTACAATGTAAACATAACTTTATAACTTTTACCACTTGAATCATTAATGATAAAAATATTTGTCAGTAATAAAAGTTATAAATTACTAATGAATTTTTCTAACAAAATTTACCAATGAATCCACTATCAATATAATTTATTATATATATATATATATATATATGAATTTGAAGTATTTTTATTTGTAAATGTTTACTAAAAAAAATAATAAAATTATTTAATATAGAATAACTTATAAACAAAGTTTTGCAATTTGTTATTTTTTTTAGGATTCAATATTCAAGAAAATACACACACATCATCATGGTTATTTCCTTTTATATGATTTTATTAATTGAGTGCATAACATTGTGATAGTTGTTTTTTTTTTTTCACTTTTTATCATATAAATAGTCATTTAATTCAAAATTAAAAAATAATATTAAATCAATATAATTGTTCTCCTAATATCTTTTTGCAATATTTACAATTAGCATAATATGTCATGAATACCAGAAAATCTAATAATTTATATTTATATATATATATATATATATATATATATATATATATATAAAAGTAATCAATTAAATGAAGTATAATATACTTATAAATAGGATGTATTCTCACAAAATACATAGTCAATCTCATAAATACTTATTTTTTATTATGTTAATACTAACTTGACCATTAAAGAATCTATCGCTCATGAATCTTCATATAGTTTTATTTACATATCAACTATCTAATCTCTTGAGTATCACTTCAGAATATCTATGCTCCTTTCTGATAAGAACATATGACATCTATCATGGGACTCGGTGAATCTCTTTCTACACCCCTTTGAGGTATCAAATAAAAGATAAATTATCATGGTTGAGATTATTACACTATTTATTTTAGCCATTTAAGAATATCTTATGTGTTTTTCTGTTACTTGTATTCGTAAAGTACAATACAAAAACTAAGACAAAAAAGAAGTTAACTTTTTTCTGGTATTACAATAAAAAAAATTTTAACTTGAAACAAGATTATACGATATTCCAATTGTAACTTGATTATTTGTATGACTGTGATGTGTTGACTCACTTTGCTTCATATATATATATATATATATATATATATATATATATATATTTTAGTATTCCTCTTATCAAATTGTTTGATTATTGTATCATCTTGTTTTACATATTCTGCCTTTATATTAGGTTTGTTTAATATATGAATTTTTTTTAACAAAATAATTGTGTTTAAACATATGCTTTTATAATCTATTATTATTTTCCTAAAAAATTATATATTACATGCAAAATTTTATCTATTATTGTTTTTAGATGTTATTATTGTCTTTAACAAATGATTTTACTAGACAAGAACAAATGAATTTAGGCTATAAAATGCTAGACAATTTTGAAGTGTCATAGCTTAAATTGTTAGTATTTTGGATTTTATATATATATATATATATATATATATATATATATATATATATATATATCAATTAAATGTGTTGGGTCATTTCGCTGATATATTAAATTGGATGGTAATATTAAGTTTATGGCTAAGTGTATAAATGTTAGGAAAACATTTCTATAAACACCATAGGTATGATGAGGGGCCAAATCAGAATTATTAAAGTTTGGAACACAATTGATAGAAGTTACAAAATGAGCTTTTATCTAATTTGCAGGAAAGGACTATTTTGTGTTCTTCGTCTATAAATTTATATAGGCTAATATAGAAGTATATATTTCTATACTAACCAAGACAGAAGTATCTAAGACCTTTTATATTTAAAAGATGACATACTCGTTGTTAATATGACGATCCATATAATTTTAAATGACAAATTGAGGTATGCTTTTGCATTTTATTTTATTAGAAATTGAAATATGGATTCAGTAAGAATTATATAAATTTTGGATTCATTTGATAGTATCGACTATAAATCAACTCATGTGTAGAAAAATCTTTCCTACAGCCTTTATTACAAATTTGCTAAGAATATTTTTCTAAAATAATTAATTTTTTTATACTTACAATAAATCAATAATAGAATTGTATCCACCATTCTTTTTTATACCCCAAGAATATCTACCTATTCTGAGTTACCAACTATTATGTCCAAACAAACCTTTTAATTCACAACTCTTTTCATGTTAGTATCATTTTTAATTCACAAGCCATTATTCTCGCAAGATATACATGCTAGAAAATATGATTACACCATAAAAGTTTTTCATCTAAGAATCAAGCCTTTTAAGTAGGTCACTCATAAATTTGAAAACTATGTAACAATATGCACTTAGTGTCATAAGTATAAGTTTCCCTTCATATATATTAAAATAGGGCCCAAAAGGTATTAGACAAAGGCCCAGTCCACGAAGGTTGCAGAAGATAAAATATCTTCTGATAAAACACTTCCTCAAGGCAGTTTGCACCAGTTGAGAGAGAGAAAAAGGAAAAGCGTCTTCTGGAAGCTTGGAGAGGAAGAACGAGAAGTGCGTTGGCAATGAACGACGATGGCAGCTGGAAAGCGAAAGAGAGGTGGACCACTAAAGAGATTTCAGAGAAGGTAAGAAACAGAACTCATACACTTTATTTCTGTAGGATGTATTTTTAATATTGTTTGTTACAAGAGAAAGAAGAAGAACTCCATGTATATATAGAGTTCTGGTGAGGAAGGAAAAGAGAGCAGGGTTAATATCCCATAACAGAAAACAAAACAGAAACTTTAATAGCCACCCCTCAAGCCGGATGGTGAATGTTCATCAATCCAAGCTTGGAAATAAGGGATCTAAAACGAGTGCGGTGAGGAAACTTGGTGAAAACATCAACGAGTTGTTCTTCAGAACGAATAGGAAGAAGACGCAAAAGCTTAGCTTGAATCTTCTCTCTCACAACATGACAATCCAGCTCGATGTGCTTGGTTCACTCATGAAAACTCTGGTTGTGAGCGATGTGCCTGACAGAGTTGTTGTCACAATAGAGGACAGCAGTCGCAATAGGTTGAACATGAAAATTCTGAAGTAGATAGTGAAGCCACTGTATTTCACAAACAGTGGCAGCTAGGGCACGATACTCCACTTCCGTGGATGACCTGGAAACCGTGTTTTGCTTCTTCGATCTCCATGATACAAGAGAGGAGCTAAGAAAAATGCAGTACCCTGTGGTGGATCTCCTCGTGTTGGGGCAGGTGGCCCAGTCTGAATCGCTGAAGCCTTTGATCTGGACATCAGAATTGGCAGCAAAGAAAAGTCCTTCTGAGGGGATGGATTTCACATAACAAAGGATGTGCTGCAAAGCCTGATAATGATAGTTAGTAGGTTTTTGCATGAATTGGCTTAAAAGGTTGACAGTAAAACATAAGTTAGGTCTAGTATTAGTTAGGTAGAAGAGCTTCCCTATCAATCTTCAATAGGTACTAGGATTATCCATATATTTCTCAGCTTTGTATAGGGAACTAGTATCGCTTAGGAATGGTGTAGAGCATGGTTTGCTTCCCATCATTCCAGTTTCCTCAAGGATATCCAGAGCATATTTTCCCTGACAAAGGTGTATGCCTTTCTTGGACCTAGCAACCTCAAATCCTAAAAAGTATTTGAGTTCTCCCAAGTCCTTAATCTGAAACTGATGGTGCAATAGAGTCTTTATGTGATTAATTTCATCCATAATGTTCCCTGTTAGGACTATGTCATCTACATAAACAAGCAGTGCCGTGAAACCTGTTGAAGCTTTCTTGATAAAAAGAGAGTGGTCAGAACTAGATTGAACATAACCATCAAAAATAAGAAAAGTAGACAATTTATCAAACCACTGTCTGCTGGCCTGTTTTAGGCCATAAAGGGATTTAATCAACTTACAAACCCGCCCTTTAGTGTTAATGTTCAAACCAGGAGGAGGATCCATGTAAACATCCTCATTTAAGTCCCCATGCAAGAAGGCATTATCAACATCAAGTTGGTGTAGAAACCAGTTCCTTGAGGCAGCAAGAGCTAGAATAATCTGACAGTGGCAAGTTTAGCAACAGGAGAAAAAGTGTCTAAAAAATCAATTCCCTCTTATTGGGTGTAACCTTTAGCAACCAATCTGGCCTTATACCGTTCCACAGTCCCGTCAACCCTATGTTTAACTTTGTATACCCATCTACACCCAATAGACTTCTTCCCGGGAGGAAGTTGGGTCATGAACCAAGTATCATTATCCTGTAAAGCCTTGATTTCTTTTCGCATGGCATCAGTCCATTCAGGACTTTTTTTAGCTTCATCATAGGAACTGGGTTCTTTGTTGGCTGATATGGCTAGAGTATATCTTAGATGCTTATCAAATAAAAATTGGTAAGATAGGACATTAGTGATAGGGTAAGGTGTTTTCAAACCGTTTCTGATGCATAGGGATGTAGATAGGGTCTCATCTGCCCGAAGTATATAATCCTTTAAGTATCCAGGAGTCCTCTTGGTTCTGTTTGACCTTCTCTGATCACGAAGATCTTCCTGCTCTATGGGATTGACATCATCATAGTTGACATCAATGTCTTCAATAGGGATTTGATCATTTCCTCCATTTTTGGCCAAATTCTTCATATAGTTGTAGGACAAATTATCTAAGAAACCCATTCCTTCTTCACTTTCATTACGGTCAGCCCTATCATTTTGCTGTCTTCTGTATGGGAAAATATCTTCATAAAAGATAACATTCCTACTAATGAAAATTTCCCTACTGTTAATGTCAAGTATGATGTAGCCCTTTATACCATTTTTGTATCCTAGGAAAATACCCTTTCTAGCTCTAGAATCAAGCTTATTCCTATTATTTTCTAAAGAAGAAGCAAAACACAAGCAGCCAAAAAATTTGAGATTATGATAGGTGGGGGGATCATTGTGTAAAACATCATAAGGTGTTTTATCTTTAATGATAGGGGAAGGAAGTCTATTTATTAGATATATAGCATGAGATAAAGCATAAGACCAGTAAACATGAGGGATATTAGACTGAAAAAGTAAGTTGCGGGTAACATTCAGAATATGTTGATGTTTACGTTCCACAACAAAATTTTGTTGTGGGGTTTCCACACAACTTCTTTGATGTTCTATCCCATAGGAATTAAAAATGTTGGGGCAGTTAAATTCTGGTCCATTATCAGTTCTAATGACCTTAATATTTTTATCAAATTGGGTCTTAATTTTAATAATGAAATTCTGCAATAATTCCTTAGTCTGTCCCTTATTATGCATAAGAAAAGCCCAAGTATGTCTACTACAATCATCTACAATAGTTAGGAAATATTTGTGCTCGTGAATAGAAGGAACAGAAATAGGGCCCCATATATCACAGTGTATGATGTCAAAGCAGTTAGCAGACACAGAGTTATTTTTAGGAAAAGGTAATCTATGTTGTTTGGCATAATGACAAATATCACAAGTATTATTGCAATTAGCTTGAACATAGGGAAAAGTCTTGCATATAGTGCCATAAGTCTATAGTGCCATAAGTCTACATTTACATGCTCATAAGAAAAGATAAAATTTGATCTGAGATCCCCTTCAAAAGGTTGTAGATAGTAGAGTCCCTTATAGACATTAGCACATCCAATCGTCTTCAATGTTGAGCTGTCCTGAATCTGACACATCTTAGAGGAAAAAGTTAGAGTGCAATTTGTATCTTTGATCAAGCTTTGAACAGATATGAGATTAAAGGCAAAATCAGGAATGTACAAGACATTAAAAATAGTGAAGTATTTGGAAAAATATACAGTTCCTGCATAGTGGGCAGTAACAGTGGAATTATTTGGTAGTTTAATGGATATAGGCTTAATTTTATAAAAGGTAATGAACTGACTTTTGTCATGGGTCACATGCTTAGTGGCCTCTGTATCTATAATCTAAGAAAACATACCATGTGTGTCATCAGTGGTGTCTTTATGCATCTGACTAATGTTGTGAGCAGGTCTATCATCTTTCTCTATTATCTGTAAAATATTTTTCATCTATTCTACGGTAAATGAATTCTGGACAGAATTCATGTTCTCTTGTTGACTGTTCTGTTTTTCAGCAGAGGCCGTATAGACATTAGCAGCCCCCCAATCATTCTGCCTCACCTTTTCTTGACTGTTGTTTTCATTCTTCTTATACCATGGTGGATAACCATGCTTAGAGTATCACTCATTGACTGTATGATTCATTTTATGGCAATAAGAACATTGCTTTCCAAAATTGGGATTTCTTCCTTTCCCTCTCCCTTGGTTACGGGCTCCAAAACCACGTCTAGGAGTCTTCCATTGGTTTTGTCTTTCAGCAGTACTGGCTAAAACTTTGATTTCATTATGATTAGTAGACCCTGTTTCATGTTTTCCTTGTCTTTCTTGTTGTATAATAAGAGAAAAGACCCAGTTGATGTTGGGTAGAGGCTCCATCAACAATATCTGCGTTCTAACAGTACCATAACATTCATTCAACCCTTTCAAGAAACAAATAACATGTTCCATATCTCTATACTTATGAGAAGCTTTAGACAAATCATAGCTGCAGGGAATCTTGCAGATGCAACATGGAATAGGCCTAAGAAACTCTAATTCTTCCCATAATATCTTCAAGTCTGTGAAATATTGGCTGACACTCCTTTCTCCCTGTCTAATAGAGTGTATTTCCTGTAGTAAATCCGAGAATTTGAAATGGTCACCTTTAGAAAATCTCTTCTTTAATTCTTCCTACAGTTCACGGGCATCTTCCACATACACAACACTTTCAGCTATTTGAGATGAGAGAGTCTTGATTACCCACGACAAAACCATCATGTTGTTTCTTTCCTAGGAATCAAAAAAGGGGATCATCTTTATTAGGTTTCTTGATCCCTCCATCAATGAATTTCAATTTGTTCTTGGAAAGGAGAGCCCTTCTCATACTTCTGCTCCATGAAGTGTAATTAGATTCATTTAAAACTTGTGAAATGAGGGATATACCTGGGTTTTCTCCAGGATGGAGATAGAAAGGGCTGGAGGGGTTATTGAGTTGATTAGTGTTCTGCATGATGACCGGAAGAACCAAAAGAAACACCAAGAACCCAACAAGAATTCAAGCACAGCGGAAGTAGGGGCAGAACAGGCACAGGACCTGCTCTGATGCCATATTAAAATAGGGCCCAAAAGGTATTAGACAAAGGCCCAGTCCACGAAGACTGCAGAAGATAAAATATCTTCTGATAAAACACTGCCTCAAGGTAGTCTGCACCAGTTGAGAGAGAAAAAGGAAAAGCGTCTTCTGGAAGCTTGGAGAGGAAGAACGAGAAGTGCGCTGACAATGAACGATGATGGTAGCTGGAAAGCGAAAAAGAGGTGGATCGACAAAGAGATTTTAGAGAAGGTAAGAAACAGAACTCATACACTTTATTTCTGTAGGATATATTTTTAATATTGTTTGTTACAAGAGAAAGAAGAAGAACTCCATGTATATATAGAATTCTGGTGAGGAGGGAAAAGAGAACGAGGTTAATATCCCTTAACAAAAAACAAAACAGAAACTTTAATAATATATATATATATATATATATATATATATATATATATATATATATATATGACAAAGACACTTTTCTAACTTTTTTTAACCTTTCAACTAGAAGCCATAAATGCTACCCACAAGGTTTATATGAGGTACATCAAGGTAAACAGAATCATATTCATATTTCAGTCTATGTGTGCGATTATTGTTGCTATAATAATCCAACGCTTCTTTACTTATCAAATTAAAATATTTATTCTATATTTTAGCCATATAATTCTTAAGATACATTTCCATATTATTATAATTATTATTTTTATTATTATCTCTTTTCATTTCATATTGTGTTATGTTTTATAAATTATATGCACCATATACGTTTGATAAAGAGATTAATTTATGAGTTATATATTTATTTTTTCTTAATTAGCATCAGATATGTAAAAAAGGATAATATTGACCCCTTGTTTGATATTATTTAATGGGTGACAAGTTTTTAACCTTTTTATTTACTAAAATGGTTAGTTTGATAATATTTTGTTGAAAATGAGAGAAACCATGTGAAAAATAAAATTACTATCATTTGTTTTCAAGTAAAGTTACAAAGTTGCCTTAATTTTAACTTATTTTATCAAGCACTTTGATTATCTTTCCCATAAAGGTATTAATCTATTTTTATTGAAACGAGGAATATTAAACTAGTAGAATCCTGTTATATGTTGCCAAAATTCCTCTATAAAGCTTTATCAAATAAAGGAGTTTGTATCATATATTCAAACTATAAATTGTATGTATGATGGGTCAACAACCAACTATAAACTTTAGAGTAATACCATTTCCAACATCTAGTATGCAATAAGAAGAATACACTTAGTATTCATATCTTTTTACCTTGGCTTTGGACATTTGAAAATAAATTTCTATTTCTGTTGCATATATTGGTTTGTTTGGTCTTAGTTTCCTTTTATAAAAGTTTATCTCATCTCTCCTATAAACAACATTCAGAACTAAGGCAATGTAGTATCATCCTTATCAGAACTAAGGCAATGTAGTATCATCCTTATCAGAAACAGAATAATAGAAAGGCTTCTAAGGCCAAGTTCAAAGATGTAGTTTGTTCATATCAAACCATATAAAAGGAAAGAAAACACCAACATTTGTAATCATTCAATTTTACACAACAACCAAGATAAGGTATTCAAGTTAAACATCACCAGTCCACAAACTATCTACTGAGGTATCACAATGACATGTGCACCACCCACCGAGGTAGCACAATAAATGGTGCACTAGCCACTAAAGTAAGAAAATAATAGGTGTAATACTTGTTGAGGTAGCATAATAACAGGTGCATTACTCATCGATGTAGCACAATAATTAATGCACTACACACCGAAGTAGTACAATAACAATTGCACTACCCGTTGAATTACCATGATAACTAGTACACTACAAGCCGATGTAGCATAATAACAAGTACATTATTCGTCGAAGTAGCACAATAACATATGCATTACCCATTGAGGTAGTATAATAACAGGTGTGATACCCACCAAGGTAACATAATAACAGGTGTACTACTTGTCGAGATAACACAATAAAAAGTGCATTATCCACCGAGGTAGCACAATAACAGGTGAATTACTTGTCGAAGTAGCATAAAAGTTAAAACCCATAGAGGTGTGTGTGCACTACTTGCTGAGGTACCACCAAATTACAACCTACATATACATGTTTACTACCAGTCGAGGTAGTACTAAATTACAAACCACAAAGGTACATGTGCACTAACCACTCAGATAACACAAAATTACAATTCACAGTGGTACATGTGCACTACTCACTAATGTAGCACAAAATTATAACCCACAAAGGTACATATGCATTACCCATTGAGGTAGCACAAAATTACAACCCACAGAGACTCATATGCATTACCTGCCAAGGTAGCAAAAAATTACAACCTATAAAGGTATAACTTATCCACTACCACCGAGGTAGCACTAAGGTATCACAAAATTTCAACGTAAGGTATATCTCATGCACAACCTATTGAGTAACACTTTTCACCCACCAATATTTGATTCATATACCGCTCACCAAAGGAACATACTAAGATGAGAATCATACATTGTACATATAATGGCCAAGTATCGCTACTCACCAAGGTAGAAAAAGTGTTATTTGCCTAGGTAGCAAAGTATCACTATCCATCGAGATAGAGGTAGCAAAAGCATTACTACTTGTTGCGGTAGCATAATTAATTATACCTGCTGAAGTAGAAAAATATTAAGTATCCACCGACGTAGAAAAATAAAACTTACAAATATATAGACACACTCTAACTCGATTATACCAAACTAAACTTACAACCACATTCACTAACCTTATAGAGCTTCGAGCTTGAGGGGTCTATGTACTTCCCCTTAATCCAAACTAGAAAATAATATTAAATCAATATAATTGTTCTCATAATATCTTACAACATATACATATTGTTCTCATAATAAATAAAATTCTATTACATTATAAAATATTACATAATAATTTTATGAAGTACTATGCTAAAATCCAATGGTAGATGAATGTATACAATCTCATGGAGATCACCATACAGAAATTCATTTTAAACATCCAACTGATGAATGAGCCAAAATTTGGAGAGAGTAATGGTGAGAATCGTGTGAATAGTGGTAAGTTTCACCACAGAACTGAATGTCTCATTACAATCCACACATGTAATTTAAGATCTTCCATCACCTATAAAACAAGCTTTGTAATGCTTAAAATGACCATTATATTTCTTTGTATGTCTCAAAATCTATATACAACGAATGATATTAACATCATAAGGTCGCGGAGCCAAATCCCATGTATTATCCTTAATTAAAGCATCAAATTCAAATTGCATTGAAGATTTTCGATTAGGGTCTGAGAAAACAATTTTAGGATTTTTGGGAAGAGGTGATATGGTTGGGTCATCAATTGAAACAGAAAGGTTAAAGAGTTTTCTGGGTTTGTAGACACCTATCATGCTACAGGTGGCCATGGTCCTAGTAGGAGGGGTGAACTGTGGTGCATGTGTAGGGTTCAAAGGTAGGTTAGCCTAGTCTAAAGTAGGTGAGGTAGATAAGATGGTCGTATAAGTGGATATGCTAGATGATAAGGAGAGTAACTTGGTGAGTTGTGAGTTAGGAAAAGGCTCTAGGCCAAGGATGATCAATGAATGAAGAAGAGAGGGATGTATGTCATTAGTGAAATGATCATAACTATAGATAGGAGAGGAAGACATATGAGCAAAATGAAATTGTTTCATAAAAAATGACATATCGTGATATTATCACCTTTCTGTTTGACAAATTAAAGCATTTTTAACCTTTGTGATTAAGCGAATATCCTAAGAAAACACATGAAGCTAATCATGCTTGTAGTTTGTTAATGGTTGGAGATGGAAACAAAGGATGACAAAGACAACCAAAAACTCACAAATGTGTATAAGAGGGATCATGATGATACAAAAGTTGAGTGTGGGACTGATTAGACAAAGTGTTCTGAGAAAGTATATTAAGAAGATAGGTAGTCATTTGAATGATGTGATGCCAAAAAGAAGGAGGAACGAACGAATGAGCAAGGATAATGTGAATCATGTTGTTAATGATTCAAATTTTACATTTTTCTTTTCTGTTTTTGGAAGAAGTATGTGGGCAAGAGAATTGAAAAAGAAGACCATTATCATCACAAAATCAATGAAACAAAGTATTGTCATATTCACGCCCATTATCACATTGAAAACATTTAATTTTTTGCTAAAATTATGTTTGAATTTGATTAGTGAGAAATGTGAACTTTTCAAAAACTTGAGAATTATTACCTAAAGGAAATGTCCATAGGAAATCAAAGTAATTATCCAAAAATAAAACATAATAAGGATTATTAGAGGAACTTAAAACATGTGATGTCCAAAAATCAATGTGTAAAGTATCAAAAGGCATCAAAGTAGCAATATTGGATGACATAAAAGGAAACTTAACATGTTTGTCAAATACATAAGAATCACAAATAATATTTAAATTTAAATGTTCACAGGAAACAAACTTATTCTTATGAAGAGACTGTAAAATAGAAGAATTGGGATAGTTAAGACGACTATGCTAGACATCGGAAGCTAAACCAACAAATAGAAAAGGTTGTGTGACCAGAGCCCTGAATTGGAATACCTAGACCACTACCAACAATAAGTTTATGATTCAAATAACTCAAATTTGAAAAGGACGATCGATTACCTTATGATGCATTCAATGTGACAAGGCTCTAATGTCCATGTACCATGTGTTATCAGGAGGCGTCATGGAGATGGTGTGCATAAAAGCAACAATGTTGATGAGTGTTGGAGAAGCTGACGTAGAGTATGCCTGAGGACTCGGACCAAGAATGACATCTTGCTTTGAATTCTTGTGGGGCGAGTCCACCGACTTGTGGGATAAGGACAAGGAGGCATGCCCCTAAAGAGAGGGAGTCCAACCCAAGGGATTTCAAGGGGCATATTGAGGTGGTTGCCATGATGGAGAAGGAATTACAACAAGAGAGTCAGATGAACCAAATGAACCATTTGAGCGGCAGTCATTGTGTTGATTACATCAACCAAAGCAACCATGATTGTTGTGATTACGGCCAAACCCATAACGATGGTTCAAGAAACGGTTGGAGTGATGTAGAAAGTAGTGATCAATGTCCCTTAGGGTTGAAGTGTGCATGGCGATGTGAGAAGCCATGGTTTGCATCTTTGTTATACTAGATTCCTTAAGTGTTAACATAAAACAAGCCTAGAGGAAAGAAGGCAAAGGGTGGCTCTAATGGATCATGGTTACTACACCACGAAAAACCTCAGACAAACAAGAGACAAGTTGTAGAACCAAAGGATAATTGTTGACAAAGCATCAACATTCCATAACTGATCAAAGAGTCTTCTTAGACGTTAAGAGTATGCAGAAACATTTGAAAAGTAATTCATGTGAGTGAAAGAGAAATCCTAATCGAGAGCATAAACACAGGAATTTTGGTTGTCCTAAAAAATTATAGTTAAACGATTCCAGGTATCCATAGTTGTGGAACCTTTCTCCATGACAATCACAAGGAGATCAAAAGAGATGGTAGAGTAAATCCATTGAAGTACAATAGAATCAAGGGTGGTCCACTATTTGTGATCAACATTGACTGGAGTCGAACGTTCCTTCCAAAGTTGAGGGATGATATGGTAAATAACTTTGATAGCCCGAGCATGAGTTTCAAAATGTCCAGCCTACATAGCATAATGATCCTTCTTCATTTCTAGCATAAAGAGGTGTTATTTTTTATATAGAGACAGTGAGTGTCGAGTGAAATTCAATTTTATTCGGGAAAGACTATGGTAGTTAGGAGTCTGGTGCAGAGTTGGCTGAAGATGTGATGTCAACGGTAGGGCACGGGAAATGACGAAAAGATGAGACAGTGGTTGGGTTGTCAGGTGATGGCACATAGTCCTGATGACCAAAGGAAAATGCGCGAGTGGAAGAAGAAAAGGAGTGAAAGTGTGAAAGCAGGTTGTTAGTGGAGATAAAAGATGCGATGGCGATAGGAAACGACAACAACGACGTGAGGTGGAGCGTAAAATTGAAGAGACACACAACCGTCAAACACAAGAAGACGTAGGCGCAATTGAAGGTTCGAGTGGCTAGGCTTGCTCCATTTTGCACAAACAATGGTGGAGCTCAATTGTTGAGGATGAAGACAATGAATAAAGAAGAAAAACACTACCTAAAGAGATATGACAAGATTAGAAAGACTAGTAATACCATGTAAGAGAGAAAGATCATGTGAACTATTAAATAGATATATATACATAACACTATGATCTAAATATGATATTTAATAATATAATTATAGAACTTAAATACATTATATTAATTATTAATTGACTTCATTTCAAAAAAATAATTTAGACTCTACTATCAAATAACCCTAGATATAGAATTCAGCCATAAAGTTCTAAATAACATATATTTTCGAGTGCAAAACATCTTTAGTAGACAACAACCAAATAACAAGACCAGTTACATGGATAGAAAACCAGGTGCAGAACAAAATTCTTCTTCAATATTACAAACAACAACTATCGATCGACCAATTAACTGGAATACTTGTTAGAATAGAACTTTCCAATAAAAAACAGTAAAACTCAAAGTTGACTTTGAAGATCATTTTCTCTCAAATCAGAATTCACCATCTGCAAACTGCACAACTTCATTCCTTCAAATAGAAAATGACGAAAAATCAACCCGAAAGAGCCAATATGATTGTGAATGCCGCATACTATAAACAAAAGAGCCAATCATATTAACTATGTGGGAGAATTTGAATATTGTAAAGCCTTCATTACCAACTGAAATATTTCTTACATTGCCTTATGAGACAACTGTTTATCGAGAAAGAAAGCTGTTTTCTTTTTATTGCCAAAAAAATATATATTTTCATAAAGAACTATTGGGATATTCCATATATACATATAAAGTAAACATACTAATGTATAATAGTCAAAGCTGTTTTGTAAATTCTACAGTCCATTTCACAGACAAAGGATGAAAGAAGATGGAGGATAATCTAATGGTATCTGTTTTTTAAACATGTCCAATTTTGAGGGAACATAAAAATTTAGTAAAGAGAGTTTAATTCTTTTTTCCTCTATTGTTTTGAGCAAGTAAGAAAAGTTTATTAAAGTATATTCATCTTCTCTTATCTTCAATTTCCCTCCCAATAAATAATAAACTACATTTATTAATGGATATGAAATCCTTCAAAATTGATACATATAATTAATTTTGTTTCACTACCAAAAAATTGATACATATAATGTGAAAAAATTCGCCAAATATTATACCTGTCTCCTAAAAAAAAAAAAAAACATCAAATTTTTATTAAGAAAATGCACACATATATATGCCCATAAGAAACCAATAATGAAAGTTTTTAATTGAAAAGTGTGCACAAACCCTTATAATTTCTAATGCAGGTCTATTAATAAAATAATTTCATTGATGGGTTCGTTTTCTTATAGCACTAACCCTAATTATTAAAACTCTAAAACATGGTCTGATGTGAACTCTAGAGAGACCTATATAAGAACATTTCATCACCATTGTCTTCCACTCCAATTCCTGAAATCCCCCTCTCTCGCATTCATCCTAAAGCAATCACTTTACATACTCAATATTCCGGAACTGGCAAACTCGAATTCACAGAAACCATGGCTACACGATCAAGAAGATCGCAACAAGAGAACCATAACGGACTTATACAAAGCCATAACCTCAGAGGACACCAACACAATGCACCGTCTTCTAGCCCCAGACTTGGAGTGGTGGTTCCACGGCCCACCCTCCCACCGCCACCATCTCATTCCTCATCTCACCGCCACCACCACCACCTCCTCCTCCTCCTCCTCCAAGCCTGTGCTGGTTCCTGACCTCATCGTTGGCTTCGGATCAGTGACCATCGCTGAAGGGTTCGACGAGACCAACTTGGTGTGGTGGGTGCACGCGTGGACCACCACCGCTGACGGCGTCATCACGGAGATTAGGGAGTACGTCAACACCTCCGTCACCGTCACCAGGCTCGGCTTCCATGGCTCTGACGATGTTGTTGCTTCTGCCATGTGTACAAGCGTTTGGCAGAGCAAGCTTTGCGACGAGTCTGTTCCAGGACTCATTCTCGCCATCTAGTGAAGTGAAGTTCTAAAAGGCTTGGTTGGTTGTTTCTGAAATTCCCTATATATCTGTCAGTTTATGTAGTGTTGTGTGACTTTTAAGTTGAATGAAAGAATCTTCTTGCTGTGTTTTGTGTTGTGTTTGTTTAGGTTTATTGAAACCATGTGGCTGGATAAATAAATGTTGCTGCCTTTGGAAGTACTCTCTCTAGTGTGTTCAACTGAATATAGTTTTCAGATTAATAAAAAAAAAATTCTTTTAACAACTTTTTTATAATACATATGTTATAATATGTGATTGGTTAATTTCAAATAAACCATCAACAATAACAATAAAATAATAACACTTAATCTATTATAATAAAATATTATAAAAAAAATAACACTTATTTCGTTATCACATATATCTAAAAGTTATTTTCTTTAATCCATTTATTTTAATTTTTAATTTTTTCATATTTATTTTGTTAACACATGTACATATAATTTATTTTACTTTTTTATCAATTTATTTTATTTTTAAATTATTTATTTTAATTTTTTCTGTTTATTTTATTGTTACATGTAAATAGAATTATTTTATATTTTTATCCATTTATTTTATTTTTAAACTAATTTTTTTATTTACATTTATTGTACTGTCACATGAACTTGAAATTATTTTTTTAATCAGTTATCTATTATGTATTATTTAAAAGTTAAACTAATATCTAATACTTATTATAATATAATAAAACATGATATTAGAAAAATTACCTTCTTATCCATGTTTATTCTACTAATAAATGTTTCATTTGTCAGTCTTTTTGTCATTTGATATATTTTTTTCTTTTATGATTTTCATTACTTAATCACTTATAAAGTTAAATCTAAGAAATATATTTTTATTTTATTTTACAAAATACTATCATTTAAAAACAATAACAGTAACTTTATCTTAAGAAAAACCATCATCAATTAAACATTTATATTAAGTTATTATATACATGTTTTTATTATTAAATGTTCTTTATATTTTAATGTATAAAATTTAAATTGATATTATTTAATAAATAATTATACTATTCGCGTCTACATTGACTTTCAGTATTAAAATTGTTTTTAATAGTTTATCTCAAATATTTAAAATATATATATTTGTAATAAAAAACCATACTTCGTAATATTATAAATTTTATTTAATATTTTTTCTAATTCATATTAATAATGTCATTAGTTTATGAAATTTGAATTTTCAAACCAATATCTAAAAACTCAACTATATCTAATAGTTTAATTTAAATAATAACAATGTGTTTAAAAATATATGTCAACATGATCAATTAAATTTAGTACTTAAACATATCAAATAAAAAAAAATCAGAATTCTTACAAATTTTCACATACAAAGTAGTAATTTACTCATATAACTAACACAATTTAATTATTTGTTTTCATTAATATGTTTTTTTTTATTTGGCATTATAATCTCCTATACAACTTACTTGTATCTAAAGTTGATATTATTTTGTCAATCAAATATAGATGATCATTATAAAAAAATAAAATATCTTACATCAATTCTTTTTAAATAATAAATTAAAAATATAAACTTTAATCCATATTGTATTTTTAAAAATTATTTTTAAAGTAAGTTAATTTTAAAAATAAATATTTTTTTAAATGTGTGTCCTCACACATATTTTAACCATTATTAAAAGTTTTTTCTAACATATTTTAGACATATTTATTGTGTTAAAAAGTATTATTTTAAAAATATTAAAAAAAAATTCTAACATATTTTAAAAGTATTATTTTGGTCAATTAATAAAATTAAAAATAAAAAATATATTCTACTTTTATTTTTTAAAATAATATTATTTTAAAAATAATATATGTTTATTGATAATTAAATATAGAAACAACTTTGATGAAATAATTGTCTTAAAAATTTATACAATAAAAAATTATATTTATCTTTTTTATAATAAATAATATTATAATAATATAAATATTTTTATTATTTAATATTCTTTTTTCTTTTAGTATGTAAAAATTAAATTATTTAATGTAGTAAAAATTAGCATTAATATGTACGTAAAAGTCCCTATAAGGTTTTAAATAAAGATTTTAACCCTGTTTATTCTATTGATAAATGTTTCAACCCGTCAGTTATATTTTTATTTGATATTTTTATGATATTAATTATTTGTTTATATTACTTTTATTCTTTTACGATAATTTATTTCTTAATCACTTATAAAATTAAATTTTAAAAGTATATTTTAATTTTATTTTGTAAAATACTATCCATGAAAAATATTAATAGTAATTTTATCTTAAGAAAAACTATCAACAATAAAATATTTGCATTAAGTTATAATATAGATATTTTTATTATTCAATATTCTTCATATTTAGTATGTGAAATGTAAATTAATATTACCTAATAAATAATTACACTAATCACCTCTACCTATAACTCCATATTAAAATTATATTTAATAATTCATTTCAAAAGATTTAAAATATATATATTTGTAATAAAAAACTTCATAATATTATAAATTTTGTTTTATATTTTTTTTATTCATTTTAATAATGTCATTAGTTTATAAAATTGAAAATTTTCAAACCAATAAATGTCAATTATATCTAATAATTTAATTTAAAGCAATAAATAATAATAATTATGTTTAGAAATATATGTTAAGGTAAACAATTAAATTTAGTACTTAAATATACCAAATCATAAAAATTTAGAATCTTGTTTAATATTACAAATTCTTTTATACCAAAACTCTAATTCACTCATATAATTAACACTATTTAGTTGTTTTTATTATTAATACTTTTTTTATTTGGCACTCTAATTTCTTGCATGTAAAATTATAATTCTCTTGTCAATTAATATAGGTGATCATTATAAAATAATAAAATATTTTATGTCAATTTCTTTTACATAATAAATTGAAAATATACACTGTAATCTATATATTGCATTCATAAATTTTTCTGGAAGTTGATTTTTAAAATAAATAGTTTTTTAGATGTTACACATTTTAATCGTTATTAAAAGTTTTTTCCAACTTATTTTTAACAAATTTATTATGTTAAAAAATTATTTATATTTAAAGAATTACTTTTTTTATATACTATTTTTCTTTTATGATTTTTTAATTACTTGGTCATTTAATAAAATTAAGTTTTAAAAAATATATTTTATTTTTATTTTTTTAAATAATATTATTTAAAAAATAATATATGTTTATATAAAAAAATATAAAAACAAGTGTGATGACATAATTTTGTCTTAAAATATTTACCAACGAAAAATTATATTCATCATTTTTATATTAAATAATAATATAAATATTCTAATTATTGAATATTTTTTTCTTTTTCGTATTTAAAAATTAAATTAATTTTATCTAATAAAAATTAGCGTTAATGATATGTATATTAAATTCTGTATAAAGTTTTAAATAATTATTTTGTCTGTTTATTTTATTGATAACTGTTTCAATTGTTAGTTTTTTTTCTATACAACTTATTTTCCTTTATTATATTTCGTTGCTTAGTCAGTTATAAAGTTATTTTTAAAAGATATATTTTAATCTTTTTAAATATTATCATTTAAAAATAGTAATAATTTTATCTCAAAAAAGAAACTATCAAATCAACTATAAAACATTTATATTAAGTTACAATATAAATATTTTTATTATTAAATATTCTTCCTATTTTAGTACGTAAAATTTAAATTATATTACTTAATAAATAATTACACTAATCACTTCTACTTAGAATTTCGTATTAAAATTGTATTTAATAGTTTATTTCAAAGGTTTAAAGGATTATACGAGTCTATTTATATATATATATATATATATATATATATATATGACATTTTTATTTATTTTTTTATTAGATGTGTTTTATAATACACATTACACTAGTTTATTTATACATATTAGATGAGTATGTCTTAGTACCTATTAGACAAATAGGTTGATACATTAATTATACGAGTCTAACAATACATGTTAGACCAATATGTTCATATACTGATATTTATTTTAAACAAATATATTAAATATATTAAATCATATACTAATATGTCTTGTAATACACATTTGGTTAATCTATTCATACACATTAGATGACTTTGTCCATATACTAATTAGACAAATCTAGTATTAAATATTAGACGAATATATCGTTATATGAATTTACCAATACATATTAAACTAATATATTCATATATATATATATATATATATATATATATATAACATATTTTTGCATGGTCGTATTTTTTAAAATTTTACTCTATACTTTTTTTACATGATAGTTACTTTATATTTGTACAAAATTTATCTTTTAAATTTTTATACATACGACTTTTTAAACTTATGAATAATTTTTCACATTGATCTATTTAAAATTTAATTATAAACTTATAAATATTATTATTTTTTCTTCAGCCTTTAAATATCTTTTAATATAATATATATTTAAAATCTTTTAATATAATATATATTTACTAACATAAAAAAACACATAAAGAAACATCTATGCAAGGGTTTGAAACTAGTAATATTTATAAAACGTTCAACCAATGCCATTAATGAGATTTCATCAATGCATTATATTTTATTAATCTTCTTATGTCCTTATTAATGTGGAAATGTTGTGACTTTTGAACTTTATTAATATGAATACACCATCATAATTTTTTTCCAAACTAGACCATTTTACTATTTAAGTACAATTTTTTATTTTTATTTTTTTGCAAAAGACTAGATTTTCATCATTCTTTTTTCTAATTTGGTATGTTTGTTTGCTGCTTAATTTTGTTTTTTGAGGAACAAATTCTTAGCAGCAACTTTTTCTAGTTTTATTGATTTGTATATTTATTTATAATAAATTACTTTATTAAAAATTTATATTTTTTTATAAATTCATGTTAATACAAATTTAAAAAATATAGTTAATTTAAAATTTAAAAATTAGCTGAAAATAAAAAAATTGAACAGTGAGTATAATAAATAAGATAATTTGAATATATTGTAATTATGGTAATAGAAAAATTATCATAATAAAATATTGTAACTATGGTTACTTGTTGTAAAATTAATTTTGATAAACGTATATTTATTTGGTTAAAATAATTTATGTAATAATTTTTGTGTGTGTAATAATAGAAAAATAAAATAAAATAAAAATATTATTGTAGGTGGAAATATTTAAAAAGAAATTTAACATAAAGTTAAAAATTAGTAATATGAGTGTAAAAAAATATTAAAGTAAAAAAATGTTTATACGAGACTTTATAATCACCATTTAAGTAATCATAGTTGTGAGAATTAATCTTTGTATTAAACTTTTTATTTATACATGTTATTGTTTTTTTTTTCAAATGAGGTCTTATTGAGATTAGAAAAAATGAAAAGGTAAATAAAATACATAGTGATTGAATGGGATAATATAGATTAAGTAATAAATTGATCAATTTATATTTTATTGAATTCAATTTAATACATTTTAATAAATATTAGAAACTATTCAAATTTATGGAGAGTATAAGAGTCAACAAAATTGAGTTTTAGAATTTATAATGTGTTTAAAATGATAAGACTTGATTATTTTTATAACGCCTCGGCAACTTAAAAGGTAAATAAGATTTGTTTAAAATGATATCCAGTGTGCTTTGTCCTCGCACACTCTCCGTCAGGCTAAGTAGGAGTTCTTATGAATTAGGCTACCGAAAAGCAAATGCATTTTGTTGATATGAGTAGTCAAATCAATTCCTTTAAGCTATATAGTCTCCAGATTACTCTCATTCCTGTGTATGTTCGATTCGTCCATGTGCCCCTTCCACTCGAAGCCTGTCCATGTGCCCCTTCCACTCGAAGCCTGTCCAGTGCCCCTTCCACTCGAAGCCTGTCCAGTGCCCCTTCCACTCGAAGCCTGTCCAGTGCCCCTTCCACTCGAAGCCTGTCCAGTGCCCCTTCCACTCGAAGCCTGTCTAGTGCTCCTTCCACTCGAAGCCTGTCCATGTGTCCCTTCCACTCGAAACCTGTCAGAAACTGCACTCCCCGTCCTCATCAGTGCCCGAAGCCCACTAGCTTCAGGTATGGTTCGAAACCACACAGTACTGGAATACATTGCAATTTTGAAAAAGCCCTCTTAACTTTATTTTTATTTTTAAGTTACGAATCTCTTTCGTGCATCAATTTCACCCTTTACCCAACTACAACATGAATAAGACAACTTGTCATATTTTCCAGTGGCCCTAAGAGGTCTTTAGATTCCTATAGCTACCCTTTCTTTTTTATATATACATAAGCATTTAATGGTTGCATGATATATATATATATATATATATATATATATATATATATATATATATATATTTACTCATAAAAACTAAAACAACCAATGAGATTGCACAAGACAACACTCGTATAGAAAACAAAATCCAAACAAAACACAGATTAGCATATATACAGTGTTTTCATTATCACCAACGTCTCAAGCAACCAACGCAATGATATACAAACTCATAAATAACAACCCATACTAGAGGAAACTCAAGCTAACTCCTCCTACCTCAAAAGATACAAGCTTTGCTTTTTTTCTTCTCACGCTGCAGTGCAAAGTGCAAAAGTCTCTCTCTTCAAGCTTTCCCTTCCTCTCTAATGGCTTCCTGCGGTGCACACACAACTTTCTTCACGGTTCTGTCTTTTCTGCCGCTCCCTCCCCGTTATCTCCGTATATCTCCCCTCCTTCTCTATCCCAAAATCCTAAAATATTTGAACTCCGAAATAACTGTCCCCTCCTTTTCGGTCCTCACCCCCTTTTTATAATTCACTCCAAAACCCTAATATTATATTTTATTTTCATGGACTGGGTTGTTCTTTACCTAAAATACGTGTGCCCCAAACCTAAAAAAATTGCATCAAAAATTACCCTTTTAAACTCTCTCATGTGCCACACGGGATAAATAGTTTTATTTTCTAAAGTACTTAGAAAATTTGAACCTTTGCTCTCTTAACATTCAACACCCATGCCACAAGCTTTTATTCTAAAGTAATGCACAAAAGCATATATAACTCATACCCACAACAAACAATATACCCATAAAAATAAAATAAGATAAAACCAAATAATAAATAAATAAATGACTAAAAATATAAATCAAGGTATTTAGTAACCAACAATCTAACATTATTTTATCAGTTTCCATTATTTTTCTTTGGATTTTACATTTTTCCCAACTTAAAAACTTTTCGTCCTCGAAAATTGTTTTATTTCCAAAAAGATGCAAAATACACCTTCCTCATGCTTTCTTCTAATTTCCAAGTCATCTCCTAAGTGTTTTTATTCCAAAACACCTTCATCATGCGAATCTTCTTTCCTCTTGGCATCGAATCCCATCATGGTGAACACTCTTCCTATTGTCTTCGTCTTGTTTCCTGATAAATTTTATTGTAACGAGATCCATCTAGTTGTATTTTTCTTTGGACAAGAGTTTGTTATACGCCCAGGCTTGTGACACTTATAACACTTTCTCTCATCCGACCTCCCAATCATAAGTTTTGGACAATTTCTTCTGAGATGATCTCTCCCACACTCAAAACACTTCAAAGTTTCTTTATTGAAATATTGTGGTCGAGAGTAAGGTTTCTCTTGCCTATCTTTCTGAGTCCTCAGAAAACGATTTTGACTTTCTCCCTCAATTCGCTCTGCCACAAAGGCCTCCTCCACCAACTCTGAAAACCCGTTGATCTTCAAATGGATGAGTGTCTTCAACAGGTTGTGACGCAAGCCTCTCTCAAACATTCTACACTTCCACTCTTCGCTCATACCCTGAGTGTAGAATCGAGCCAGATACTCAAACCGCTCCTTATAGGCCTGCACTGACAAACTTCCCTGTCGCAAGGTCATGAAGTCTGCCTCTAGCTACAACTTAGCACTGACTGAACCTAAAATTTTTCGAAAACCATGCTCTGATACCACTTGTAACATCCTGGTAACTTACAGGGAATGTTGACTGCCCCCACACATCAACACGAGGCTTTCGTGTGTGCTTTGTCCTCACTCGCACATTTTCCGGGAAAACTTCCTAGAAGGTCACCCATCCCTAAATTACTTCAGGCTAAGCACACTTAACCATGGAGTTATTATGGGTTAGGCTACCGAAAAGCAAATGCATGTGTTGATATGAGTAGCTAAATTAATTCCTTTAAGCTATCCTTCAATCGTATAGTCTCATACCTATACAGCTCCAGATCCCTCTCATTCCGGTGTATGTTCGATTCGTCCACGTGCCCCTTCCACTCGAAGCCTGTCCATGTGCCCCTTCCACTCGAAGCCTGCCAGGAGCCGCACTCCCCGCCCTCGTCAGTGCCCGGACGTCACATGCCCACCAGCTTCCGCTCTGGTTCGTCCTCGAACCACACCGTACTGGGAGAGGCTAGGCTTTGATACCATCTGTAACGCCTCGGCAACTTACAGGGACTGTTGACTGCCCCCACACATCAACACGAGGCTTTCCAATGTGCTTTGTCCTCACTCGCACACTTTCCGGGAAAACTTCCCAGAAGGTCACCCATCCCTAAATTACTCCAGGCTAAGCATGCTTAACCATGGAGTAATTTAGGGATGGGTGACCTTCTGGGAAGTTTTCCCGAAAAATGTGTGAGTGAGGACAAAGCACACTTGAAAGCCTTGTGTTGATGTGTGGGGACAGTCAATAGTCCCTGTAAGTTGCCGGGGCGTTACAATTTTAATATTAAAAGTTGTTAAGTATAAATAGAGTTTATATAAATGAGTTTTATTATTTTAAAAACACATCATTTTTCCTCAAGAACTTTCTCCTTTCTCTATAGGTTTTTGAACTTTTTGTTTATCTATTTAAAGATCGAATACTGTAAATGTGATCCTTAGGACAAGTTCTCCACTTTTGTCCGATAAGTTTATTCGATAAAGTAAGTCGGATTTCTTCGATAAACTATGTTGTGTCCTAATCGTATTTATGTTATTTATGGAGACAAATAGAACTTCTTGTGTGTTTAGAGGTGCTTTTAGGATTCTTGAGTAGTTTGACATATCCTTCAAGTAAAGGAAACTAATTGCATTGTTTATAATTGATAGATACCTTTTAATTGTTAATTGTATGCTTGTACAATATTTTATTTATGTGATTGAGCTGTTTGATGAAATAGATATGTGAAGTTGAGTTAAGATTTAATTTGGCTTACATGAATTGTAATTTGAAATTGGATATGTTGTATGGTTGGTATTACAATTGAGATGAATTGAGTCATTAAGTAGTGTAGAATTTGATAGTTGGTATATTTTGGCATCTACGATTATTGTTGGACTAAGTTGCAGGACTGACATCACATAAATAACCAAAATTATGTTATGTTGAATGATTCGGATTCACTGGGCGAGAATATACTCATTAGGCAAAGCCAAAGCCAGAGAGTAACTGACTTGGTGGTCATTGAGCGAGAATATACTTGTTGGTCAATGTCAAAGTCAGAGAGCTACTGACTTGGTGGTCTTTAGGCTAGAAAATAATCGTTAGGCGAAACTAAAGTCAAAGAACTCATTGCCTTGACAATAATTGGGCGAGACAAGTCTTGCTGGGTCACTTTTGAAAAAATTTAAGTATGAGTTCCAGTGATTATCTCGTTGGGCGAACAATCTGGTCGTTGGACAAGTGAGCTATCAAGTGCTACTTGCTGAGCGAATAAATATTTTCACTGAGCAAAATTACAAAGTCTGACTATATTTTTTTATATGTTCTATTATGATAAGTTTAATGTATGATATTGTAAAAGTTAAAAATAATAGTTGGCTTATGCTGTTTATTTGAGATTGGTTGATAGATTTATGGATATATATACACATGAATAAATGTATGAAATGGTGATGACGATGAATTTGTTAATAGATATGAGCATTGTATATGTTTGGTGTAATTTTAGGGATCTTATAGAGAGATTCTATGGTGACATTTAAATAGTATATGTATTGATATATGGATTTAATATTAAGAGTTATCCTATCACTCTAATAATCATCCAATCTCAAGTATAACAGGGTGGAGTAAGTAGTGAGAAGTGCAAGATGTCCTAGTCTAGATGTTTTATGTTAACACTACATTATTTTTCCTTTTCCCTTAATAATCCTTTTTAGTTTCAACTAGTTTGTAAATTTATAGAGTTTTTAGTTTCTACATGTTTATAAAAAAAAAAAGAAAACTATATACTTTACTTGAAAAAACTTAGATATAGTTTTTAGTTAACTTAATTTATTAAAATGATTACTCATAACATAAGATTTGAATAACTTTCTAAAATATTAATTTGAAGTTGAATTTTGAATAAGTGTAATAATTTGTTTTACCATAAATTTTTAATTTATCACGATTCACTAAAGTTGGTTATGATAGATAATTATATGTTTTTTTAACTAATTTTAATATGACTTTAATTGTTTAATTTCAACTAAAACCTTATAAAAAAATCAGTGATAAATTTTATTATTTAAAATTAGTAAATTTGAAAATTATTAATTTAATTCAAAAAAATATTTATAAACTAATTGTGTTGATATTTGTTTCTGAAAAATGTTAAGAAAAATTCCGTTACCAAGCTAATATTTATTAAAAAGCAAAAAATAAAATTTTGGATCTCAATGATTAATTTTTAATGAGCTATATAAATTTTAAAATTATCAAAAACATATTTTTTTTTTTGCAAAAGTCACTTTTTAAATTTTTATCGAGTAAATTATATAAATTTTTAAAATTAATAATATTAATAATCTATATCTACGTATAAAAATGATTTTCTTCTGTTTTCACATTTTATATTTTAATTTTACAGTTTATAATATAATTGTTATTAACTAATTTTTTCATAATAATCATTATTTTGAATTTCTTTTAAATAAAACTGTTATAAATTTCCTTTTTGTTTCTTCATCATATTTATAGCTTTTACACTTATATTAGGGTATTTCGTAGTGTTATTCCTAATCATGTGTTTCCGCTACTAATAATAAAGCTAACATTTTTTTTAGTTGTCTAATTCTTATAAAAAATTTAAGGTTTACCATAAGTCTTTATTTTTGTGTCAAAATCTTAAATAGGTTCTTTTCTTTTTGGCGTATTAATTGGGTTCCTATTAATATAAATTTGATTCAAATTGACCTAACGACAGTTAAATATCTGCTTGTTTGGCCTACAGAGTTCAACGAGTACTGACTCGTGGAAAATTTATTGAGTTTTTTTTTAATAACCGATAGGAAATTCAGATAAGGGAAAAAATGGAAGTTAGTCATTGTAAGTGCTGTGACCTTTAATTTGGGGAAAAAATTGGGGAAAATCGCGTTAGGGTTGGTATTAGGATTTCTTTGAAGGTGAAGAACATCGTCTTTGAAGGTGAAGAACATCGTCTTTGAAGGTGAAGAACATCGTCACTTTTAGCGTTCTTTGTTCGATTGCAAGCGAAAGGGTTCCTTCTTCAACAACATCGTCTTCGAAGCACCACAGTGCATTGAGTCAAATAACGAGAAAAAAGAGAAGAAAAATTATAACAAGAAAATAGAGAGCAATGGTTGAAATCGAAAGAGAATAAGAAAAAAGATATTGATTGTAGTAGTTAGAGCGATGTGATTCATGCCAGATATTGAAGAAGAAGAAGAAATGGGAACACAGAATCTGAGCAGAGTGACCAACTTTGGAAGCTGCGTTTGGTCTTCATCTTCTTTTTCTTTCTTTCTTCTATCAGCAATAGACCATAAAGTCATGCAGGGAAAACACTTTCAGACAAATTTAATACTATTTTTAATTAATATTATTTAATTTTATTAATCATCTAATAAAATTATTCAATACATAAAATCTCAATTAGTTAATTAAAGGACACTTTTAGGATGATATTATTATAATAAAATAAAATTATTAGAATTTATTTATATTTAAATCCGTTTTTTTTTAATTATAATTGAATTCGAAATATTCCTACCTTAAAGTTTAACACTTAAATTTCTCAACATTAAGGTTAACAAAAAAATGTATATGCTTATTTAAGGTAAATTTAGTCTAATATTTTTTTAAAGTATTACAATGATAAATAAGAAATATTATAAGAGAAAAGATAAATGATTTTAAAAGAATTAAACTAAACATAATTCGTATTTTTGGAACTTGTATAGAGAAACTTTTACATTACTGTTAAATACCGATGCAACTTGGAGTAAGAAAAATAAAACATGACATCAGAATAAATATATAACATAACATTGCAACTTGATATGCATAATTGATAATTTGCCATTGCAAATTATTTCATCTAACTATATTAAATATAATTAACTTAGACTACATTTGGGAAGCATGGCATGGTGGATAAGAACAATTTTGCTTTCAAATGAGAAGAATGTGCTTGAGAAACCACTGAACAATCGATTTAATGAATCATTGGCAGATTTGGAGACTGGATCTTCCTATTTGCTGCATTTGGCTCTTGGAACTGCAATGTTTGACCAACTAGAATCCACATATAACCTCACTGAATTCACAACTTCAGAACAATTGCAACTCAATTTACAGATTCCTTGCTTCCCAGGCTCATCTAACTTAGAAACAGTATTTAAAAGAATCTAGTTTCACAAACTAATAGAGCCTGCATTTTCCAGTCCCTGCACAGACTGAACACTCATCTCCATCTCCAGCCACAAGCTTTATGCAGTGCTTGATTCTATCGTTCACAACATCCTGCAGCACGATATCTTTTCTAAACTCATTATATTCTGCAATTCATTATCCATCTCTTGGAATCAACCAACTCACACATGCACTGTCGCGTTTCGAAGACGATGTTGTTGACCAAGGAGTCCTGTCGCTTGCAATCGAACAAAGAACGCTAACAGTGACGATATTCTTCACCTTCAAAGATGATGTTGTTCACCTTCAAAAAAATCCTAATACCAACCCTAACGCGATTTCCCGAATACCAACCCTAACGCGATTTCCCCAATTTTTCCCCCCAAATTAAAGGTCACAACACTTATAAAGACTAACTTCCATTTTTGCCCTTATCCGAATTTCCTATCAATAAAAAAAAAACTCAATAAATTTTTCACGTGTCAGTACTCGTTGAACTCTGCAGGCCAATCAAATAGATATTTAACTGCCGTTAGGTCAATTTGACGGAAGGCCTCTGATTGAATCAAAGTTGATCCAATTAATACGTCAAAGAGAAAAGGAAACTATTTAAAATTTTGGACAAAAATAAAAAGTTCTGGTGAGATTAAACCAAAATTTAATTAGCTTCTTCATTTTTATTTAATTCAATTAATTTCTTTAATTTTTTAAAATAATTCAATTAAATAATTTTGGTTATATTAAATTTCATCAAATCACTCTATTTTAAAAGTTTAAATATTCAAATTAATTTTCTTTTTAAGTAAAGTAATTTGATATATAAATTTAACAAAAATCTAAAGTCAATTTAACTAAAAAGATTTAATTAAATCATTTTTAAAAATTATAAAATTAAATTTAACCAAATAAAAATTAAAGATTTAATGAATTTTTTTTATAAGAATTAGTGAAAAAAAAAGGTTTCAGCCTAGTAATAAATAAGCTGTTAAGGAAAAAAGAACAGAAAGTATATGGGCTTAATCTAGGTTTATGCTTTGCAAAGTCCAACCAATATAAATGTTTGATTCTCACGACATAAGCACAATTCTTATGTCAGATAGAAATTTTAAAAAATCTTGAACTTCACCTCTTGGTGGCAACAGAAACAAAAAAAGAAAAGAGAGATTTTGTGAATAGTTACAAGTAGTTGACAAGGTCAGAAACATCTTTTTCACTCTCTTTCTTTTTGTTTTCTCATTCTTTTTTGCTTTTCATTTTCATCCATTAACATTCAAAGCTTCAAAGTCGAGTCTTTAATTGGAATGTGCACTCTTTATGCTATTATCAGTCATGGGCACTTCTTTTGTGAGTGTTGTGAGTGGTGTGCATGAAAGAATGAATTCTTCTGCTTCAAGATTCACTCCTTTTGTGTGTGATCATGAATTGTTTCTGAAAATGCGGGGAAGGTTTGTCTTGGACTCAACTCAACTTTGTTATTTCTGTTTTCTCAAATTATCCACTTTTTTATGGTCATAATGTTTTTTTACCATCAAAACTCTCTCTCTTGATTGGATGTGGTATGTGATTTTGTTTTTATTTCTTTTTTCTTGTAAGGAATGGTGAAAACTAGAAACGAATTAACCAAGAATGTGACAGAAATTCTTGATCCTCAAGCTGCACTAATTAAATGCTGTCTCTTTATCTCTCTCTTTCCCTTGGAAATACTGTATCCTGATGCTTAAAGTCTGTGACTTTGTTGATGTTGTTAATGTGGAGACTGATAAATGCTGTATATGCTTTTTACATATTTGTGAGTATGTGATTATGATTGTGTAGCAAAAATGATTTTTGGCCACCTTCATCTAGAGGTGACTTAGTATTCAATGTGCTACCAGTAGTTTGATAAATATGTTTCCTAAGCCTAAACTCTGATTCGTAAGGGATGAACAATTTAATGTTGAATATGATGATCACTATTATATCCCTGCAAGTGTGAATATATGAGTTTGTGATGGTTTTTTTTTCTAATACTTTGCATTACTGTGGAGATAGATATTGTTGAAATCTGTTGGTGATGGATTGCTCTGATGGTGTAAATAAAATGGCAATATCCTCTACAGAGAGTAGTGCTATCCGGAAGAGGCCTTGGGTACTGCTTGTGGAAGTGTTGCTGCTGTAAAATTTGGATTTGTTTGTTGTTGTTTTGCAAGTAAGGGTTGTTGTCACAAATTCATCATCCTTGCGTGTTTTATTTCTGTACAAACATTTCTTAAGAAAATTCATGTATTTTGGAATGATACTGAATGGAACACTTGGAAAAGGATAGGTAATTGTATGGTTCATATTGAGATAATTAGATGGGTTGAAATCATGGTCATTGCTCCATTGTCAGTGAATACTCTTGGTAAGGTAATCAAACTGACAAACTGGTTTTATATCTTTCTATCTGCATTATCATGTGAAAAAGACATCACTATGTATTGATAGAATGTATCCATTGCAAATAAAAAAACTCACTATGATTTGCAATGAGGTTGTGTATGTATTCAGAAAGACTTTGGTGTTGCTGTATGATTGCTTATAAGAATTAGATATGTCACACTTTTCTTTTATCCAACTTATAATACACATTCTGTATGTTAACTTATCTTTATCTATCAGTAGTGATTCATGATACCAAAAATGCATGAATGGAGGGAATCCAATTTGCAGAACACAAGATTTATAAAATTTCTGACCACTTAACTATAAATAAGGATTCAAATATGATGTTCACATCTTGTATAAGTTGAGTGCATGTTTCTATTTTTAGCATATCATTTGTAATTTCTAATTGGCTCTTATTATATTTCTCACTTAAAAATGTGTTGTTGAAGATAGGGGAGGGTTATGTGATAATCTTCTGACATGTATTGTGAGATGAAAATATTTTAGAAATGCTTATATTATATAATTGAGTATGTGATCAGAATCTTATAAAATTTCACTTAGATTTTTCGGTATTTAAATTAAATAAAATAATATATTTTCTTCAACTTTTATATTTATATTTATGTATAATATAATATAATATAATTTGTGATTCTAATTTAATAAATCTTGTTATTTTAAAATTATATTTTTATAAAAAGTAATTAATTATTTTTCTAAATATATTATTAAAAATATAATAATTCAGAATAAATTCAAAAATAAATATTGTGTTTAAAAGAAATATATTTTCTTCCTCACCAAACATTAGAAATATGTTTTAAAAACAATCATATCATCATTCTTTCCTAAATATATTACTTGACAATAAAATAGTATCAATTAAAATTAAAAAGAATAATTTTGTTAATTGTGAGTTATTATTAATTTTTTAATATTTAAATAACTTTTATATTTAGTAATCATTAAAATATTTTATTCAAATGAAAAGTAAATTAATAAATCTAAATTATTCTGTCTAAATAACATATCTTTAAACGATATAATTAAATTACTTTAGATTTAATCGTTCTAAAAATTATCAAATGTTTTGATTTTTACTAACAAACATTTTGAGAAAAAAAAATGTTCAAAAAAGTTCAAAAAAGGTTCAGAAAAATAAGAATAAGTTAAATAACTTTAGATTTAATCCCTGCAAGCTTTACTTAACTCAAACTTGGACCAAACCAGTGATAATCAAGTCACCAAATGATTTCACAGCAAAATCAGTACAAAATAAAATCAAACTAGTTATTTGAGTAACCCAATTTTGAATTCCAACCATGTAGATTAACATCAATTTAAGTTAGCATAACAATCCTTCTTCATAACAAAACATTTAAAGAGTTGAGAAAGAGTTCACCACTTCTTATTTTTCTTCTTCATGTTCTTATTTTTATTTTTTTTTTCTTTTTCTGCTTCTTCTTTTTCTTATATATGATTATGGTTATCATCATCACCATCTTTTTCATCATTTTCTTCTTCTTATTATTATTAATATTATTTTTATTCTTTTTTATTCTTTTTTCTTGTTCTATATATACAATTATACTAAATATTTATAATGTTTTCGATATTTCACTCACACAAAATTGAATTCAATAAATATTTTTTATGTTAATTCAACAATGTTTATTGTATAAGTTATCATGTCATAAATAGTTAAGACTTTTTACTTCCTTCATCTCATGTAATTTTTAAAATAATTATTTTACCTTTCATGTTATATTTCGTGGTGACTTCCCTATTAATTATAATAAAAATCTTCTTAGTCAAGCTTTCTATAAGGTTTTTTAGAATAAATTTTTCATAACATAAAGTATTTTACAATATATGTGATGCTTTTTAAAACGAGACTTTCATAATAAATTTTTGAAAACTTGTGAGATGCTTTATGGAAGAGGATTTCTAACACAAGCTTTTCAAAATATATGAAATGCTTCTCAAAACAAAAAATTCACCAAATCCCAACATTTTACTCTATCCCTCGTTTTCTTTTTCTTTCTCTCAAATGGACAGCAGATAAAAGAAACACAGTGACCACAAAAGCTCTAGAGGCAAAGTAGTGCAACAAGAAAAAGGTATTTTAAAGTGCAAATACTAATAATGGGTTGCAAGAAGCAAAAGCCGTAGTTAAAGTGGTGTTACAAAGGTACATAGAAAACCCATTATAGTGAAAGATTGGCCAAACCCATTTAATAAATGTGAATTTCTCTAAAAGCCCATAATAAAAACAACGTTTTATTTCTCAGCTTCGTCTCTGCTTGGCTAGGGCACCACATTTACACTGTGTTCATTTCATTCATTTCAATCAGAAGGAGAGAGACAGAGATAGAATGTTATCAGGGGACATACCTCCAAACCAGACCATTTACATCAAGAATCTCAATGAGAAGGTCAAGAAAGACGGTAACATCTGTTCACACCCTTCTTCACATGCTTTTTTATTTTACTGTCTGCTTAGTTTTCAACCATTTTCTCACTGTAAATTTTTAACTCCGCTATGTTTGTTTTTCTGCCCGTAAATTTTTAAGTGAGTTGAGGATATAATTTGAAGCAGGATGATAGTGTTTAATTTTTTTTTTATCCACTGAATTAGAGTGACTGGATTTGTCTTAGGAGCTGTGATTCTTGTGTCCCTTTTGCTCAAATTTCGTTGATTATTAAAATTTTATGATTTGGAAATGTTTCAATTAGAGAATGTGGAGCTTAATAAGCTGGAGATAGGTGTAGTGGCATTTCATTATGCTTGTTCGTGATTTTACATCTCAGATGCTGTAATTGGAGATGTTGATACGGCTTTAGGGTTTTAGAAAAGTTAATTATCTTTGAATTTTCATGTTGATCGGATGACAGTTTAAAATTAATTGGATTTGTTCTTTTGCTGATTTTGTTTGTGACTCTAGGGTTTTTTAAAAAATAATTCCGTGTTGATCATATGCTTTTTTATGAACTGGGGTGACTGTGGACTTGGCTTCGGAGGAGCAATGATTTTGCATTTCTTTGGCTGAAATTTTATTGCTTATGCTGAAGGGGTGTGTATGTGTCTTTAACCAAGATATATGTTGTGGCATTTTGTTCAAACGTGCCAATGATTTTGCCTGTTAGATGTTGTAATCTGATATGTTATTTTACTGATTTTGTTGAAATGACTTTAGGTTTAGAAAAATAGATTCAATTTGAATTTTGATTTTGTCCCTTTATCAGAATATAATGTTACATTCTGTTCTATTTGATGCGGCAGAGTTAAAGAGATCACTTTATTGCTTGTTCTCTCAATATGGAAGGATTTTGGATGTTGTTGCTCTAAAGACACCCCGGCTTCGAGGACAGGCATGGGTTTGTTTCAGTGAAGTCACTGCAGCCAGCAATGCTGTGAGACAAATGCAAAACTTCCCATTTTATGAAAAACCTATGGTAATCAAGTTATAGTGTTGTTAATTTCCTTAAAGTTCTGTTCATAAATGTGTTGTATCCTGTACCCAAGTTTTGAAACCATTTCTTGTTGCTTGTGCAACATATTTCACTGTTTTTCTCCTCTATTATGGATTTATGTATTGGCCAAACTATACTTCCCTCTGGGTGTTATTACTTAAATATTGTTTAATTCCAAATTTTTATTGTCCTGTCCTGTTGGAACTATTTTCATTATCAAGAATGACACAAAATATGGATGACGTCTCGTGTCCTTTATCTCCCCCACCCCCACCCCCACCCCAGAGACACACACTTAATTTTCCCTATGAAGCTTCTTGATATTCTGATTTTGGTTAAAGCTTCACTTTAACATATGTCTAAAGCCTTTTTTTGCCAATAATTTGATGTAGAGAATTCAATATGCAAAAACAAAATCCGATTGTATTGCAAAAGAAGAGGGTAGTTATGTTCCAAGGGAAAAGAAGAAGAAACAAGAGGAGAAAGGTGAGCATAACTGTCATTTTTGGAATTGTAGAACTCATGCATACTACATGTACCGTTATTATCTTTCCCTCTCTGTTGTTTGAACAGGACAAAGGATCATGTATAATGAGATTGTAACATTGCAAAAACTAGTCCTTAGAATTTAATGGGAGGAATCCGCAATGCAGCTAAAAAGAAGAAATTATTAATGTTATTTAATTTTATCATAACATGACAATTTATGGAAAATTTAAAACTGAAAAAAGCAAAATAACTGAAAGTATTTACATATATGATGGAGATCATACTGTTGTTTGAACCCAATGGTCATTTGTTGTGGTCATTGGTGAATGCACCTGTTGTACTTTTTAAAGTTATTTTCGTTTCCTTTGCCTGGGAACTTTAGTAAACCTTTATCAAACCTCAGATTTCTTAGGCCCAAAATAAAATGATAGAAATTTTCTGTTGGAAGTTGTTAGCAGTGGAGCTTGTCGTTGTTATATAGTGTTTGTGACGTTAATTTTATTTTGTCCATATGCATGGATTTCTTGGTGATGCTTATGGACTACTATGCGTGTGAAAGATTAGTAAATCAACCCACCTAGTCCCCTTCCATATTTGGAAAAATAGTCATCCTTCAATTGCTGCATGCACACATCGGCAGCTAACCAAAAGGATAAAGCCATCTAGATTTTAAGTGTAAATAAATCTGCATTTCCATTTAAATACTATGTTTGGCATTTTAAGAGAAAAATATCAAAGTTCTCCTTTTGAAAATTGTTTTTAAGTTTCATCTTTCAGATCTTGTTGCATAAAAATTAATATTAGTTCATTTGTTGGGTTGGTAGTAATTTCTGCCTGTTTTAATTTAGACTGACATAGTTTTGCCTGTTCAGCTGAAAGAAAGCGGCGTGCTGAGGAAGCACAACAATCTGCTGCGGCTAATGGCATACATGGTGCTAGTAATGGTGGTCCAACTGTAAGTTTCTGTAATAATTTATGGTCTCTGATTTTCTCTTCTCTCCTCTTACATATTTGGTTCATCAGATCAATCTTCATGTCTGATAGTTTTATAAGCATGAATGAAACTAGCAAATTAAAGAACAATGATTATTGTCATAGTTTTTGGTTTTGGTTTAGCTGTAGGTCGGTGGATATGATGGTAGTGATTATTGCACTAACATAGAATATCTACTATTATCCGCAGGCATCATTCCGTCAAGGATCCAGTGCCCAAGAAGCAGCTGCTCCTAATAATATTTTATTCATAGAGAATTTGCCTCATGAAACTACTGGTAGGATGCTTGAAATGCTCTTCGAACAATACCCAGGTTTTAAGGAAGTGCGCTTGATTGAAGCCAAGCCAGGAATTGCATTTGTTGATTTTGAAGATGAGGTGCAATCATCCATGGCCATGCAGGCTCTCAATGGCTTCAAAATCACTCCACTGAATCCCATGAATATAACCTTTGCTAAGAAGTAGCTTATCAGTTTTCTGTAGTCTGTATTTTTGTAGATCTTTAAGAAACTAATTGCAGACATTGTAAGTTTACCGGAAGTCAAACCAGCAAGGCAGAGTAAGAATTCAACCACGTTTGTGGAAAGGTTGAGATAGTGCTGCTATAATGTTTATTGATTTTGTGGTTTAATTTTAGTTTTATCACTCAAATATGTCCATTGGAACATTGTAATAGGTGCTTGAAGAGTCAAGAATGGAAATAAAAAAAAAACAAAACTAGTGATGTGGTAACAAGCTTTCGAAACACTTTACTTTGTTTAAGACAAAAGTATTGAATTTAGGTAAAAAAATGGATCATATCGTAGGAGTCACGTGATCTAAGTTTTTCGGGTTCATTATATAAAACTATGGAGAAATTGAGGGTAAAGAATGAACCATAGGATTCAAGGATGGTGGAATTAAATGAAATTATAAAAGAGGTTCACCAGAATATAAACCTACTGATTTATTGTAAATGAAGAAATCGTAGAGTGCGTATGTGTGAAGAAAGCCGAAGATGACAATATAAAATGTTATTAAGCACTAGTCGTTCAGATCATTTTTACCAATAGTTGACCAAATTTCGATCAAGAACACAAAACATTCTAGATGGTTTTTCAAAGTACTTGTCACATTTTTCTGGAATAATTCTTTCAAAGTATTAGAAGTTGAGGTTTTTGTTACAAAAATATTTTTTCAAATACTATAATATTGCTTTTGTAGATTTGTTTTATTAAATTAGCCTTTAGTGGGAGGAGATTTTTGTTGTAGCTTTTCACCAAAAATGAAGCTGGCCAGGATTTCATAACCACTTTTTAGAAAAGGCGGTGTTTGTTTATCTTGATGAATTGTTGGGAATAATAACCAAAAGGGCCAATGAATGTTAAAAGAAAAGCTGCAAAACTGATGCACACACTCTTAAAGATATTGCAATGTAATTTTGATGTGTTGCTATTCATCAAGCTGAGATGGCTTTAAATAGTCGTGCTTACAATGTTTCTAACATTAAATTTTCAAATTGATAAGCTAGGCTCTAACCCAGTCAAATCACAACAAAAACTAACAATATGGTTGATCGGACTTCGTTGACTAACAGACACAGAAAAATAGAATAGATCTAAAACAAAAATTATAATAACCTGATTAATCAAAAGTAACAATATGATAATAATATAAATGGTTAACTTTTTAGCAAGTGTACCAAATCGTTATAAGCAATAAATGGTAGTTTCAAGTATCATTTTTTAAAGAGATTTGTGTCTTGTTTGTCTAATCTTATTTATTTGTCAATTTCATCTTAGATACGATGATGATTGAATTCATAATGATGGAATTAGATTGTAATAACAATAATTTTAAAGATTACGATTGAAATTTAAAAATCGAATTTCATTGGAATTAGATTTCATGAATTACATAAAGATAAAACTTTATGCAACATATCATTTTGTCATTCATACATTCACATCAAGGTATACTCGGTTTAATTCCTTAAGATCGATTTCTAAATGTATATGCTAAATTACTAATTCTTTAGCCCATTTAACATATAATTTGTAGTAAAATCAGATGTATAAGAACGACCAAGAAGAATTGATACCATTCCTATGACCAATCCTCTTAATTGCTCTATTTATATCCACGTTCAAGTTTACTTTCCAATAATCAGAAACATTGAAATAACATTATATTTTCATACAATGGCAGTCAAATTAAGAAAGAGCATATGAACAAACATAGATATATTGCATAGGAATTTTACATCAAAATGAGTTCATTACATTCAATTTCAATGAAAAGTGAAATTAGTTACTCCTAGGCATCTAAAATATACAAGTTTGATGAAATTCGATGAAGAATTTGAAAAGTGTTTGAAAAGCGTTGAAAGGGTTGATGTCTGTAAATTATACATATTGTTAAGGATGAGTGAGTTCTTCTTCCCAAATAGAATTTGAAAAGTTCATTGTTTGTAAGCAATAAACATAATAGATCATATTGTCATGTCGTTAGTTGTGTCTTTGCATTGTAGGTAGATTTGTATGTTTCTTATGAAATTGGATACAGTATAATTTTGTTAGTATGAGGTATTTTACATTTTTGTTGTATGTAAAATATATTTGGGCAATGGAACGTGTCTTATTTGGTCAAAAGAAGTTTGGTAAAAGAAAAACATGTTTTCCAATTAATGTGATTACTGAGGTGTTTGTATCAAATGAAGAGATGAGATGTGTAATGACATCCATCTCCCATACCCGCCAAGGCTTCACCTTATCATGGGCTTTGATACCATTTGTAGGGAGGTTCAACACACACATAGATTTCAACATTGGTAAGATATTGTCCGCTTTGGATCAAGCCCTCATGGATTTGCTTTTGGTACCACTCCAAAAGGCTTCTTACCAATGGAGGTATCTTATGTGTATATAAATCCATGTCCATCTCTTATTTTATCCGATATGGGACTTTGTTTGTACCCAACAATTGTTAAAGAAGCCTTTCATGGACATAGTCAAGAAGAATAACCAAAGGAATGTTTGTCTGATCTCATTGTAGAAAAAAAGCATTGGTTGTTATGATTGTTGACCAAGAGGCTTCCATTGTTAAGCTTGAGAAAGTGGTAGAGAAATTGGAAATGTTTGTTACACAAAAGAGGCAATGTAAGGGAGATGGTACTTGTACTCCATTTAAGAAGTCAAATTCAGTGAACTTTAGTTCGACCTGCTGATGTTTTAGCTGAAAAAGACATGGAGAAACAAAAATCTGACTTCTCCACACGTCTAAAGGCTTTACCTAGGAAGCGTGTCAAAAGTGTTGTGATGAGAACCCCTTGGACAAGAATATGAAGGAAAAATCATAGGCCCATTCAATAGGTAATGAATTTCTCTGTTCATTTAATAACATAACTTCTTTGTGTTATGTTTATCTTAAATGGTTTTAGGTTTATGCCTATAAAAGCATGGAAGCAGGCCTCCATTACGAAAACATTTATGAATACTTAAATGACACCCTACAAATATTTCGTCTGCATTGACTCGACTTCCTGATGAAGAAATAACATTACCTACTACATCGCACATTTAGATGGAATTGCAGATTACTCCTTTGAACTTGAGTAGCAATTTTGTTGTTTGTACAAGCCAAGCGATCTATGTTAAATGTGATTTTTAGTTTATTTGGCATTGGCATTTATCCTAGTTGTGTTAAAAGTTTATACTATATGTAATGATCTCATACACTTACATAATCTGTTTATTATTTTGTACACAATTTTGAAAGTTGGAATCATGCTATTGTTTTTTACAGAGTCTTTTTCCCAGGGTTGAGAATTCTTGAGCAAATAATATTTTGAAATGGATTTGAGTACACTAAGTTTAGACTGAGCGAATTTTGGTCCCAAGAGTTGTTTTTTCCAAGCTCATTAACTCCTGTGTGTCGAAGATGAAGCAAATACCTTAAATTTCTATTACCAAATTCTACCTACATTATTTTCCAAGTTAACACTTTCACCAAATCTTGAATTGTGAAAGGGACTAAGTTTTCCTTAATCCTAAAAGCTTTTTGACCAACATCCCACCTATTAATTAATTCTAGAAGTATAGGACTAAAAATTATCACACGATCTACCATATTCACTATCCATTTAAAAGGTGTGGCCTTCAAGCACACCTTTTGGAATGACTTTAGGCAATCATTCAACTCAACTATATGTCGTGTTAGTAGTTTGTGCCTAACTCTAAATGTAGCTTGCAAGTGTAAATCAAAGGATACGTTCATACATTCAATACAACAATCGAAGTATTGATTATCAAATTTACACAGTTACATGCATTTACGGTTCCACTTTCTTGTTCGTCCATTATAGTATACCTTGCATATTTTTAAAAAAACAAACATGTTATCTCCAAACTTCAAAACTAAAATGCACACTAGTGCAATGACATTTCTGTCTGAGCTCAACGCCATCTTACTGACCTTAAGGTTATATTTGCTCAAAATAATTTGTCTCACATCATCAATAGAGGCTAGAATTCCCCTAATTGAGCTCGGAATCGTGGTGCCCAACCTCTCCCTAAAGTAATAAGAAGGATAATAGGAACACTTGGTAAAACCATTGTAATGGATAAGGATTGTAATAAATCAACTATGAATACAAATTTGGGACTAGGACACATCCTTGTGTAATGGAGGTTTCAAGTTGCTCAAAAGTATTCCAATCAAGGTTAACGTAAACTCGTGAGAGTCGAGTAAACTCGACTCGTAAACTCGACTCGTAAACTCAATTCGTAAACTCGTAAGGTTTACTTCAAATGAAAAATATTATATAAATAATATCTTAATTCAAATAAGTCTACAAAATTATATAACTTTAAATAAATAAAATTTATAGATATATTGTTCATAAAAATAAATATTGTAAAACATAAATACTTGGATTATTGTCATTAATTTTGATACATTTTATTAAATATATAATAAAAAAAACCAAACGACCTTGTTTTTCTTAATTTTTGCCCCTTTCAAACTCTTAGAATCATCCTACCGATTTCACAATCAATTCTACCGAATTTACGTAAAAAAGAGTTTATTTCCGAATTAACTCAGAAGCCATGTCTATAAACATAAACTCGTAAGAGTTTAAGAGTTAACTCGAGAATTTGATAACCATGATTCGAATACTACCGTCAAAACCTAAATCACATTATTAGAAGTACTGAAAGATGAAAGCAGAAAAGTTGCTCCCACGATTAAAGAACCACGAACACCAACCATTGAACAAAATCACAAACATCTACAAACGAATAAAACTACGACACCCACATTCGAAAAAAAAAAGTACTACGAACATCCAAAGTCCAACAACCAACCACCAATATCCATAATGAAACAAAGAACCACAATCTTCAATCTTCAATCTTCAGTACTTTTATTCACTACTACCAAAGCCCTAAACATGCACTACACACAAATGAATGTTTTGGACATCTAAACGTTCTCAATAAAATATTCTAAAAATTGTCAGTTACCTACACTGTTGTATTAGACATAAAAAAAAAAAGAGGTATATAAGAAAAGAACCTAATTTGTTGTGCGCTTGTGATGATGGTGACATTGTTTAAACAAATTTTGATATGAAGACAAAAGAAAAGCCTAGTACGTAACATGTAGACGGGAATTTCCCACGAAAAAACTGTTACCAAAATTTGGGTGGTTTCTTATGCCATGGTTGTCATAAACTATTATTTATATAATTTGATAATGAATAACGTAAGTGAAGATCTGCTTTAGTGGTCGCTGTACCATGTGGCATTGCAGCTGTACTATCCTACCTCAGATATCAACTTCACCATGTAACGATTCCTTTATTTGTTTCTTCCCATGCCAAATATGCCCCCTAGCCATTTTGTAAACACATTAAGAAAACAAATTAAAACTACTTAAACTGGGTGAAAGTATGAAAAAAATTTAATTTCAATTTTCACTCAAAATTAAGAAATAAAAATATATTTCATTCTTACCTTTTATTAATTTTTTAAAATCTGATTTTTAATTAATATATGAAATGATTTAATTTATAATTTTTAAAAATAAATAGAGAAATTTCTTTTATTTTAATATATATATATATATATATATAATTAAAATTTTAATTTTTTTTGTAGAATTGTGTTGTTTAATTTTTTTTAATAAATTTATATTGTTAAAAACATTTTAAAAAATTAAATATTTGAATATGATCATGTTTTGAATATAAAATTACATTGGTTTGTTATTTTTTGATTAAATTTTTTTAGATTGTATAGTATTTTTTATTTTTTTTAATGTAGACGAGATTAAATGAATTCATTAGTAATTTAAAAAAGAAATTTTGAAAGAAAAAATCATTCATAAACATCAAAAGATGCATTAACATCTACTATATATTTAGAGAGAATAAAAAAGATAGATTTATAAACTATATAATATAATAAGAAAAAAGATAATAAAAAATTAATTATGTAATATATATAAATAAAAATAACTTATATATTCCTGAAAAAATAAAACATTAGAATTTAAGATTGAATATTAGAAAATAAAAGAAAAAATTGCGACAAGGGCAATTCGGCGATAGCAATAGCAGAAGCAAACGATGGAGGACAAAGTCAGCAGCACTGTGAACTGACACTGACACCTTCATCGTCATCTGCGACCAAACTCAAAGCTTAACGCTTTCAAGTTTCAACGGAATAACGAAACTCCCCTCACTGCCCCCACACATAGATGAAACACTGCTTTGCTTTCAGTTAACAACCTTAATACAACCACATCCAGAACCAGAATGTTCCGTTGACTTTTACTCTCGTTGCGCCACCATGGAACCACCCAACTTCTTCGATCTCCTTGCCAAGGACCTCCTTTACGCCATCCTCGACCACCTCCGCGACGACCCTTTTGCCCCAAAGTTCTTCTCCCAAGCCTGCAAGTCCTTCTACGCTCTCGAGTCAACGCACCGCACCGCTCTCAAGCCACGTCGCCTTGACTTTCTCCCCAGAGCCTCTCGGCGCTATCCTTCCATCTTGCACCTTGATCTCACGCTCTGTCCCTGCGTCGACGATTTCGCCCTCAAGGCCCTCTCTCTCGCTTGGCGCTCTTCCCTGCGCTCCCTTGATCTCTCCAGGTGCAGGCTGTTCTCGCACGTGGGGCTCTCCGCTCTCGCTCTCAATTGCACGTACCTGGTGGAGGTTGACCTGTCCAACAGACCGGACCTCACTGACGTGGCGGCCAAGGCAATCGCCGAGGCTGTGAACTTGGAGAGACTGCGTTTGGGAAGGTGTAAGGGAATAACGGACATGGGGATTGGGTGCATAGCTGTCAAGTGTGGCAGGTTGAGGCATGTTGTGTTGAGGTGGTGCATTCGGGTCACTGATTTTGGGGCTGGTTTGATTGCTATAAAGTGCAAGGAGATTCGGAGTTTGGATCTTTCTTATATGCCGGTAATGGATTTGGATGTTTAATGATTGTCAAATGTTTAATAGAGAAGTGTTTTTGTTGGGTCTAGCTAACTTTTGTGTGTTTTGGTGATCTTTAATCATTTCCTTTTCAATAGCTGTATTGTCCTTGTCGTGGATTTTGAGATGGTTGGATCATGTGTCCTTCAATGGGAAATTGCTAAATTATTCCGTTCTATTAGTTTTATTGTTTTACATTATGGTTGCAGTTTCTTTGATACTAAAGAAAAATGCAGACAAACGTATCTGACGAGGCTTCAATTGCTGTTGTGGAGAATATAAAAATCTTGATGTTTTGGCTATAATTTCAGTTGTGAGCTGTGTTTTAAAACGTAGTTAGTTTGATGCCTTGTGAATGTTTTACTAGAGTGATCGATCTGTGAAATGTTGCGGATTTAGCATGTGTTTGTTTGCTCGTTTAATTGGTGATGGATATTGATTGAGTGCAGATTCGATAATGGTAACCTTATGACTAATCTTGATTCAGATGATTAGTTTCTTTAGTGTCGTTATTTAGTATAGTTATCACGTTATTGCTGATAAAGTCAGCTGTTCATGAAGATTACTATTCTGCCTACCTTATGGTAATTTTTTGAAGATATACATGAGGATTTTTATTTTGGCACTGATAAATGTTCAATTCGTTAATGTAGCAGATCACAGAAAGATGTCTTAATCATATCCTTCAATTAGAACATCTAGAAGATTTGGTTCTTGAGCATTGTCTCGGCATTGAGGATCACGGCCTTGCAACCCTCCAAGCAAACTGCAAATCATTGAAGGTATTCCTTTTGGTTTTCCATTTCCTTCTCGGACCCATTGAACCCAAGCAAACTTTTATTTGACTATTTTATGCCTGTTCTTTATCTTTTTAATAGAGAAAAGTAATATTGTGGCCAAGCAATGGAGACTGACTGAAATGCTTGTGATTTTCAACGTATAAGAAATTGTACTTATTTTTTCTATATGATATTCATTCAAACATCTAGCAAGTGAGTCATCTGGATTCTGTAAGTTGTTTATGGAACTAGTTTAAGTATGCTCTACGGAAAGGAGAGGGATGAATTAACTTTACCAGTTTGATAACACTCACGCTCTCTCTTTTGTTGACAGATGCTTAACTTGTCAAAATGTCAAAACATTGGTCATATTGGCATAGCTTCTCTTACAAATGGTGCACAGAACTTAGAAAAGCTTATCCTATCCTCCAGCCTGGTTGTAAGTTTTGAATCTGGCTAGTCATTTATGTGTCAATCATTTTATGGACCGTGCCTTGTTCTGCAACCACTAATTTTATGTACTCAGGTTACTACTGATCTAGCAAAATGTCTGCAAAGTTTTCCAAGACTGCAATTGGTGAAACTCGATGGTTGTTTGGGTGTAGAGTCAGGATTAAAAGCCATCGGTTATTCATGCAACTCACTCAAAGAACTGAACTTAAGTAAATGTGTTGGAGTAACTGATGAGAATCTCTCCTTCCTCGTGAAAAAAAACAAAAACCTAGAGAAGTTAGACATAACCTGCTGTCGTACACTAACACCTGAATTCATACCCAACCTAACAAATTCATGTTTACGGCTTACATCCCTTAGAATGGAATCTTGTAGCTTGATCAGTAGAGAAGGCTTCTTGTTTATTGGACAGTGTCAACTGTTGGAAGAATTAGATGTCACAGATACTGAAATAGATGACATAGGTTGAATTTCTTACCAGAGATTTACATTATAAAATGTTGTTTACCTTCAGTGCATGATTTATTCATCTTGATTTGTGTAGGGCTTTGTTCGATCTCAAGATGTACCAAACTTTCTAGTCTGAAGTTGGGCATATGTTTGATGATAACTGATAAAGGACTAAAGCATATTGCTAACAGTTGCTCAGAGCTCAAAAATCTTGATCTTTACAGGTTCTTGTATCTCAACTTTGTTAAATTTCAATCCAACTTAAACATTATCGGGAGAAAATTTGCAGCCTGTTACCTCATTTTTTAAGTGAGACGAGTGAAGAAGCTTCATGAAACTTCATTATAAAGCATATGTAAATTGCAAAAGGTGTAGTTTTGATTGCACATAAACATTAGACAATTCTGATCTCATCTAAAGATTGTGATTCTTGATAAAATGGTTACGATTTTTTAACATCTTTCTTCGTTTTTCTTTAAAGTTTCCTCTGTTTTATTTCACAGGAGCTCAAGAATAACTGATGAGGGAATTATTGCAATTGCCCTTGGCTGTCCTTCACTTACGGGTGTTAACATTGCTTACAACAGCAACATCACAGATTCTTCACTGGCATTTCTTTCAAAATGCCAGAAATTAAGAACTCTAGAAATCCGAGGGTGCCCTCATATTTCACCACAGGGTCTCTCAAATATTGTTGCCGGATGTAAGAATCTTGAGACTCTGGACCTGAAGAAGTGCCGCAAAATTAATGATGCTGGAATGATTCAGTTGGCTCAACATTCTCAAAGCTTAAAACAGGTAGGTTCCTATTCCTTGTCCAATACATTTGGAGATTCTTTTGTATGCTAGTGTTTATAAAGTTATTATCATCAGTACCTGATGTTATATGGTTTCAAATCCCCCAGTGTGTATTTAAGAACTAACTAGCATTGATTTATTTGCATTGCAGATAAAGCTGTCATATTGCTCAGTGACCGATGTGGGGCTCATTGCACTTGCTAGCATAAGCTGCCTGCAGTATATATCCATTTTTCACGTGGAGGGTTTAACTTCAAATGGCCTAGTAGCTTTCCTTTTGGCTTGTCAAAGTTTAACAAAAGCGAAGTTTCACGCATGCTTTGAGTCTTTAATTCCTCAACAAATTCTAAAATACATGGAAGCTCGTGGATGTGTGCTTGTTTGGAGGGAAAAAACGTTTGAATCCTCTTGGTACCTTTTGGCCATTTCAGCCCTTTATTTCCAGCTTGTCATATGCAGGAATAGAATCATCTGTGATATACACGAATCCTTGAATTTGGTGTTCGAATTAAAACCAAAAGAAGTTTTGCATAGTGTGGACAAGATGATATCTCAACTCATGAGATACAATTTTTGATTAACCGGGATAAAAGTAGAGATGATGATGAGGCCTGCAACTAGAAAATTTGAAACAGTTTATTTGAATTATAAAACGACAATACAAGATATTCTTAAATATGAACATTCTTTTATGTAAATATTCAGCATGTCTGACTGGAAGCTGTGCATATCTGTGACAGGTGGGACTAGGTTCAAAAGGATGGAAGCTACACGCTTGAAGGAGTTTGAAAGCTCTGTAAGTATGCAAAGTTTTAGTTTTCTTTCCAATTAATTGGTTTCTCAAAAGGTTTGTATGTTTAATTTTGACTGGTGCATTTTCTTCAGGTAGTGAATGTCTTTGAACTAATTATATTGGCAACAAAAATGGTATGCCAAATCTTTGGAAATTAGCAGCAATGTTACAAAGACAGACGAAGTTGCTACTGCTGGGCTTGTCTTGTGTCAACACAGGAGGAAACGGTGAAGAAAATTCCCAAGTGCATTAGGCTCAGTCAAAGATTTCCATTGTTGGCTTTTCAAAATCATAAATGGTCATAATGGATATGATGTGCGCCATTTGTTACAAGTTACAGTATTTTGACGGGTTCAATATAGCTTCCCTCGGTCAAAAGTCATTGCTGAGTGTTACATAAAAGCTAAGTGAAAGCAAAACATGGTTTTCAAGTGTATTAAGACGATGTTGTTTTCACACGAATGTGGAGGGGCCAGGAAATGGATTGGATGAAATAAGTACAGTATGGACTCACTTTTCGTTGGAAGTAAAAGCTTTTTGAAAAGCGCGTTTAAATATTATGATAATGGTGGTGCTGATGCACCAGCCTTGATACGCATCAGCATTCAGATTAGCATTGCGGATCATATGAAAACTACTGACAAAATCATTCTATATATTGTTTTAGCGCAGCTCAACTATGACCATGGACGAAATTCTTAAAGTACTACATCTTATTTAATCGACCCAAATATTTTAATATTTCGAAAACAACAAAATATTTAAAAAAATTTCTCATCTAAATAAAAAAAAATGATTTTTTTTCCCATTAGGTTTTGTTGTTCACAACTTGAAAGTCAGAATTTAGTGAAATCTGGTGAAGTGTGAACATGTGACTGTTAGTATTTGACTTATTCTCTTCACATTGCAAAACGACAATTAATGAGAGAGCAGAAACGGTCAAAGAAAAAAAATATCTAGAAGGGACATTATGTTCACATAAACACCAGTTTTAATCATGGTTTTGATATTATATTAAGAAGTGGATTTCAAATCTAACTTAATTTTTACAAAATCAATTTTTAAAATAAGATTTACGTCTCATTTATATATTATAATTTGATTTTATTTTTAATTAACGTCAGATTTTCAATGATAATAAACAAGATTGATTAAGTCTGAATAATTCAGTGGATCCATCTGGTTTGACGAGGCATTAGTGACAGGTTTTAAATAAATAGACCTTGAAAACGTCATTTAACTGCTTAAATTTAAAACTCTTATAATCAAGCAAGAGTCAATAAAGGTTGCATGGGAGTGGTTTGGTTTTGCTTTCTTTTATTAACTTTTTATCTTCCAATACGAACAATGACCTTGAATAAGGATGTAATTCCAAATGCCGACACCTTTTTAGGATAGATTCTAACCAAATGTTAATCCACAGTTCACTGCTTTCTAGATATTATTAAAGTGGCAACTTGGCACAAAACAAAACAAACCAAGGCTATATTAGATGGGCGTTTACTTGGGAAAACCACAAGTCAAAAAATAATATTAGTGTACACAAATATTTGTACTTGTCTCACTAAATTGGACAAAGTAAAAGTTTTTTTTTTTATAAGGCTCTGTTTGAACAACCATTTCAATGTAAAATTTGTGAGGTTATTGAGTTGACTTCATTTTCTTCGGTCGTGGCCAGACAACAATGGTAGAAAAAAACTCACACCAGTTTGGACATAATGGATACCTTTTTCTAGACATGTTTTTATCATAAGTATGTGTCCTGACAAAACTATCCTTGAACAATGACATCAAATATGAGTTATCAACCTCAATGGATGTCATCAATTTACACATATTTTATGCCTTTTCTAGTTTAATAGGATTATCAGATAAATTATCCAAATTATAAATTTTAAAATATCTTATCATCTATACTATTATATAAATTATACTATTATGCAAAAATGATTCTCTCTCTGGTGTACATATTGAATTTCAAATTTTACTTTTTAAGTATTTTTTTAAATCAAATTAATTATTTTATCAATTTTACCCTTTAAGTGATTTTTTAAAATTTAATCAATTTTTTCAATTTGATTGTTCTTTTCTAAAATTTAACTATTCTTTTAACTAAAATAATTACTATAATAAAGTCATTATCTAAAAGAACAAATATTACTTACAATAAAATTGTAAAAATTATTTAAATTTATTTTTTTTAATTATAATAAGAATAATTTTATTATAATGAGTTTTCTTTAGTTATTTATAATGAGTTTTGAAAATTATCTCTGTATTGTAGCAAGATGTAACAAAATAATTGATTACTCAATAAATTTTTTACTTTGTTGAATTATTTTATGTTGATTAAAAATATTGTCCTTCTACTTTTTACTTCTATATTGATACGTGGCTTTCAAATTGTTTATCTTATCTTATACAATTTGTGTTTATTTTGTATAAAGTTGTGAGAAAACACTAGAACGAGATGAATAGAGTTTTCATAATTCTATTGAGTTGATTGTGAATTAAATTATTCTTATGAGCTAGTTATTTTTAATGTTATAAATGTTATTCTATTGCATGTATTTATAGAACTAGTTTTAATTCATTCTTTTAGGGTTTCATAAATAAATGTTTTATATTGGTTCATTCAAACAAAGCTACGTTCACTTATCCTCTAAGATAACTTAGAAGGTTTCATTAGATATTCAACAAAATACATTTGAGTATTCTAACCACTCTTGGTATCCCTAGACGCTATTGGTATCAACTTGATACACTGTCTAGTTGAGTTTCACCCACTCTTGGTTGTGTAGTATTTTTTACCACTCCTGGTATCCCTAGACGCTCCTGGTATCAACCTGATACATCGTTTGTTGAGTTTAACCCACTTCTGGTTGTCATTGTACACTAGTAGTCACCTATTACTGTGACCTTGACTAAGTTTCACCCACTTCTGGTTATGCAATATTTTTCACCACTCTTGATACGTTGCCTAGTTGAGTTTAACCCAGTCCTAGTTGTCCTTGTTAACCCAGTAACCACGACTAAGTTTCACTCATTCTTAGTTGCCCAATATTCTTTACCACTCCTGGTATCCTAGTCAACAAATAACACTTGTTACCCTGACTATTTGAGTTTCACCCACTCCTAGTTTCTATTAGACAATCTTGGTATCAACCTGATGCGTTACCTAACAATCCTTAACTCTCCTGAGTTAATCAACAAGTGTTTTAATTTTCTTCAGAATATGCAATTAAACTGATTGTTTACAAGTCGTTATACAATTACTCTCACAGAGAGGATATATGTTCAATACAATATTGTCTACAACTCAATAAGTGTTTTTCTCTCTTTTCTCTCTACTTACAAATAGTAAGCTAATATTACAATGAAGCTTGAAAGTATTTCTTAGTGTTTCTCTCTATTTTTCTCTTTTCTCTTTCTCTCCTTACAAAAATAAGCTTATAACATTGAAATACATTCAACTTTGTTTGTAAAATACATAATGATTTAAAAGGATAAAATAATAAAATATTTATTTTAATTTATAAAATAATTAAACTTAAATTAATGGTTATTTAAAAGATAAAAATGGAAATATAATTATTTTAGTTTAAAGTAGTGGTGACTTAACGGGTAAAATTGGAAAATGAATGTGTAGGAAAAAAAATCTCGTTATATATTATATGTATATATTATTATTTACTTTTAAAGGGTAAAATTAGAAATATAATTATTTTGGTTTAAAATAACGATTACTTCAAGATAAATTGGAAAACAAATTATACACAAAAAAATATATTCATTTTTATATATCCTAGTGTTCACATTTTTTTTATGATAAGTATAAAATAATAATACAATAATAATAATAATAATAATAATTATTATTATTATAATCATAAAATAAAAATAACTTTTGTGACTTTATTGTAAGTAGTTTTTTTTTTCATAAAATGTTAAGTTTAAAAAAATGTTCAAATCGAAAAAAAAATGCTTAATTGTTTATTTTGTCCCCAGTTTCGTTCAAGTGTATCAAGTTGGTCTTTCCTTTTAAAAAAGTTTTAATTTCGTTCAAACGTGATTTAAAAGTTTTAATTTGTCTCAATCAAATCTATTCCGTTAAATACACAAAAACGACGTTAACTTTTTTTTTTCTCTCTTCTCTGCTTCGCTAAATACAACAGTCTTTTATCAGTACACTTTTCAATATTTTAAAATTTATGTATGTTAAACTCAGTCACACAATCATAAACAATAAATTTTAAATAATTTATTAAAAAATAATATATTATAATATGACTCGATAATATGATCTGTCACTATCATAGATATAATAATCATTCAATAGGAATTCGATCCATTCAATTTATTTCATAATTATATCACAAGTCAGTATTTCCAAAATTATTTTCGATGAATTGGTGAAGTTAGATTTTATGCAATTAGAATTGAAATTAATGGTTGAAGACTTTTTTTTTTTGGCTTAATTTAATTTTCTTAAAAGTTCTACCTCACGTGTGAATCCATTGAAAGATTTTCTTCACTGTTAATAATGTTTTATAAGTCTAAAGTTAACATATTTAATTAAATATATTTTTTTATTAATTTATTTAATTAGCTAGACATTTTAAAAGACAAACCCCCACCTTTTTTTTATTTAATTAGTTAGACATTTTAAAAGACAAATCCCCCACCTTTATTTACTTAGTTACACATTTTAAAAGACAATCTGAATAAAAAATTGATTGTTTGAAATTGAAATTAAATATGTTAAATATGTTTTTGTTTTCTAAAATTTTGATTTGAAATTAAAATTTATTTATATATTAAATTTTGATAAATTTTGTTTTTAAACTTAAAAAATAATAAATACATATATTTTTAATCTAACAGTATTAATTTTTTTAATGATATCTTGATTGATATAAATTATTTTATCTTTAAGTTGTATAATTATTTTATTTAATCCAATTAATCTATCTTTAATAAACAAAATTATCTATATTAAAATTCTAAAAATTATTTATTCTATACACCTATGTTTCCCCTGATTTATTAAAAAACAATTTAAAATCTAATTTAGTTACCTTTTTAGATTTAAAAAATTGACGAGATTTTACAGTAGTTTTCATTCGTCAAATATAAGAAGAATCGAGAATATATGTGATGGAGGGGAAGAAGGAGGATGCATAAGGCTGAGCAAGTGAATCGCGAACGGAGAAGTTGATTACAAGACCAAATTCGGCACCGCTTGGAGCCACTCCCATCTCAACAAGAAGCCATGGCATCCTCTCTCTTATCCCAACCAATGCCGCAAGTGGATCGCCGAATCGCCAACGCTGCGCCGAAGAGGTTTCTCGCGAGGTAAGTTTTCTTTTATTCCTGTCATTCCACGACAATTCGTCCTCAATTAATTACTCTTTGTTTTCGGTTCCAATTCACGCAGGAGCAGGAATTCTCCATACGCGTGGAATCAAATACTAGGCAATGGGAATCCAGCGTCTCCTTCTCCAGGTTCGTCGACTGCTTCAACAACCATGGAATGGAGCTCTCTACAATGCATGCAATGCCTGCAATGATGGAATGGAGCTTCTCCAGGTTAGGCTTTCTGCATTGTCTAGGTTCGTCACACTTCAAGCGGCCTCCTCCACGCCAAGCTTCCCTGTGATGCTGGAAGGAACATCACGAAACCGAATACAACGCGTCCATGGAACCGGATACGCTTCATGAAACCGAATACGGGGTTGTGCGAGATCTGCGAGAATAGGGGAACCGAATACTCCTGCGCCTGGATCCGGATACAGCTCGTGTGTGAATGGTTGGAAGCTTTGGAACCGAATACTCCAGTTATGGAATCGAATACGACTTCTTCAATTTCGCAATGAAGCACTGTTCATCGTCTTCTTCACCTTCAAACACGCAGAATCCACTTATTGTCCTCAGGCGTTGCTCTTCGTCATCAATGGAAGAAACCAGCATATTCAACTGTTCTTCTTCACGTCTTTTTAGTTAACTTGTTCGAATTGGTTCTGTATTCCTTGCGAATCGATTTTTTTTTGTTAAGCTGATATATAAACGAAATTGTAGAATAAGTTGAGGGTACATGTGACATTTCAATAACAATTCTTCCAAATCTCTTCACTTTCGCGGGTGATGAAAAACCATGGTATCCCGCAAATCTGTCTACTGCGTTCCTCGCATTTCCTCACATTCGAACACTGACTTCAAGTTGCTTTCGTGGCTCGCATTCGTCTCGAACAATAAAATTTGTTCAAGCGAATACTGTGTTAGAGGGGAAGGTTTCACTCTTTAGGAGTTGCTAAGAAATCAAGGTCTCAAGACCTTTGTGAAAATGTAAGGAAAGGTCTACGTGAATAAACTAATAGTAATATTTAAGAACTAAGATAACAATTTATTAGATATCAAATAATAAAGTTGAATTACATTTTATTTTTAGAATAAATCAGTTTAAAAACAAATCAAATAAATAAAAGAATAAATTAATTCTTTAGAAAACCAAATTTTATATGATAAACAATTTGTATTATTAATAAATAGATTTATTTTTAAAATAATATTATTTTAAGAGAAAAAAAGGAAAAATATATAAGAACCTAAAAAATAGAGTATTAGAGTAGATATGTGTATTAAAATAATGAGATCGAGTATTTTATATTAAAATAGTCTTATAATATAAATATAAGTTTCTAAAGCTCGGTTCATTATCTTAATTTCCTTTATCTCTCTAAAATACTATCCTCTTTGCTTTCTCTTACTTCTCTCTACAAATTCTTACTCCTCGTTCATTTGTTCGACGTCAAAGGCTACCTTTTCAACCGATCAATTTGTTGTTTAGAACAAGTAAGTCAAAAACCCATTTTTCCTTGGTTCTAGGGTTCTTGATCATGCACGACGATTCTGTTTTGCATGTATCAAGTAATCTTATTCCTTGATTCTTGGTCTGTTTGTGGTTTTAAGGTTGGTCTACCATCACAAATCGGTGATTTATAGGTTTTCTATAAGTTCCTTGTGCCGCAAGAAATATGTGGAGCGTTTAGAGGTTTTGGAGCGGTTGAGTCAATCGAGGTAAGGGAAGCTACTTAATTGTTTCTAAATATATGTATGATGTATAAATTTAGTGTATGTTATTACTAAACTGTCGGAATTGTGATTGGTAATATGAGATTGTGATAATTTAGGTATTGTGGTGAAATTGATGAATTTCTTGATGATGAATAGTTGAGATCAGTATTGAATCTGTATGAAATGTATTATTGTTGTTATATGTGTGATATTTATAAAGTGTTATTGATGGAAAATGGTTGGAAAAGAGAGTTATTGTCAGTTATAAATTATCTTGGTCTAAGAGTTAAGGTCTAAGGTAGGAAAATGTTGAAAAAGGACTTGGAGAACTGCTTTGGGGAATTTGGATTGGAATATGAACTAGTTTGAGGTAGGTTTGGTACTTTGGAAGTGTGGAAATCTGAGTTGTAGGTAGATTATGGGAGTAAAGTAGAGTTTTACTTGTGTTAGAACTCAAATGGAGGAAGTGAACTAGTGAAAATGAGAGTTAGGGGTTATGTGTGCAAATGGTCAATTTGAGAAGTTTAGGTAAGTCATTTGAGATTTATTAGAGTCCCTAAGTTAATTAAAATTGTGCCACGAATGGTAGAATTCAAATTGGGTCCCTAAGTTGAGTTTGTGAGAGTTTTTAGGTGAGATTTTGAGTTTCTTTGTTTAGATTTAGATTATAAGTGTTGAGACAACCTTGGTTAAGTATATTTAGGTATATAACACGAACTAGGAGGGTTAGAAGTTGGGAAAAATAGTTAGAATTGGTAAATGTGGTTTGAGTTGCATAATTATGCAGAATTCATGCTGCAGAATTATGCAGACTCGCTGAGCTAATAGGGTCGCTCAATGAGTGGTCATGAGGATTGCCTCTCTGTTTGTTGATTCGCATAACGAATGATTAAAGGGGTTGGCTGTTTGTCTGATGATTCGCACAGTGAATCAGTGCGCTCCGCGAGTGTTTGTTGGGTTTGGACCATTGTCTGAACTTTCGCATAGCGAACTGGGGGCGTTATGCTAGGGGTTGAGGTCTGGTACCATTGGGAGTTTATTCACACAGCGAGATGGGTCGTTGTGCGAGAAACATCTGGATTCGCTTAGCGAGAGTATGCGTTGAGCGAATGGTCATGATTTAAGTTACTCTTTTCTTATGTGTTCTTATTTGATTTGAATGATGTTGTGATTTACCTTGGATTATGTATAAGATGTGATGAAGATGATTTGAAACAATGTGAGAGGTATGGATTTCAAGTAATATGTGATAAAGGAATTCCAAGGAGGAATATCCTAAGTTGGTTGTGTGGTGTTATGTATTGATGTAGGGGCTCCTGGATTGGGGAATGATCCTGACACTTTCAATAACTCAATTTCATGTAGAGATGGATGATTATGTCGTAGAAAGTAGAAGGAGGTCCTAGTCTATGGTCATTGGTTATGACCATAGATGTTTAACGGATTAACCTTAGTGTATGGTTGATGATGTGATTATTGTGATTATTTCTGAGTTAGGTTGCTCCACCATAAACGGGTGCAGGTTCCCCATGAGTCCGATATCAATGCATCTATCCAGATAGTAAAAAGGGTTTCAAGTGGATTGGATAAAGTGTTGTGTTGTTTGATTTACAATCTACTTGTGTATTTTCATTGTTTTAAATGATATGCAAAATCTTTTGATGTTCTAGCTTACCCTTGCTTTTCTGTGGTTTGCCTTTGTCTTTTTTTTTCTTTTGCGATGATCACCTTAATGGTGTGAGCTTAGGGATACAATCTTTTAGTTGACTTAGCGGGAAAGTGGGAGCGAAGTGCAATTTAGGTTGTATTTTAAATTCTTCACCTGAAGAATTTTATTCTTAGTAAATCTGTAATTCTTATTATATAATTTTTCATGTAATGTTCACTTAATAGTTTTATATTATTAAATGGAGATGTTACAAAATATATTCTTTTAAATTTAATTTTATTAAATGACAAAGTAATTAAAAATTACAAAAGGATAATATTTAAAATGGAAAAAAAATAATATAAAAAATTAATACTTTAAATATAAGTTATTTTTTAATAATTTATTAAATGACCAAATAATTAAAAAATATAAAAAATAAAGTTAATAGAAAATAGTATAAAAAATTAATACCATAAATATAAGTTATTCATTAATGTTGAATATATTGAAATATGTTAGAAAAGAAATTTAATGATGGTTAAAATGTGCTTAAAAATACACAAGTAATTATTTATATATTTTAAAAATCAACTAGTTTTTAAAATAATTTTTAAGGATGCATATGATGCATTACATTTATTAACAATAGAATTTTAAGTTTAACATAATTGACGTTTTAGATATCCATACGAAGATTTTAAATTGGAGAAACTGATAACACTATTTAAGAACTAATGAAAGCATATAAACTATATGTGTAGAGCTATCAAAACGGATAATCCGGTTCGACCCAGCCCGGCCCATCACGGGTTGGTTATTTAGTAAGCCAACTCAACTTGGCTTATTTATTAGCGAGTCAGAAAAATTCGAACCCGGTTCGACCTACCACGGGTTGGTGGGTAAACGGGTTGACTCACTGGCCCACTTAATTACAATTTTTTTAAAATAAAAAAAATTACAAACTTTCTATCATTCAAATCTAAACAAATTTCACTCCTAAATTTTACTCCCAACATTGATGTTTAATTAATTTTGAAAATATGAAACTTAAATAATTTTTCAAGCAAAAAAAAAATAAATATTTTTTTATAAAATTAAAATTAAATTTTAATAAAATAAAATTAGGTAAGCAGGTTGGTGGGCCAACCCGGCCCATCACGGGTTCAACCCGCATGAGCCGGGTTGAAATCTGATCCCACATAAAAAAAATACAATTTTTTCAAACCCAATCCGGTCCGAATCCGTGACAGGCCGGGTTAACTCGCAGATTGTGACCCATTTTGTGAACTCTATATTTGTGTGTTCACATTCTTTTATGATAAATAAAAAATAATACAATTATCATTGTTATTATTACTATAATCATAAAATCAAAAATACTTTTGTAACTTTAGTAAGTAGTTTTTATTTATTATGTAATATAATGGTTAAGTTTAAAAACGGTCAAACCGAAAAAAAAAATGATTAAATTTAAAGAAACGGTTACTTAAAAACTAAAGTTTATAAAATAATTATTATAATTAAAAAAATATTTTTTTAAAGGATAAAATTGAAAAAAACACAGCAAAACGAGAAATCATCTTTATCTACAGCTATAAACTAGTGAGAACACACGCACTACGGGGATGTGTGTTTACATTTTTATAATAAAAAAATTAATAAAATTATTATTATTATAATTATAAAGTAAATATAAATAAAATTTTCAATTTTATTTTAGATAATTATTTTAATTTCAACAAATAGTTAATTTTTATAAAAAATTCAAATAAAAAGTATAAAACTTAAAAAACTATCACTTAAATGATAAAATTGACAAAGTAATTATTTTAATTTAAAACAATTATTTAAAGAGTAATAATGAAAAAACAATATATAAGTTGAAGTATAAGGAGAATGTTTGTTTATCTTGGAGGGCCTAAGAAACTAATGTTTCGTCATAGAATCTTATTATTGATCCTAGGATGAAGCCAATGTTAAAAAAAGACTTTCTAACATGTCTATTACACTTTGGTCCTCACAAAACCGAAACATAAAAAGGCACGGTGGTATTCTTGTAATTTTCGTGTACATATAGATCCCGATTCTAAAAAATATGAAGTCATAGCGTACCTTTGGCATCAGTTGTTCTCACACCTTCTGTCATAAGGTCCTGCAAAACTAATAATTGAAGACTTTTCAACTAATTAGATTTTTGTACAACACTTATGGCCTTAATTATCTACTAAACTGCTACCATATGGACTTGTGAAATTAACAATTTAAAACTTTTCAACTGACAAGCTTTGTGGACAAGACTTTTGCCCTTGAGTCTTTGTAGAATCACCGCCATAAGGTCTACAAAACTAACAATTTAAGACTTTTCATTTGACAAGCTTTCTATACAGGACTTTTGGCCTTGATTCTCTACAAAAATTGGTGCCATAGAGTTATGCAAAACTGACAATTTAAGACTTTTCAATTGACAAGCTTTCTAGACAAGACTTTTGGCTTCAGTTCTCTATAAAACCAGTGTCATAGGATCCTGACATTCCCATTGTAGGCTAACTTTTGAGCTAACAAGCTTTCTAGAAATGACCTATGACCTCAGTTATACTTCGATTATACTCCAAACGAGGCATAAAGTTTGAAACAAATTTGAAATTTTTCACTTGAAAATATTATTTTTTTTTTCAGAAGGCTTTAGGCAATAATTCTTATTAGAACCAAGGCCATAAAGTCTTTATTGTTTCGGTTAATAGAATAACCGAGGTAATATGTGTTCCTAGGGTTAGAGCCTCCTATTGCACATTTTTTCTCTACTACCATGAAGCTTTCATCGACCAACAAGGTGATTTTTCTTTCATTTTACATGAATTCTCATTGATTAACTACCTTAAGGATAATTTTCTTTCGTTTTGACAGATCGGTTTCGTGTACAGGTACTCTTTCATTTTCACCGATTACCTTTTTCCCTCACCGGCCAACGATTAATTTTGACACTAAACCCACCTTTATGGCTATTTTTGTTTTTGTTTTTGTTTTCAGTTTTTGAGGTCATTTGTTGTTCTTGCACCATAAAGTAAAATTGAAAATATATTTAAATGACCTGAAAATTTGTTCAAAGCATCAAAATGCCATGAAAAACTCCACACAAAAAATTGGATCAAAATCAAAGTGTAAGTATGTGAAATTTGAAAAAAAAACAAAATAAATTGACAAAAAAAATAGAAAACATTTTTTTAAATCTAGAATGAACAGTTGGCTACACTGGCTGCCACGACGTTGTAAATTTTTTTCTACACCAAATCGATATATAATATGACTAAATTGGCCAATTGAAGCAAATGTTATGGTCAAATCAACTGATCAATAACTTTTTATTTTATTTTAGAGTCTATTTTTTTGGTTTACTGCTTCGGTTCTTTTGAACCGAGGTAAAATCGTGACTCTTTTTCTTTTGGTTGTTAACCGAGGTAAAAATCTCTCCATTTTTTACCTCGTCTGAATATACTTCAATTCGAAAGCTGCTACCAAATGTCGAAAAGAACCGTTATCGTAACCTTTTGTTGTACTAGTGAATGTTTCAATCTCAAGTTTGTCAAATGACGTTGTTGAGATTAATCACCAATCATTTGATATATTATCCATTTTGGAGTTTGTGTTTTGTTATGATTTTGTCTTTAAAATGTGTTTCGAATAGTGAAAAGATGAATAAATATTTAAACTCATTTTAGTCTTAATTTTTAAGTGATGTAAAACTATTAAACAATTACCATTTTATAAACTAAAAATTATTGATATCTAAAATAATTTATATTATTAATAAACAAATATAATTGATGTGTAAATTAAAATCTAAATTATTTTTTAACATTAACCATCAATGTTTTTAATATTGTTACTATTGAATCTCAACCAAAATAAATTAATAATAAAGAAAATATGTCATAGGTTGCTCATTGCACTAGCTTGCTCATTTATTTTTTAGACTACTAGTAGATGTACTTTACTAAAATTGCAAACACCAACTTGATACTACTTATTTAAACTTTAACTCATAATTATATTACTTTAACCAAAACATGTTGTGATTTTGAAAACGAAATTAGAATATCACGTGTCTCCATCATAAACAAATAATAATTAATTTTTCAAGTTTATCACAATATTAGTGATGATGGAAGGTTTTAGAAGTTCTTTTAATAGTTATATATGTAATGTTTGAATATGTTACAATTTACATATTACTTCACACACGATATTAACGGACAATTATACTTATTTAATCCAAACATTGTATTAATTTAACCAAAATATAAAAATATAAAATAGATGTATCTGCATAGAAATGTATATTTGTTATTTTTTGTGTCGCTATAAGTTTTTTTAATTTTTTTTCTTAGGTCATCATTCACAAAAATAATAGTTTTATAATATTTAACCTATTTTTCTACTTTTATTTACAAACTAATAATTTAAAGTATAATAAAATTTCAAAGTTTAAGAAAATAAATTAAATGACCATTAAAATGAAATGGTTTTTAGTTAAACTATTTATATATCGTAAACAAATAGATATCTTCACCTTTACACCAGGAATACAAGTTTAGAAATGGTCAATATTTGAATAAACTCTTCAACAATTACTTCTACAATGAGAAAAAAATTAAATAAGATTTTCCAAAAGATAAAACTAGTTGACGATTCAGTTAAAAGTCCAAATATGATTGTATTCTTTCAACTTTGAAGTAAGCTTCCTTATGTTTCCAAATTTAAATTTGATCTATTAAAAATGTTTCTTTTAGTTCAGCGCGCTATCCTTAGATATCTTTAAAAATATAGCTTATATATGACTAACAATTATAAAATATTTAAATCATAATTTACTTCCGATCTTACGTATAAGATAGTTGGACTGAACAATTAAAACATTTTTTTATTATAAACTAAAAATATAAAATTTAATTTTGAAGGACAAAAAATCTAATTTAAATTTAAGGGATTAAAAATATAATTTTTAAACTTTTTTACAAAATTATTTTAATTTATAGAAAAAAATAGTTCCTTCATTTCGAAGTTTTATGCAAATAAACTCAAATTAAGTATTTCCATTTGTAAATATGTTTTTTTTTTCACTTTAATAGAGACCCAGACCCGCTACTTTAAATATTTAATTTTTTTTTATAGATTTGGAAGTAAATTTGAATGAAAGGTTAAATATGTTTTTATCTCTGAATTATCACGTGTTTTTTTTTTCGTTCCTCTTTCAAACTTTGTTTTATTTTTGTTTCTCTCCTTTTAGAAAATCACATATTTAGTTCTTCATGACAACATCGTTAGTCTTTTTTTGACATGTGTCACGTCCCAAATTTGTTTAAGATATGTGTACTATGTCCTAGGTCGGCAAGAGTGCTCAATGGAAAACGTTATGCCATGTCCTTAGCCCACTAAGGTTAACAAAATAACTTAGTGGCAAATGGTGTGTAACGTCCCTATTTCGATAAGGTCGACACACATGTGTTGTTTCCCCAAGACAACAAGATATCTGGATAGCGACATAAGGTGTTATTCGAGTTATTTGAATTGTCCATCGAGTTATATGACGGAGCTTCCCACTGAACTATATAAGTTCTCAATGAACCTTATCGGGCTATATGAAATTTCCCCCAACCTATTTGAGTTCTTCAATTATCTTATCGAGTTGTCTGAACTTTTTACCAAACTATATGGATGTCTTATCGACCTTATCGGGCTAGGGACGTGACATACCATTTGTCATAGAGTTATCTTGACAACCTTGAAAACAGTACACATGTCTTAAAAGATGACACAATGTTTGCCATGTTAGAAAGAAAACTAACAACATTAGTCATAAAGGACTAAATCTATAAATTTTTAAAAGAGGAAGGACGAAAATAAATAAAAGCTTGGAAGAAAAACGAAAATAAAAAATATATGATATTTTATGATCATAAACATATTTAGCCTTTTAATAAATGATAAAATTATTTTTTTTAATGCACATTGACTATATTTATATGATGAGATAAAAATAAAATGAAATATAGATAAGTGATGCGATGTTAAAAACTAGATATATGAAAATAAATATAAAATAGATACAAGTACCATTCAAATACTGGAATTATCAAATATAAGGATTTAGTTTTTATCAATATTTTACTATTGTTCATGACTAAAATGAACTGATGCGTGTTCTTTTCAACGGAACTAACAAACACTCAATTTTTAATCTAACTGTGGTGTGCTTATGTTTCAGTGTCGATAAAAAATAATAATTTAATACATAGATTGTTGATTCATGTATTGTAAGGACCGAGAAATTCAAAGAAATAGGAGAGGACACATGTAGATTGAACCGTTCGGTTTTAGGATTGATATATAAATGAAAGTTTCAAATTTTCGTTCCATTTCCTGCATGCATTATCTCACTCCAACATTCTGAATTCTTCTCTTCTATTCTTTCTCTCTAGAATTTATTCATCTCATTCCATCTATTCAACAATCAGTAACTAAGCAATCAAGGTGACAAAAGCTTCCTATTTCACCGATCAAAATCAAGTTTAGAGTCGGTAAGTCCATCATCTTCTTAGAAATTCTGTTTTCTGGCACATGCAAGCCAAATTTCTGGTTGCATGTGTTCATTGTCTTATTCTTCTTACTTCTGATCACATTCTTGGTCTTTTGGGGTGATCTTTCCTTCTCAATTGTTGAGCTATAGGTGTTACTAGAATTTTGGTGGGTGGTGAGCAAATTCTACTATTGTTGAGCTTGCGTTTCGTCAAGAGGTAAAGGAAGCTAGTAAATTTAATTACTTGAATTATGATGTATGAAAATGTTGTTTGATGATTCTGCATGTGTGTAACCTGGAATGATTTAGTGTTCGGTGTTGTTGGTATGGACTAGTGAGTGATGTGTTCATCATGATGTTGTTTCTGCAAAATTTTGATTCAGTGGCCGAGTGAATGGTGAGGAAGTGTGACGGTGAAATTGGGGAAATGGTGTTCGGTGGGAGTTTGGTCTGAATAAAGAATTTGGGTAAGTTGCTTAGGACTTGTTAGAACCCTTAAGTCACTCTAAACTGGACTAAAAATAAGAAATCTGAATTTCAGCCTTTGAGTTCATGATTCTGTAGAATTGTCTCTCAAATCTGAGATGAAACTCTCTAAATGATGTTAGAAAGGTTTAGGTACTCTTAGATGAGTGTATAAATGTGTATGGTATAAGTTTAAAGGATTAGAAGTTGGAAAGAATGCAATGAATTGATAAGGATAGGTGTTGATAATAATTTTACAGTTATTTTGTAGAATTATGCACATCGACGAGTGTCACCTGTTGACCATTTCGCCTTCCTCTGGTGCTCGATCTTAATTGAGTTCTGCTTATGTGGAGCTTCAGTTGATGACTGATCGATCTTGTGCTAGTATTCAAAGGAATATAATGTTTCGTCTAAATTGAGTGTTCGGTCTTAGCTGTGTTCGACCTCTTATGGGTCTTACTTGTTAATGACCGTTCGGCCATTAGTGCTCGGTCTTGTACTGGTGCTCGGTCTTATACTAGTGTTCGATATTTGTTCAATAGGACTTGGTCTACAATAGTATTAGGTTTCATTAGGATGTTCGGTCTAGTTCTTAGTACTCGGCCTGATGGTAGCATTTGGTATTCTATAGTGGTCGGTCTTTAATAGCATTCGACTATCCCTTAGTCGTACCTACCGTTCGGTCTCTCTCTTGAAGTAGTAAGGTTTTGTTCGGTCTCCAACATTCACAAGGTGTTTGGTATTATATGTGACGTTCCATTATGGTTTGAGAACTTATTAAATTTAATGATATGAATCTATTGTGCAAGAATAATGATGTGGATATTTCAATAAGGTATTATGTTCCAAGGAGGAATATCTCGGTGTTGGTTATCTAAGTGGTAAAGTATGAATATGGACAGCGAAATCCACGACATTCATCCTGAAATTCTGATGATTACCAATTCTGAAGTAGATATGGGTAATGCATTGTGTGAGAATGTCAGGAGGTCTTAGCCCATAAGGTCTTGGGTGAGTTATAACGGATTAACCTCGGGTGACAGCTAATGGTTTTCCAGTTACTACACCACCCATGTGCACGAACGGCCTCAAGCTACATATTCATACAATTTGGATGGTCAAGTCAAGTGTTCAGTCATTGTCTATAATGTATGGTCGGTCATTGTATGCTTGAAATGCTCGGTTGACACATGCTCATGTATTTGTTTAATTTGCATGATTATTGTAATCAATTAAATTACTCTAGCTTACCCTTCTTTTCTATCTTGTTCATGTTTCCCGTTCGATATTCTTTATTTACAATGATCACCTTGGAGTGTGAGCAGAGGGAGGCGAGTATTCGTTGGAGCAAGCGCTAGACGACAAGGACCCAATGGTTTAGTCTAGGACCGTTCGGTCATATAAATATAGTATGTATAGACCGCTCGGTCATGTAAATAGTTTTGCAGTTAGGGTAGACTTTTATAAAGTTTTAAATTTATAGTTATTTTTGGGATAACTATAATTTGACTTTATTTCTAAAAATTGTTCTACAATATTATGATGTGATGACTATGAGATATATAGTTTTAAGTATATTTTTAGAATGTTACATGTATCAAGTTCACCCGCACATTTAATGATCTTATATCCCTTGAATTTCAATGAGAATATCATGCATCACCAATTTATATTTTGGTTTCTTTTGGTTTTTTAATGAAGATGAAAAATGGAAGTGTAACCATACGAATGAAGTGTAATGTCAAAAGTAATAAAATTCAAAGTGGCAAACTACATAAAGTAAATTACTAAAAAAAAAAATTGAAATATAAATCAATAAAAACGATGACCCAAATTGAAATAATCAATATTAGATTAACCATTTTTTGTATTTAAGACATTTCAAAATGTATGTATTGTTTCATAATTGGTAATTTTGTAAAATAGAAAAGAAATCTATTTATATTTGCTAACTCCCTCAAAATAGTTACGAGGTTTGAATTAAAATTTGAACAAATTACGAATAATTATCAAAAATTGTCTCTACAGGTTTCAAAGTTCATGTGGCTTGAGCAATTGATATCCATTGAGAATGGTTGTTGCTAGGGGTGGGCAAAGTACAATATCTGTACTATATTATAACTAAATTATAATTAACTATATAATAATTTAAAGAAACTGAATTGAACTAAAAAAGTAGTTCAAAGAAACCGATCTAAACTTAATTTTAGTAGAGTTAGTGCAGTACAATTCAATAAACTGCTTAAGTTCAAAGCCACACTTTTCATCACACGCAATGCCTTCCTAGACCGTCCTCCTCTGGATCCTCTCCTGTTCTCCTATCACGTGGTCTCCCAGCACCTCCCCTTCTCCGACCACCTCCTCCTCCCCCGCCGCGCCCGCCGTGCCCGCCTCCCTACCCTCCACGCCGCCAAAACCATCTTCGTCACCGACAACTCCCCTGCCAACTTCTCCCTCGACCACACCTCCTTCACCCACCTCGACCTTTTCTCCGCCCCTCTCTCGCCGGCGTCCAGTCCTTCCTCGACTACTCTTTCTTCGGCGACGGCCTCCCACCCTCACCCTCTCCCCCCGCCGACAACTCCATCGACTCTTTCTAGAACTCAGGTGCGTCCTCCTCTGGCTGCCGTCTCAACGGCGTCGTTTGCTCCCCTTCTTCTCCTTCGTTCTTCCACTGCTACCATGCCAAGGTTTTTCAATCTCTTTTGAAAGGGAAAGGGAAAAACAAACATTTGGGTTGCAGATTTGCTTCTCTTTCCAGCGAGAAGTGTTCTCAGAACCCGAGTCTTCGACAACAATGGTGGCAGCAACAGGAAATGGTGATGGAAAAAGGAAATAGAAAAACCTACGATTGAGAAAGGAAACAGGATAACTGAACCCATAGTTAACTGTCCTGGGAGGAAAAGAAAATCTGGAATTGCTAGAACACGCTTAGTGAAGGCTGTTGAAGAGGCCAGAGAGTTTCTAGCCAAAGAAAACAGTCCAGAAGATTCTAGTCGCATTGAGAAAGCCAACACTGGAAGGAAGCGTCAACGGGAACAAACTTCTAAAGTTACTTGCTCCGCCAGCTCAGGTTAACTGTACTCAAAATGAAATAGTTCAGTATTTTTAATCTGAACTGTAAACCAATATAATTAGATTTTAGTAACAGATAAACTATAATTTAAGTTTTTTAACTTAACTGTGCCCAGCCCTAATTGTTGCTTTATTCTTCTTCTTCGACTTATTTCTTGGTTTCGATGAATAATTACTTTCGATTTGTATTTTCCTTTTATTATGTTATCCTAAAAGATAAGTAACTTATCTTTATTGAGTTACACATCTTTCTTACGATATTCATATCATAAAAAAGTATTTGGTAAAATTATCCTTCATTTGTACAATATAATCATCTCCGATTTACGATTAGTGATGTCTGAAAAGCATGAAATGACTCTCGGATGACTTCTAAAAGCATTGTTATCCTCCATTAATGCTACTATCTAAAATTTTATGCGTTACGAGCTTTCGTTTCTTAACTTCCATAAGACTTGACTTTTTATCAATCAATTGATATACGATTTTAGTTTTGATCAACCATATGTAATATACTTCATTAATCTTTAGTTTTACGTCGACACTCGACTTTTTGAATTATTTCTTCCTACTTCACAATACTTCAATAACTTTTCAAAAATAATTATATTTAAGGCACAATAAAATATTAAAAGTAAATATTTTTAAAATCCAACTATGTTCACTATGTACTTTAACTAGAACAACCAAACCATATAAAGCCACATATTTTTATAAAAACAAGGCATAAAAATTACAAGTTCACGTATGAGGTGAAAATCATATAAAAAAATTGTAGATCCAAACATGATATATAAATAATTTGACCACAACACTGTTGTGGAGTTCGATTTTTGTTGAAACAATTCTGTCATATTTTTACTTTTCGGCTGAATTAGATTAATTAAAAACAAAACTTTTAAGTAAAACTTAACAATATTTTTTGTTCTGATACTTTCTGTTTATTAAATAAAATTTATTGGAAAATATCAATTTAATGAACGTCATATCTACATTAGAACAGAAAAACATTAAAAGAAAAATAAAGCTATAAAAATTTATTATTTAATATTTTCAAACAATATCGAAAAAAATGAGGGTGTTATCTTTGTTGTAATATAAATTATAACCTAAAACACACTCTTAAAAATTTCTTCCACACGCTATATACAAACTCTTCCATACGTTACATGTTATTTGTTGGTGTTCTAGAAACATATTATTGCATAGATTGCGCCAACTTGGAATAATCCAATACTGTGAAGCTGTCAATTTTTCCACATTTAACCTTTTCTCTAATTTTGCTTCTTCATTTCATCTTCCTTCTTCCCACCTTTCCCACTATTCCTGCTTTGAAAATGCAAACACATTTTTCTCCTAATAATGCCAATATCAACCACCATTTTCATCTTCATCCAATCTTGCATAGGACATCATACATGATTGATTAACGTGCATAGTTTGATCTTGTTTTTTAAAAGAATAAGGAGCTGTTTTGAAAAACTAACTTTTCATATATGTTAAAGTAAAAGAAAAGTTAATTACGAAATCTTTTATTTTCTGAACTTGAATATTAACAAAAAAAAACATTAATTCACTCAACCAAAGAAAATTAATTAGTAGCATGTATTTGTATTAATTTTGCCTTTTTTTGAAAGAACTTAAAAAAAAAGTAATTAAACTAGGAGTATATTAGTGATATTTTATTAAATAGAGTCACGTTAGTTTATACTTTCTTATATTAAAATACTACCATTTAAAACACTTTTCTTGACATTTAAGATCTAAAGTGCTATCTTTTTACTTGTGTAAAATGAGCTTATAGTCACTTTTATTCCATTTTTTTTCTTTACGTTTAATTAAATTTTAAGTTTTTTTTATTATAAATTTAGATATTTTTAATTGAGTCTTTTTAGATTTTTCTAATTTATTAAGTACATAAATTTTTTATTTTTTTAATTGAATTTTTATTGTTTAACTTTTTTATTGATTGAGTGACATGATTTTTAGTTTAATGCATATTGCTTAGCTACGTTCACACATCTTCTTGCTTATTAATTAGAGATTCAAGTTAAAAATACTCAATTGATGATGAACTTAAAACTTAGTTAAGTCTTTTATTTTATACTTCAGTAGGTATTTTTATTAATTTTCTTATTTAGTAGCTCTTTTCGCTCTAATGTTTAAGTGATCAAGAAAAAATATAAGTGAAATAAATGTGAATAGGATGAACATTGATGTCTTTATTTATTTGTAATATTTTAATATTTAATAGGTATTTGGATTGATTATCCAATTCGTCATAATACTCATAATTAACATTTAATTTGGTAATTAGATACAAAATGTAAATTATACACTAATATGAGATAATGTTATTATTGTTGAATAAGGTCATCTTCAAAGCCAAATAATACCCTAGTCCCAAAAGCATGAAGGGTTTGAAGTGTTGACAATCTTGAAAAAAATAATAATATATCTGACTAAGATTTAACTTGACATCATTCATACATTAACTCTCTAAGATTAAAGAGTGAGCCAAGTAAAGAAAAGTATTGTCCTTGAAAGAAAATTTTCATATTTTTAGTGGAGACATATCACACCATTATCCATATACGGGCTCTCTAAGCTCGAGGAGTGAGACAAGTGATAAAGAGTTGCAACACTTTGAAAAAAGAAATTGATAACTTTGTTGAAGACATGCCTTTACATCATTCGTGCATTGGCCCTAGACTAAAGGAGCTATCCAAGTGATAAAGAGTTTCAATGCTTTAAAAGAAAATTTGTACATCTTTTATTTGTCAAAATGAGTCACAATCCGCGGGCAATTCAGCCTATCACGAGTTCGGACCGGGTTGGATTTGAAAAATTTGTATTTTTTTTATGCGGATCAGATTTCAACCCAGCTCATTTAAACCCGGGTTGGCCCACCAACCCATCTACTTTATTTTATTTTATTAAAATTTAATTTTAATTTTATAAAAAGATATATATATTTTTTTTGCTTGAAAAAATGATTTAAGTTTCCTATTTTCAAAATTAATTAAACACCCATGTTGAGAGTGAAATTTGTTTAGATTGTAATTATAGAAAGTTTGTAATTTTTTATTTAAAAAGAATTGTAATTAAATGGGCTAGTGGCCAACCCGTTTACCCACCAACCCGTGGTGGGTCAGACTAGGTTCGAATTTTTCTGGCTCGCTAATAAATGAGCCGGATTGAATTGGCTCACTAAGTGACCAACCCATGGTGAATCGGACCGAGTTACCCGTTTTGACAGCTTTATCTTTTATTGAAACATTTGTACACTATTCCTCAAACTCAACAAATAAGGTAAAGTCATATCATAGTAAACATGTGACTAGATTATGGCAACTGTGACTATTATCTTAAGAAACAAGAATAATTTTGTTTTTGGACATTGGACTGAAGATATCCAAGTGATAACGATCATCATGGTGGTTGGTAAGGTATACTTGACTTGTTTGCCTATAAATGTGGAGTAAATTATTTGTACAAAAGCTAAGTGATCTTTAAGAATTCTAAGAAGTGGAAAGGTGTTTTGTTTTTGCATTAAGTTAATAACATTATCTTGTTTGAGTTCTTTGGGTTTCTTAAGTTTTTTTATGGCGAGTGATTGTTTGAAAAAGGTAATCACCTCTTGATTCAAGTTTTGAATTTGTCAAGTTCTCATTATTAAGAGTGATTGTTATCGGGAGGAATTTTTAGTTAAACTATCTGGAAGGGAGGTTTAACTAGGGGTGTCAAAGTGAGCTATGGTCTATGGGCCAGCTTGTCAGCCTACCAAAGGCGTTTCACCCTACACCTCAAAAGGTTTCACTCTACACCTCTAATTTCCATAAATGCCCTCGTAATTAATGAGGTTGATGTGGATTATTTTTGTTTATAGAATCTGGTTAAGGACTTCAGCAAATGAGCGTGGAATATATACCTCCCTCGTCCTTACATACCCTTTCATTTCTTCAGTATCTCCCTCCATCATTTTCAGTGGTCTTTGAGAGAGATTTGAGAGAAGTTGTTCGTTGAGAAGTGTTGCTACTGTGTTTGGTGGTTTCAATTAGAGTTGGGAGAGTGTTTTTTTAAGCTTCTTGCATCAAACAAATAGGTGCATGAATTTATTATAAAACTCTCAACTCTTTGTCGGATATCGAAATCCCATAAATAATAAATCGGATATCAAAATTCGATAAGATATCAAAATCCGATTTATCCTGCATCGGATCTCAAATCCGATGAAGGCCAAATCGGTTTTTAACATCTAATAAAGGCCTTTTCGCGTTTCCAAAACCCAATTTTATTCCCTTGCGTTTCTCTCGTCCAAAACAATTCTTATTCCCTCACTCTTCTAATCAAAGAAAGTTGAGGAGAAAGCAAAGTAAACAAATAAGAGAGGAGAAAAACTAAGATCCGATAGAGAAAGAGAAATGTGAGAGACATGAGCTTCGAAGAAGGATAAAGCTTTTAAAAGAATTTGGTCAAAGATTCTTTTCATATTATTAAAATTAATAATGTTTTAATTGATTTTAATTGAGGGTATAACAAGTACTTTTGAAAAATTTGAAGATACAGGATAAGGTAGTCAGAGGTGAAGGATGAAACACTCGCTTTTAAGTTGAAATTTTCAACCCATTGATCTCTTTTGTTTGTTTTTTTTTAATTTAAAAATTAGAATTAAAATGATTAAAAAGTTTAATTTTTTTATATTATATTTTAATAAAATTGTAAATATGCAATACTATTATAATTTAAATAATTAACACTTATAAGTTAAGTTCTAATTATTAGTATAATAGAGTAATATAATATGTAAATGTAATAATTATTTTAATTTATTCAATTAAAAATATTAATTAATTAATTAATTAATTATAAACTTAAAAACTATTTATAGACTAAATATGTTTTAAATATTTATTTATAAATATATATATATATATATATATATATATATAATTTTGAAAATAAAAATTAAAAAAAAAAAGTGGTGAATCAACTGACTGGTCACCTTAAAACAGATTGAAATTTATAGTCTATTTTACACTGACGAGCTAACTTGGTCCGACTTATTTATGATCGACAAAAACAAAACTAGTCAAAATAGGATAGATTAGTCATTTTATTCCTAGGTTCAACAAAACATAATAAAAAATAACCATTTTTACTTATATTATAATATTATTTCAACAATTAATTTTAATTAACATTGACGTGTTTTTTGTTTCCAAAACTAAGTCGAGAAGTGACTATCCTTTTATGATATCTAGGAACTATTACGAGAATCATGTGTTAATGCTATTAATTTCTAGTTAAAGAAAAGACACCCCACACAAAAATGTCTTTTTTGTTTGTAATTTTAATATGAATTTTACATATATCCTTAGAAAAGAAGCATCTAATTCAAAGATATTAAAGAATTTTTCTAAAGAGATTCAATGATGATATTTGAAGGTTAACTAATTTAGATGTAATGCATAACATATTTATAACATTCTAATTATCATATATTTTTTTAAATATTAAAAAATATTCAAATTTAAAAATATTTCAAACATTACTTTATTTCCTTTATCCAGTAAAATAATCTTTTTATACATTAATAAATATTATAATACATAAATGAAAGAAAAAAAATTAAGTTAATAAATCGAATTTAGACTGAGATCTTTTAACTTTTAAAATTATTGTATTAAAATGAAACGTCTTTATTCAATTACAGTGATAAAATTACACTTATGATAAAAAATTAAAAAATAAATATAAATATAAATCAAATTTAAACATACATCTTTAAATTTTAAGCTTCATCCTAATGAAATTAAATTATTGTATTATAGTAAATAAAAAATCTTTATTCAATTGCAATGGTAAAATTATGTATATGATATGAAATTAAAAAATATAGGTAATTATATTCAAAGTCATTAAAACAATATTCTACATGATATAAAACAACAAATAAAAATATAAAAAAGCAAAAATACCAAATGTATGTTTTATAAATGATTTGATACACATTTGAACAAAATTTTATAAAGAAAATAAATTATGATTAAAGGTATAATAAGATAAAAAATTTCTTTGAAGATTAGATAACACTTTTCAAATATCAAGTTAATAAAATTACTGAGAGATAATGAAAATTGTATAAGAAAAATAAAAATTCTTTAAATGAGAAAAATTAAGATAAAAAGAAAATAGATTTTTTATATTATCTAGTAAATAAATTATTTACGCAATTAAACGCTTGAAATCTAAAACTATTTAATTAACTAAAATTGATAATTCTACTTGAATATAACCATACAAATTAAAAATATATGTAATTGTAATAAGAGAGAAACTACGTGAATAAATTTTGCAAATATATAACAAACCAAACAATTAAAAGAATGAAAAAAAAAATAGTAACGAAAGAAAATAAAAGAGTTAAAAAATTAAATATTAAGAAAATAATTTGGATATTTTTTCATTAACTTAATTAATTTTTAAGTTCATAAAAATTTAAGTATTTTTAATTAAATTATTATATTATTTTTATTAAATACTCAAAAAATTTATATTTTTCCATTGAATCTCTGTTTTTTTTTTCTAGTTGATATCTTATCCCACAATTTTACTTGTTTTCACTTATTAAGAAGATAAGGTTATGTAATTAATATAAAAATAAAATAATATTTTAGATAATATAATAACGTCACAAATTACTCACAAATTACTTTTATTGTTTATTTTAGAACGTGTTGATTAATGGTGACATAGACAATTCTAGAGGACAAAAAATGATGATGTGAAAGCTATTAAAAAAAAAACATAATAATTTCATTTAACAAACTTTTTTTTGATAAGAATGAAAAATCACTTTATATTTGTTATAATATCAATTTTATATTCTCCTTAACACATAAAAAAATACGCACAAATAAGTAAGGAAGATAACATAATAAAATCATAATTATTTACCTATTAAAACAATTAAATGACAGATTTAATTAAAAAATATAGAATAATAAAAAAAATAAACAAGACTCAATTACAAATATCCAAATTCATCCTTAGTTAAACCTAATTCTTTAAAGGTATTCTTTATCATTGTTATTATTATTTTTTTCTATTATTATTATTTTAATATTATTATTACAATTTGCCTCATTTCTCTTATATCTCATCTTCTTTACCATTATATTTTCATTTTCCAACACAACACATTATGTTAGCAGTCTGTCAATTTATCTCTCTTTTTATATGTCTTGTTTCCCCTGACACACGGAACATGTACAGAAGTGTGCACATAAACACCTTTGTGTGTTTCTTCTTAAAAAAAAAAAAAAAGCAGTTTTTGTTACACAATCTAGTTGAAAACATGGGAAACTATATGAAACGCTCTAAAAACAGTGTTCAAAAGTAACAACATGATCATCTTGGATTCTAGCACTGCAATAGTGGCTAACTTGTTAGCTTTAAAGCAGAAGAAAAAAAAAAAGGCTTTAAAGCATAGGAGCTGAAGCCATTGAAGATTCCAAACTGCACACATAACAGCAGTAAAAGAAGCAAATCTCAGTGCAAGCCTAGCAGCCCTCCAGTCAAACCCACGAGCTTTGACTAAAAAAAGCACTTTTAAAAATTTCAAAAAATAGAAAAAAAAAATATACACGGTGGCAAATTTCAGCGGTCAAACAATCCCTTCATTTCTAGTTTCTTACCTTCCCAGAAATATCGTCCCCCAATAGAAACCAAAGCCTTGTGCAATACGTACCCTCATCCTCTTTATATTAAACATTTCCATTTCCAACTTTCAAAGATTTTCTCTCCACTCCTTCTTCTCCTTCTTCTTTTCCTCTCCCATGGCTTCTTCTACTGGTAGTTTAGATACCTCTGCAAGTGCAAACTCCTTCACCAACTTCACCTTCGCCACGCACCCCTTCATGACCACTTCTTTCTCTGATCTCCTTACTTCTCCCATAGACAACAACAAGTCTCAGGGTGCTTTGTCTGAAAAAAATGCCTCTGGTGTGCCCAAATTCAAGTCCACTCCACCTCCTTCTTTGCCTCTTTCCCCTCCTCCCATTTCTCCTTCTTCTTACTTTGCTATTCCACCTGGTTTGAGTCCCGCTGAGCTTCTTGACTCTCCGGTTCTTCTTAACTCTTCTAACGTCAGTTCACCCCCTTCTCTTGTTTTACTTGTTTTGTTGTTTGAGTCAGGTTGTTGAGAAAAGTTTGAACAAAAAAAAAATAAAAGTGAAAGATTTTAGATTTTGAAAGATATTTCTGTTGGAACCAGACATGATTAGCATGAGTTGTATGAGAGAGTTTTGTAGTTTAGTTTTCCTTTTTTGTTTTCGACTTATATGAGATAATTATGTTATGTAAGTAAGAGATTTGTTCAGTAGTTTGTATGTCAAAACAAGGAGATTTCTTTGGAATTTGAACTTGCTTTTTGCTTCAGATTTTTGTTTTTTGTTTTTATAATTTTGTTTTCCTTAATTTTGTTTTGACCGATTTTCTTTTTTTGTTGATGTTGAATTAATGAGTTTTGTGTTTTTAAATACAGATACTGCCGTCTCCAACAACTGGAGCATTTGTTTCTCAGAGCTTCAATTGGAAGAGCAGTTCAGGGGGAAACCAGCAAATTGTCAAAGAAGAAGACAAAAGCTTCTCAAATTTCTCTTTCCAGACCCAGACGAGGCCTCCTGCTTCATCCACATTAACATATCAATCTTCAAATGTTGCAGTTCAAGCAGTAAGATGCTTTTCTCTTGTTGGATTTTTGCATTATATGTTATTCTTTTCTAAATTTTCAATCTGATCCTTTGCAACAGCAAAATCCATGGAATTTTCAAGATGCCACAAAGCAAGATAGTTTTTCTTCAGGGAAGAGTATGATGAAAACTGAAAACTCTTCTTCCATGCACAGTTTCCCTCCTGAGATTGCCAGTGTCCAAACTAACCATAGCAATGGGTTTCAATCTGATTTTGGAAATTATCCCCCACAATCTCAGACCTTAAACAGAAAGTCAGATGATGGATACAATTGGAGGAAGTATGGCCAAAAACAAGTGAAAGGAAGTGAGAATCCAAGAAGTTATTACAAATGCACATACCCTAATTGTCCTACGAAGAAGAAGGTTGAGAGGTCTTTATATGGACAAATTACTGAGATAGTTTATAAGGGTACTCATAACCATCCCAAGCCTCAATCTACTAGGAGAAACTCATCATCATCCTCTTCTCTTCCAATCCCTCCTTCAAATCCCATCAGCAATGAAATCCAAGATCAATCATATGCTACTCATGGTAGTGGGCAAATGGATTCCGCGGCCACCCCAGATAACTCATCTATATCAATAGGAGATGATGATTTTGAGCAGAGTTCTCAGAAGTGTAAATCAGGTGGAGATGAATACGATGAAGATGAACCTGATGCAAAAAGATGGTGAGTTTTTACTTCATTACTTTGTATCATAGTTAAGGTTCCCTATTCCACTTTTTCTTGTAGTATCATTTGTGTGGTTAATTCCACATCTAATTTTTTCATTAATTTTTCAGGAAAGTTGAAGGAGAAAATGAGGGTATGTCAGCGCCTGGTAGTAGAACAGTAAGAGAACCTCGAGTTGTGGTTCAGACAACCAGTGACATTGATATCTTAGACGATGGGTACAGATGGAGAAAATATGGGCAGAAAGTAGTAAAGGGCAATCCAAATCCAAGGTAAACAAAGACACTCACTGTAGTTTTAACTTTTGTCCAACCTTTTAAAAGTTGTTATACTTTGAAGAAACACTAGATGGAGAATCCATTAAGGAATTCCTCCTTCTCATGTTAATTATAATTGAAACAGTTGGATTTAGATACAAAGAATTTCCTAGGAGACTAACAGGAATTCCTTGTAGTTAATGTAGTTATTAACTTACTTTATATGGGGCAGTGGGGTAAAATTTTTGTTGTAAGTGTACATACCATTTTGTCTTGTGTAAATGTGGTAAAGACATTATAACTGCATGATGACTGCTATTTCTTTGCCTATATCTTCCTACCTAGTAATGATGATTTTCTTTGTGGAAATTCTGCTGTACACTACTATACTTGTGCCAGTTTTTCCTTTCCCTTGTTTGAAATTCCTTGGTCAAATTTGGCAACTTTGATTTTTCTCTTGTGATCTAGAAGAATAAAAGTACTCTCAAGTTGGCTGGTCTGATGTTGTTATTAACTTTGACATGTAGGAGTTACTACAAGTGCACACACCCAGGATGTCCAGTGAGAAAGCACGTGGAACGAGCCTCACATGACCTCAGAGCCGTGATCACAACCTATGAGGGAAAGCACAACCATGATGTTCCTGCAGCCCGTGGCAGTGGTAGCCATTCTGTTAACAGACCCCTGCCAAACAATGCTGCAAACCCCACCACAGCAGCCACTGCCATAAGGCCATTGCCAGTGATTCAGCACACTGACAACTCAGTTCAAAGCCAAAGGCCACAAGCACCACCATCAGGGCAATCACCCTTCACCCTAGAGATGCTACAAAATTCAGGAAATTTTGGATTCTCAAGTTATGGAAATCCAATGGGTTCTTACATGAACCACCAACAATTATCTGACAATGTTTTCTCCTCCAGAACTAAAGAGGAGCCCAGAGATGACTTGTTCCTAGAATCTCTCTTATGCTGAAGGATATTTTTTTCCCTTTCGACAGACATAGAAAGTTTAAAAATTTTGGAAGGGGGACTAGGATTTAGTGGACAAATAAGGTTCATTCCATTTATTGCATTTTTTTGTTTGTTTTGTTGTAAATTTATACAGCCACAGGATTGGTATAGTATATATTCCATAACTGTTGTATGTGGTAGATGGTGTTGCTGAAATTTTTTCATTACTTTGAGGTTTCTCTCTGGTTGGAAAGAAAACCTCATATTAATCTTTTGTAAGACAGTTAGTAGTTAATCCCTTGTCAATTGTTCACTACAAAGACAGTAAACTTCACAAGAAATGTGCATTATTTCTGTTAAAACATTAAACTGTGTCACATGGCTTTGATTTACACACACAGTCATAAGAAAATGTAACTGATAAGAAAGAAGTTGAATTTGATGATTGGAGGAGCATAAGGACAAGTCATGCATTTAATTGGATGCCATACTAGTCAAAGATAAGGTGCTGGCTTGTTTGGTAGGAAAGCTGGTCAAGGTCAACTTTGGTTGTTTCCTTGCATTTTTCTTCCTTAAACAAATGGGTGCTTCCAGGTAGCAACCCTATCTATCTATCTATGCAAGTGGGGTAGTAATAAATTTTGTCTTTTACAGTTGAAATACAGAAATGCCCCTGGGAGGGACGTGAGAGAGTATTGTGGAAGGGACAGTTTTGGAAAAAAGGGTTTTTGTTTTCACATCTTTGTTTAATGAGAGTTGTGTGGATGTAGGAGAAGTGGGAATGAGACATTTACGTGATGCACACGTTTCCATTGAGCCATAAGCAAAATTCTGCAGATTCATTTGTCCTAGCCTTGGTTGTCACAGTCATGGGGCCACACAACACATGCCTTTTCCCTTCCTCGCCGACCTTACCTTGCAACTCCATGGCTAAGCTAATCCTTTCTAGCTTTGTTTTTGCCGCACCTCAAGCATAGAAAATTGAAGGAATGATTGAAAAGGAAGCCAGATATTCTATTGCAGTATAGTTTGGTTCGGTGTTGGAGGTTCAGATTTTGTTATGTCAATGCTCCTACTTGGGGATGGATTAATTAAGATAAACAAATAATTAACTTAACAAATAAGAGTAGTAACTATGATATTAATTTGTTTGCATTAATTCATTTTTATTACTCAAGTAAGTTCAATCTTGTAGAATCTGAATAACATGTAAGAATTTATAGTTTTAATTTGAATGTGGATTTTGCACACAGGTAAGTAAACTAATGAGTTATGATCTCATACATTAAAAAAAGTTTATTGTTTGAAGAAAAAACCAAATGAAGTTTTATTAATTATCATTTTCTATTAATATGTATAACAAAGATGTTATTTAGTGAAACTATTTAATCAAAGTAATTTTGTTTTATTAAAATTTATTATTTTTGTCTGTTGAAAATAAATTAATATAATTTCTTTGGAAGAAAATTAAGAAGAAAATTAGCATTTCATTCAAAACTAAAAGTATTATTCCATTTAAAAAGTAGAGGGTAAAGGTATTTTAAAATAAAGTAATAATTTCAGAATATTAAAAAAAGTATAGAAAACATTTTAAAGAATGTAGCAGTCAATATGTGAAAATAAACAAATTTCAATTTATTTTTCAAAACTTTTAGCAAATGAATATTTTTATCATTGCTTACAATGTTACCTTCTTGTAATATTTTTTTTAAGCAAAGAAATTTGTATTAACATGGTACTAATCTAATTGAAAATAAAGTAATACAATTTTTTAAGATAAAACTTTTTAAAATGTTGTTTTACCTTTTCAAAGTCAAGAAAAACAAATTTTGGCATAAATTTAAGGGATGGGATTATTATATCAGTTTTAGTGAGAAGGATTGTGTGTTTTGAGAATTAATTATAGGATATGTTCCTTTAGGTGTTGAAAAGATTTATTTCTTTTGTTAGATGCAGATGGATATAGATAAGATCTATACCCTGATGGCTGATGTGTTCATAAATGTGCTGCCATCCCAAATAGTTTGATGCCGTATGATGATCCTACGAATGATGTCATCCATTTGCTAAGTGTATTTTTTATTATGCAGGTGACATTGCTGTGTTTGTTTCTTAATCATCATTATGTTTTCTAATCCAATTATTGTAAGCTTAAACATCAAAATAACTTTGGAAAATGCACTTTCACATCACAAATAAAAAAAACATAAATATCATACTAAAAGTTACACTTTCTTCTGTATAAGAGACATTTGTGACCATCGATTCTGGTTATGTATAACAAATTCTAGAAATTTCAGGATTGTGTAAGATTTGAATTTTGAATAAATAAAATAATACAAAAATAAATTAAATTATCTTATGAAAATGGTTTCATTAGTTGATATGTTTTGTATAAAATAACATGGTTCCATTCTTTTAATAGATGGTTTCTTTTTTTCTAATTTAACTTGGTTTACTTTTATTATTTATTTAATATATTTATAGCTTAATATTAGGTTAAATAAGTCTTTTATTCGTATTATTATAATTTCTCTTACTATCTTTAATGTTATCAATTTATTCTTAATTTTTTAAATAAATTAATATTTTTTTCGTTAAATTGATAATAACAAAAACATAATAATAATACATGAACAGAAAATCATATCATTATTTGAAATTAACTTGCTAATTAAAATAGAATAAATAACATGTGAACTAATTATATTAAAATTACCATTTACCAGGTTAGTAAAACACTGATGTGTTTGTGTTTGAATTTTTAAATATTTATATTATATTACAAATTAATAATATATGTATATGGATTAAGTGGATATATACATAAATTAATAAAAATAATATATAGTATTTTAAAATTAATAGTAAAAACTATAAATATAACTATAAAAAATATGTAATACTTTTATATAAAATATTTAAAATGATAATCATTTCTAAAAAACAGTTAATAATTATATTTTAAAAAATAGTTAATAATTATGTTATAACAATAAAATTAATAAATAGTTCTTAAATGTTACAGTAAAAATATGTATAATGTTATGTAAAAAAATTTAAAATAACAATTAGTTAACAATATTTAAAAAATAATAATTAATAATTATATTATAAAAGATAAAATAAAATAAATTGTTTATAGAAAGTGTCGTGTACCTCTGCACAGGTATAGATAAATATCTATATGTATATAATACTAATATTAAATTATTTAATATCATGTACTATTACATTTTTTAATGAGATTAAACCACTAATTCAATATTATACAATTAAAAGAGGTACATCAGAGTTTTCAGTGGGAGAGATATTTTTGTTTGTATTTAAGTTTGGTTTATTTTGAAACCAATTTGATTCTGATTGCTCAATTAAAAACAACATTAATGTTAAGCTCAAATTTGAAAAGATAAATAAATTTGTGTTTAACATGTTTGAAAATTTTTTATTTCGACTGAAAATATTTATACAAACTGAACATGAATGAATATATGAAAGAGTAGTATTTACCTTTTTTTTCAAATCAATTCAAATCAAATTGTGTGTAAGAGTTTTAAAAAACATAGGGTTGTTGGGTCTTATGTGAGGTAGCCAGGTCCATGAAACTAAGGACAACCCAGGTTTAGGAGGGGCTTATCAACAAATCTGGTTCATTTTTGCTGAAAGCTCTCTCTAAAAACTCTTTTGCTCTAAATTCTCTTTGTCTTCTCTCTAGATTTCCAGTTAACTGAATCGTTCAATCTTTGATTCGAAGGTGCTCAAGCATTCATTACACTAAGGGCTTCATTTTGAACCGAACATTTTTTCAATCTGACCGGTAAGTAGATTTTCCCCCTTTCTTTCACTGTTTTTAAAGCTAGGGCATGCAACTATACTGGTTGCATGTAACTAGGTTGGTTTTCTATTCATGTTTTCTACCCAATCAAGCTCTAAGAGTTGTTCCCTACCACCAATGTGGTGGTTTATAGGTCCCATCGCGTCTTGTACTGTGAGGGGCACTGTTAGGACATTTTCCAGTAAGTTGTGAGACCAAAAAGGTAAGGAGAGCTAGTTATATTTTTTTTATGAGCTATATGATGTGCATGTTTGATAAATTGAAATTTGGTGTACTGTTATACTATATTTTTGGTTTTGAGTATGTTGAGTTGTAATTGCTGAGGCTGTGAAATTTGTGTAATTGTAGTGTGCTGATTATTATGTGACTTTGATAAGTTGTTGGCAGTAATTGATTTTGTTGGAAAGGTTTGGAGTAAGGATTCTGTAATGGCATTGATATTGGTAGTTAGTAGGTGCACAAGTATTGTTTTAGGCTACTGTGAGAGGAAGTAAGGTATTGAAATTGGGAAATTGGGGTCTAGAGTACCATAGAACAGTTGGGATGACTTAAATAAATCATTTGGAACTGTTGAGAGCACTTTGTTGGTAGGATAGAGGAATCATAAAAACTGGAGTTGGTACTTCCCTGATCATAGAGCAGCCCTGGTCTAATCTAGTAATTTGTGACTAGTCATATGTACTGGCGTTTATGGTGAGTCTGATGCGTTCAGACATTTGATTCTTCTCCAATGACCAATTGGGTTAGTAAGGAGTGTTTGGGGTGGAAATCATGTGCTAGCCTTGTTAGATGAGAAAACAGTTACTAGGGTACTGTTGTAAGTCTTTTGAGAGGGACTGAGGTAGTGAATTTGAGCATAGGTGCCCTTGGGTTCAATTTGGCTCTTTGGGTAGTTTAGATAGGTTAATTGCAACTGGTTAGGAAATTTAAACTGGTCTAAAAGCATGTCAAAATGGTAGAATTAGATTTGAACCTCTAAGTTATGAAAATTGGTGTTTTAAAGGTGAAATTGAGTTTAAATCACGTTTGAATGAGATTAATAATGTTTATAATCAATTAAACAAGTTTAATTAGGCTTATACTACGATCTAGGATCATTAGAAGTTGGGGAAGAGGTCTAGAACGAGTTATGGAGTGGTGATTGCTTGAAATATGTAGAATTTTGTTTTGCAGATTATGCAGAGTTGCATAGCACACCCTGTGCGCTATGCGAATTTTAACTGAAAGGCTCCCCCTGCAGGAAAATTCGCTCAGCGCACCAAGGGTGGTGCGCTGTGCAAATTTTTGCTGTCTTGCCTTGCACCCTAGTGCGCTATGCGACTCGGTTCGGTGAGTTTCACATTTTTCCTCATCTGTTTGACTTGTTTGATGTTGATTGACTGCCAGGGTGTATGTATGTCTATATAACTGATTTGGGTGGCTTGATTATGCAACATGATTGAGGGTATGTTGTATTGTGTTGTGAATTATAGTTTAAAAGTATGTATGAAACAAAGTTGTGATGGGTGTAAGTGTAACAAGTATGGTTCATGGACGTAATTCCATGATCCTCAAGGAGAGGATACATGGTGGTGCCCTTATAGTGTGTAGAATGATTGCATGACAGCTCAGTCTTGGGGGTTTTCCTGAAACTACAATGATCAATCATTCTCAAGTTGAGAGGATTTAATCATGTGGTGAGTAGTAGCAGGAGGTCCTAGTCTTGGAGACTTCCAGTATGCTCCAGGGCGCGTAACAGACTAACCTCGTGAGTGTGGTAGGGTGGAACCCATTGGCAACGACTTTGCAAGGCAGTAGAGGCCACCACGAGTGCATAACCCGCCATAGCTCGACAATCATTCTAGTCCGGACGAGTCGGTTTATAATGTAACAAGTCTTGCAGTATCATTTAATATGTTTTGTGTGGACTTTGAATGTTGTGTGTGATTGTATAACATGCTTTTTTTATACCTAGCTCACCCTTGCTTGTTTGTGTTGCTTGTTGTATGTGTTTTCTTTTGCAATGATCATCCACTTGGATGTGAGCAGGAGAAAATGAGGTTCCTTTGGAGACAACTTTGGAAGGATATGGTGATGCTGCAGTTTAGTCCACTAGGCTTTATTCCTTTTAGCCTAAGTTATTTTGAAGAACTTCTTTATGTTTAAAGTTTTAAATTCCTAGCATTTTACAGGAGGACTCTAATACTCCACTCCACTTTTAAATTCTTGTACTACTTTAAGGATGACAGTAATCCTAAGTATCTTAATTACTTCTTTAATTGCTTTCTAGCATTATTCATGATGACGTTCTTATTATATATGTCTTTGCTATATAATTGGGATGTCACGGCCATGGGATAACATCATATATGTATCTTTTCTTTTCTTTTTTAAATTATTAAAACATTTTAGTTTATTAGGTTTTTGTTATATTAATTTTCATTTTCTCACACTTTCAAAATTATTTTTTCTATAATTTTGATACATATGCTTTTCTTTGTGAGTTTTATTATATTATAAGAGATACAAATCTCTATTTCATTAAATTAAATAATTTTTAAAAGATACAGTTAACAGTTTTTATTTTTTTATACTTTTATTTATTATTTTTATATGAAAGTATTTTATTTTGAAATTCAAATATTCTAAACATTAAATTTATAAAATAACTTATAAAACTTTTTTTTTTTAATTTTCTTTAACTTTTATTTAGTTTCATTTGAATAATTTTGTTTTCATTATACAACTTTCATTTTTGTAATAATTGATTCTACTTGTTTAATATTTATTAAGTTTACTTAATCTTATAATTTTAATTTTACACATTTTTTCTTTTTATAGTTTTATCTAAATGATATATTGAAAATAGAGTATTAAAGTTGATAGGTGTTTTAAAATAATGAGATTGAGTATTTTATTTTAAAATAATTCAATAAAATTAATAAAAAAATTTAAACTCATCATAATAAAAACACTCACATTCTCTCTAAAACTCTGTTTTTGAGTTTTCTCTCACTTTTCTCTACCTTTTCTAACTCCTGAGTTACTTCTTTGACGATCAGGATGTTCCTAAATGACCACAGCATCGAGATCTACGTTTCTATTTGATCAATTTATTCCATAGAGCAAGTAAGTTTTTGCTCTTTTTTCCCTTTTGCTGTCTGTTTCTAAATTCGTTTTCAATTTCACAATTTGTAGGCGTTTCTAAGTTTCCTTGAGTCAGAAGCAAGGATGTCGGTGTTTTAGAGCTTGGTAACTTTAGTGAAGTAAGGGAAGCTAGTTGTCTAACTCTAAATTATGGTTGTTGTGTAAGTTTTGGTGTTTGCATGTATCTTAAGTTGATTTAGTTATAATTACAATAATTATGTTAGTGTTAATGCATTTAAATGAGTATAGTTGATTATTTGATGATTGACTTTTGATGCATTGTAATTTTGAAGTTATGGTTGTCATAAATTGTATGTTATGAAGTTTTATTGATGTGGCGTTGAGTCCTTTTTAAGGGCGCCTGAGCGCCAGTGAGCAATCTAGCTCGATGGCCTTGAGTGCCCCATTCTAGTGGACTTTGGCGCTAGGCACCCCATTTCAGGCGTTGGACGCCCATTTTCAGATTCTTGGTTATGTGGTTTTTAAGTTATTTTGTGATTTTTGATGCATTGTTGATGGAACTTTGATCGATGTTGAATGGTTTCATATGTTTGCTCGCTATGTTATATGACGTTAGGTATATGTGAATGAAAGGTGTGGAAAAGAGTTCCAAGTAAGAAATTTTTATTGGTGGTTTCAAGTGTTGTTAGTATGAATGTATGCAACTTGATTCTAGAGGGTTATCGTGATATTCTAATGATCATCTAGGCTCAAATAGAGAGAGATGATTCATGTGGTGAGAATAGAAGGAGGTCCTAGTCTAAAACATTTCTCCAATTGATAAATGGCGCTTTAACAGACTAACCTTGTGTGGGAGTTTTGAGTGGGTCAGCTGTTCCACCACACAAGTGAAAAACCTTCCATAACTCTATGTTCATACTATATCTGGATAATCCAGTCTAGGTTTTGACATGATTAAGATGTTTGGATTGCTTTGTGTGAAAGTTGACTCATGTATGAAATATTAATGAATATTATGATTTTTTTGGTATCACTAGCTTACCCTTTTGTTTATGTCTTGTTTCTTGGTTATTGTTGTTTGTTGTGTTAGCAATGATCATCTGGTAGGTGTGAGCAGAGGAAGATGATGTTTGTGGAACAAGCTCTAGACGAGGACAACTTAGATACACAATAGTTTTAGGAGTTATATTTCTTTTAAGTTATATTTTGATTGGTTTGAATAGAGGATCATTCATGTACATAGTTTTGATACTTGTATGTTGTATATAAATTTAGTTTTTGTGGTTGAATTAGATTACTCTAAAATAACTTTATGTTTCCTGTTCGATCTACTATATTAATCATGTTATAGTTCCTTTATAATTTAATACTATATTTTTATATTTTTTGGATGTTACATATATTACATCATAAAAATTATAACTTTTAAAATATTTATTTGATTATTTTTTATTTTTTAATATTTGTATGTTTTTTTTTTATGGTTTTATGTATCTGACTTTGAATTGTTTATTTTTTATTTGATATATTTATAATTGTTTGCATATTGTCCCCATTTGCTTTATTTTTTCAATTAACTTTCCTTTTTTCACCTAACTTTTACGTTTAGTGTAAATTTATTTTCACAATTGGTTTGATTTTCTATAATATTCTTTTCATCTGTTTCTAACATAAATTCAAGTTAAAAGCGGTGAGAATTGCCTTTCTAACTATTATTGATGCAATTTTTTCTTTTGCATAAATATGATAAATATGAAAAAATCTTAATAAAGAAAAAGATAGTTAAGCAATATTTAATGAAAAATCTGAATTATATTCCTATTATTATACTTCAAGATCTTTTGGTAGACATTTTTATATGTTGTTGGAAATTTTGGAAGACCTTTACTTTGACGTATGAGGTGATCCAATGGAGACTTTGATGCCACATTGTTGAGAATTTTGTATCAGAAATTTTTTCTGCAAAACATACTTATCCATTAATAAAAGAAGAAGAAAGAAAGGTTGCACAGGAGCTCAATCAAACCAGCAAACCTAACCCAATTGAATAGAAATACATAAGCCCATATTGTACAGTTTTTGTCTTTTTCATATACAACTTTATATTATGTTAGGTAGTACATATAGAGGCCACACACACACCTCACTCACGGTTGGACCCTCTGCTATATTTTTCTGTTACTATTTTTTGTCCTTTTATAGGCAATAGGTTGTATATAAACATACTGCATTGCTTTCATCAATATAGCAGAAATTACTACCCAATCCTTTTGTTTTTAGCCTTTTCCTGCCATTTATTTTGTTCTCTTATATGGTATCAGAGCTCCATCTCTTGGAGCTTTGCTAATACCTCCCTTTCTTCGTCATGTCTGAAGCTCACTCTGAATCTGAAACCACCGCCAATAGTGGTCATGCATATCCTAGTCTTAACCCTTCCAGCCCTTATTGTATTCATCCCAATGAAGGGCCTAGTTCTATTACCATTACCCCTGTACTGATCGGCTCAAACTACCATTCCTGGTCCCGTACCATTCGCATGGCCCTAATCTCTAAAAACAAGATGGGTTTTCTTACCGGTGCTATTGCTAAACCTGCTGCTACTGATCATTTGCGCACTCCATGGGAACATTGTAATACTTTAATAATGTCATGGCTCCTTAACTCTCTATCCCCATCTATTGCTCAAAGTGTCATCTACTTTGAAAGTGTTGTTGCTATTTGGGATGATCTTAGAGATCGCTTTTCTCATAGTGATCTTCTCTGTATTGCAGAGCTCCAAGAAGAAATATATGGCATAAAGCAAGCCTTTCGTTCGGTATCCGAATACTACACATCCCTCAAAACCCTTTGGGAGGAGCTTGATAATTATCGCCCATTTCCAGAATGTCAGTGTTCTACCAAGACATATCATCAACAAGACTTTATTATCCGTTTTCTCAAAGGATTGGAGGATCGATTTTCTGTTGTTCGTTCCCAAATCCTTCTTATGGACCCTTTTCCGCCCATATCCCGTGTTTTCTCTATGGTTGTGCAATAGGAGCGTCAACACTTGCTTTCCCATGGAGAAGAAGAACCAAATGCCTTCATCAACTCCGGATTCATCTCTTCTGGTAAGGGACGCAACGGTCAAGTTCCTCCCAGAGATCCTACAAGCAACAATACATGCAATGCTTCCAACAAGAAGTGTGTATACTGCCACCACACCGGCCATACTGTTGAAACTTGCTATGGCAAGCATGGGTACCCACCGGGTCATCCACAATATCCAGGTCATCCTCGCTTTAATCAACGTGGCAGCACTACATCTACCAATAATGCGACTCAAGAAACCAACAACAATGACCACAACCCTTCCATTGAGAGGTCCTCTTCTAATGGATCCGGATTTCACTTGACCCAGGCCCAATATCAAACTTTAATCAACCTTCTCTAGCCGCAACCTTCTGATACTGATGGTACAAGTCTTGTCCAGCCCTCTCGGGCCAACATCACTCAAGTGTCTTCACCAACTGGTCCAATACATGTTTCTAACTCTAAGCTTGGTATTTCGTTTGTTTTTTGCACCACATCCTTCACACAACGACATATTCATCACTGTTTGTCCAATACACACATTATCCCTGTCACAAATTCACAAAATAAAACTCCTTGGATTATTGATTTTGGGGCGACTGATCATATTGCCTCCTCTTTAGATCCTTTTTTAATTATTCTAAAATTAAACCTGTCCAAATAAATTTACCCAATGGTACTGTTGTCTTTGCACATATTTCAGGCTCTGTTCAACTCTCCCCAAATTTTATAATCCATAATGTTCTTTTTGTTCCCAATTTCAATTTTAATTTGCTCTCTATTTCTAAACTCATTCTTTCTCAAAAATATTCCCTTACCTTTTCTAGTGTCCACTGTTATATACAGGAAATGGGGTCCTTGAAGACGATTGGTTTGGGTAAATTGAAACAAGGCCTTTATCACTTGGACATCAACCAACATGCGAGTTTGACATCACCTAAAGCCTCCTTCATCAGTCATTTCACTACCCCTCCCATCAACAACGCCAAACTTTGGCATTTTAGGCTAGGACACCTTTCGGAGAAACGTCTCAATGTTTTACACATGAATTTTTCTTTTATTTCTAAACATGTTGATGACAATTGTGACATTTGCCATTTAGCTAAACAAAAACGTTTGCCATATTCCCCAAGTATTAATACATCTTCCAATTTATTTGATTTAATTCATATGGATATTTGGGGACCTTTTTCTAAACCCTCTTTTCATGGTCATAAATATTTCCTAACTATTGTTGAGGATCTTAGTCGTTTTACATGGGTTGTCTAATTAAAATCAAAAGGAGAAGTCCAAAAACATGTTCAAAACTTTATTGCCTTAATTGAAAATCAATTTCATACCACCATTAAGTGTATTCGTTCTGATAATGGACCTGAATTTTTTCAAAGAGATTATTTTTCATCAAAGGGCATTTTACATCAAACAAGTTGTGTTTATACCCCCAACAAAATGGACGTGTCGACACATTCTTAATGTGGCTAGGGCCCTCATGTTTCAATCTAACCTTCCCAAACTTTTTGGTCTTATGCTATTAAACATGCAGTTTTCTTAATAAACTGTGTTCCCTCACCTGTTATTAACAATAAAACTCCATTTGAATTACTGTACAAAGAACCTCCTGATTTTTCTACGATTAAAGTTTTTGGTTGCCTTTGCTATGCATCAACAAATCCTTCTCGTCAAAAATTTGATGCCCGCTCTAGACGTGAGATTTTTTAGGCTTCCGAACAGGAACCAAAGGCTATGTCATTTTTGACATCAACAGCAAAGAAATTTTTGTATCATGCAATGTTACATTTAATGAGATGTTTTTTCCTTTTTCGATACCCTGTCCAGCTTCACAATCCACTAACAATGCACGCCCAGACCAGGACACCAACCCAATTCATATTAAAACCCTTCCAGAACTTGAAATAGACAATTACAATCACCATCCCTTTGAATCACCCACTCACCATGAGCCTATAGACTCCCTAGATCCCACTCTTTGCCCTAGCTTACCTTCTCCATCACAAATCAGCGACCCTCCTTCACCGCACCATCAATCCTCTCCCTCATCACCACCACCAAATTCCTCTCCACCTCTGCGACATTCAACTCGGGTCACTACTCGCCCAAGCTATCTTGATGATTATTATTGCAACATTTCTTCGAGTGATTTGGCCATTGTTCCAAAGGATTCTAACCAATCCCCTTCAAAGATCCTGTATCCTCTCCAGTCCGTCGTCACTTATTCTCACTTGTCCTCTTCTTATTCTCACTTTCTGATGTGTCTTAATCGAGAGGACGGACCAAAAACGTATCAAGAGGTTGTTACCCAACATTGCTGGCAAGAGGCCATGCAAGCCGAAATTTTGGCTTTGCGGCAGAATAAAACTTGGGACATTGTTCTGACACCTCCCTCTATCAAACCCATCGGATGCAAATGGGTTTTTAAAATTAAGCAAAGGCCTGATGGATTTGTGGAACGCTATAAAGCTCGCCTTGTTGCGAAAGGGTACTCACAAATTGAAGGGGTCGATTATCTCGAAACTTTTTCCTCTGTCGTAAAAATGGCTACTGTCAGCGTCCTTCTAGCTTTGGCATCCATCCACAATTGGGACTTGCACCAACTCGACGTCAACAATGCTTTTCTCCATGGGGACCTATCAGAAGACGTGTATATGGTTATTCCTCCTGGACTGTCCAGTCATCCTACTGATCATTGTTGCAAGCTTAAAAAGTCTCTCTATGGCTTGAAACAAGCAAGCCGCAAATGGTATGAAAAATTATCTCTTCTACTGCTGTCTTCTGGATATATTCAAGCACATGCTGATCATAGTTTATTTTTCAAAGTTACTGGATCTGCTTTCAGTGCTCTCATTGTTTACGTTGATGATATTGTGCTTACTGGAAATTCTGCTTCTGAAATTACTAAAATTAAGACCATCCTTCACTCTCATTTCCATATAAAGGATCTTGGTCAATGGAAATATTTTTTGGGAATAGAGGTGGCTCATTCTAGCAAAGGAATTTCTATATGTCAACGCAAGTATTGTCTGGATTTGATTACAGAGTCAGGCCTCATGGGTTGCAAACCCTCTTCCACTCCAATGAATGATTCTTTGTGGCTTTATCAAGACTCTAGTGGTCCTTTAGCTGATCCTTTGTCTTACAGATGATTAGTAGGACGTCTCATCTATTTAACGAGCACAAGACCTGATATAATCTTTGCCACCCAACAACTCAGTCAATTCATGGTAGCACCAACTCAGACTCATTTTCAAGCTGCCTTGAGAGTGGTTCGCTACCTAAAAGGATGCCCTGGAAAAGGTTTATTTTTTAGTCGCAAGTCCTCAACACAACTTCATGGATTCAGTAATGCTGACTGGGCTACATGTGTTGATACACGACATTCCATCATTGGTTATTGTTTTTTTATTGGCAATTCTTTAGTGTCTTGGAAAGCAAAGAAGCAATCTATAGTTTCCCGATCTTCTGCAGAAGCAGAGTATAGGGCACTTGCCTCTGCCACTTGTGAGCTTCAATGGCTCTCTTTCCTCCTTGGTGATTTGAGAATTCCTCTTACTAAGCGTTCTGTCCTCTATTGTGATAGCCAAAGTGCATTATATATTGCAGTCAATCCAGTCTTTCATGAAAGGACGAAGCATTTGGAGATTGATTGTCACATCGTTCGTGAAAAATTACTTGCTGGTCTCATGCACCTCTTACTAGTTTCATCATCCCATCAATTAGCAGATATTTTTACTAAAGTGCTCCCTCCACGGTTATTTCACTCCAATTTATCCAAGCTGGAGCTTCTTGACATCTTCAAACCTCCAGCTTGTGAGGGGCTAAAAGAAGAAGAAAGAAAGGTTGTACAACAGCTAAATCAAACCAGCAAACCTAACCCAATTGAACAGAAATACATAAGCCCATATTGTACAGTTTTTGTCTTTTTCATATACAACTTTATATTCTGTTAGGTAGTAAATATAGAGGCCACACACACACACCTCACTCACGATTGCACCATCTGCTATATTTGTCTGTTATTCTTTTTTGTCCTTTTATAAGCAATAAGTTGTATATAAACATACTACATTGCTTTCATCAATATAGCAGAAATTACTACTCAAATCCTTTTGTTTTCAGCCTTTGCCTACCATCTATTTTGTTATCTTATAATTAACAATACTGTTAGTTTAAATTACAAATATATTTCATTTGAATTATTTTAATTTTAATTTATTTAATTGGTGGAAATGTCAATATATTTAATTTGAGTTGTTTTTTTTTCACATTATTTAAACATTTTAAAACATTTTTAGATCAGATAATTTAAATTTATTTACTTTTAACTTGAATAAAGTATATCAATTATTACTAAACACAAAAATGTCAAATATAAAAATTACTACAAAATGAAATGTTGACGTGGATAAAAAAAATATCGTGAACATAAAATAAATAGTCATTATAATATACAAACAAAAAATATGGCAGACATTTACAGAATGACTTTGATTGAAAAAACCTTAACAAGTATTAATTGAGAAATAATTTCGACCTACTTTATTGATAAATAAATTCAATAATATTAAATAAAAAAGACACTAATTAATGTTGATTAAAAAACTTAGATGGTTGAAGATTTCATATTAATTAAAGATAAAATTAAATTAAATATATAAATAAGAAATAAGTTTCATCTTAAGGATTTTGTTTACTAATTATCTAATATATAAAGTAATCAAAATACTCTTTATTTTTTGGCGTCTGGTTATATTTTATTATTTTTGTTTCTCAAAATTGAACTTAACAAACCCAATAAGTAACAAGTTGTTGAGGTTAAATCTATTGAGTCTAAACATTAAAAGAATATTCTAATTTAAACAAATGCAAAAAAAATATAAATAATAATTTAAAAGTAAAGTGCCATGTCAACAACGAGGGAGTTTGCAAATTGAAAAACAAAAGCCCACTAGTAGGTAAAAGGATACTAGTTTTGAGGTTGCTTCTTTCTCCACCTCCATTTTTCCTTTCTTCACTCTCATATGCAAGTTAAAAAAAAAACGCCCATTAGAGAAAAATAACATTCTTTTATGGGGGTGCAGAAGAAAAAAGGGATGTGCTGGAACAAATGTCCAAGTTTTTGCACGTGTGAACCCTCATATGAATAAAATATTGAAATTAATGGATACAATTTTTTTTAATCAAATTAAAAGAAATTTAAATTTGAAAAAAAATGTGTTCGATTAATCGTAAACTATTTAGACAGTTTGTTGAGATGAATTGCTATCATTTATTTAATACATGAACCCTCAAATGAATACAATATTAAAAGTAAAAAATGAAATTATTTTAAAACTTTTAATCAAATCAAAAGATATTTATATATGAAAAAGTGATTGTGTTAGATTAAGTTTATTGGATGTTGTAGATCTCTTAATGGGATTTTAGTGGGAATCTGTGTTAATGAATTCCCTATAAAAGGTGATATTAAATGGCTTTGTACCATTTTATGTCAACACCACCCATTTGACTGCCAAAAGTATCATGAAGTAATCACAAAACAAAACTAATTTTAAGTCACCAATCCGCAATTCAGCATTGCCGCTAGAAATGAATAATCACAGTAACTTTTGAAGAAGTTGGTGGTGCATAATCTACATCTTCCAAATAAGTCAACAAAACAGGGTTATATTTGAAGGTTTTGACTTTATCCCTTCTTCTTCATTCTCTTCCAACCTCCCTCAAATTATAGGATCTTCATTGCAAATCATGGTTGATTTGTTGGAACTGTCTCTATAGGTGACAAAATGTCCTTAACCAAAACTTTATGGGTTTGCGAAAATACAACATCGTTTCAACCTTTTCCCAAAGGAATATTCTTCAACGACAACCCTTTAAACTACACGCTAACATTGATCATTTTACAGGCCTCCATAGCCTGCTTGTCCACCTTATTCTTGGAGTTTCTTCTTGTCCCCCTCGGGGAGACTACCTTCATTCCACATGTGCTGGTAATATCATCATACGTATTTATAACTGTAAAGTTTCAGACATTTATTCTGCAGATATCAAAATATAAACTATACTTTTGATCACATAACAATGCTTAAAGCACCTTTAGTGTTGTGTTTTACATGATATTGTAGATGTATAGGGTTCCCTTTAAAGGTTCATTTGTATTATTAAATTTGACATGATTTTTATGCTTTAATAAAGAAATCAAATTGTTATATCATCAAAGATTATAATATTGATGCATACGCATATGTACATACACCCTTATGGAAAAGCAGTGAGACTTAGCTGAGGGGTAAAGTTTGAACGAATGCATGTAGTGAAAAATTGGAGTTGGATGTTAATACTTAATTTGGTTATGGAAATGCATGTATTCAGGCAGGGTTGCTAACGGGAACATCATTTTTGGGGAAAGCTTCAAACCTTAAAAAGTTGTTCTCCGCAAGATCTATCTACATAGTTGACGCAATCTCTCGTTTCGGGGTGATGATGTTTCTGTTCTTGATGGGAGTGAAAGTAGATCCACTTTTAGTTTTTAGAACAGGGAAAAAGACTTGGGCCATTGGCTTATGTTCTTGTGTATTCCCACTCCTTTTTAGCGTAGGTGCAGCTTATATTCTAAGGCAATATTTGTCTCCGGATTTAAAAGTCTACAAGTCCCTATATTTTATTGCGACTTTCTCATCAACTGGTTCCTTTCAAGCCACTGCCAGTGCATTGCAAGATTTTAAGCTCCTAAATTCCGAGGTTGGTCGATTAGCAATCTCTTCATCTATGATAAATGGAGCGTTCAGTGCGTTGTGGCAAGGTATCCTAGTCTCGCACCGAACAAAATCTATGCAAAAATTCACAGCAAAACATTTTTCATTCGGTAGCCTCAGTCTGATTGTACTGGTGCTTGTCATCCTGTGTATTTGTCGACCTATCATGTTATGGATGATACGCATGACACCCAAAGGGAAACCCGTGAAAGAGTCCTATATAGTTTCCATCTATGTCATGGTGTTGGGGTGTTCATTCTTTGGTGAGGTCATTGGGGAGCACTACATGGTTGGACCATTGATTCTTGGCCTAGCAGTGCCAGAAGGTCCACCTCTTGGATCAGCATTGGTAGAGAGGCTAGAGACCTTGATCTCCGGACTGCTTTTGCCGTTGTTCTTCTTAACTTCCAGTAATAGATTCAACTACGATCTAATTTCTTTCGATGACTTCATAGTTGTACAACTTGTGGCCTTAGGTAACTTCTTTGCCAAGCTTGCAGGAGTCATGTTGCCCTCACTCTGTTGCCAGATGCCACTCACTGATGCACTCGCCTTAGCTCTCATCCTTAGTGCCCAAGGCTTCTCACAGTTGGTGCACTTTCAAAGTTTACAAACCTTTCGTGTACGTAAGCCTTTACTCTATAAATAACATTTTCTTGGTAAACTCCTTCAAAAGAACCTAAGGGAACAGGTGCAATCACATTAATTAATGATGTGCTGAATAGTTTTCCACCTGTTTCCTAATAGTCAATTTAAATTTCGTGTCTTGCAGATTATAGATGATAGAGCGTACACGCAAATGGTGATAGCTTTAATATGGTTGACAGCAGCTTCCAGCCCTATAGTGAAATTCTTGTATGACCCATCTAAAAGTTACTTGTCTCTAACAAGGTGGAGAACCATTGAGCATTCTCCTCCCGACATTGAACTTCCGATCATTGCATGCATACACTGTGAGGAAAACACTCCATCCATAATCAATTTTCTAGAAATATCTAACTCTAGAGTTGATAGTCCCATTTACTTCCATGTTCTACACCTACTTCAACTGAAAGGTAGATCAGCCCCACTTTTGATAGATCATGAACTCAAGCGCCGCAGCAGCAATCTACCGCGCTCTAATCATTCAGTGAACATAATAAATGCCTTTAAATCATATGAGAAACACAGCAGAAGCGTGAATGTGAAAGTCTACACATGTATCTCCCCTTATGAGACAATGCACGATGAGATATGCATGCAGGCTGCAGAGAAAAAAGCATGCATATTAATTGCACCTTTTCACAAGCAATTTAGAACAAATGAGGTTATAGAATTATCAAGCCCCATTAGAGCATTGAATCGCCATTTGCTGAGAACCGCACCTTGTTCCGTTGGGATCTTAGTTGAACGTGGGAGTTTTGTTAGCAACAACCCTCTATCAACTACATCCTTTTATAATGTTGCAGTTGTATTTATAGAAGGGCCAGATGACCGTGAAGCATTGGCATATGCGATGCGCATAGCAGATCACCCCAATGTAAGTGTCACTGTAATTAGGATAACGGAACCTCGCAAGAGAAGTAGAACTTCGATCATAAGAGACCCTGATGGTGAAATAGTTCACAAGTTTATGATCAGCTACCTCCAAATGAAACGACATGATTTCAAAGAGCAAGTTGTGAGAGATAGTCTTGAAATGGTTAGTGTGATTAGAACACTTGAAGGTTGCTTTGATTTGATTTTGGTGGGTAGACGCCACGAGAGTGAGTCTTCAATGTTCTATGGAATGAATGATTGGATGGAGTACCCAGAACTTGGGTCTGTAGCAGACGTGTTGGTGTCTTCAGATTCTACCTTTGACGGCTCAGTTTTGGTGGTGCAGCAACAAAATAAGGTAGGGGGAATGGTTGGTCGTCAAGATTATTACAATTCAGAAAATCTTTTCAGGAGGAGTGAACGACCGACCGTTTTGGAGGTGCAGCCCGAAACAACGGCGTGGCCAGTTATTTAACCTTTGAATTCAGCGTTTCAGAAATATAGTTGTAGATTTCATGCATGGAGAGACTTGAGCAATTTACTATCTTTTTTCTTAATACTTTCTAGGGACTAAACATTTGCCAATGGATTTGTAAAGTGTAGGCCTGTAAATTATAAAGAAATAAAAATGATTTGTTAATGAAGATTGGTATGGATAAGGAGTGATTAAGGTTGTATATGTGATGAGGAATCAATTAATATTGTTTTAGAGGAGGGAGGTGTGTGATTCGTAATGAAAAAGGTTTCGCCTTTTACTAAGAAAATGTTTCAAATTTTTTGCTTTTTTAAATTATCTTATGAAAAAGGTCATTTTTCTAAAATAATCTAAATCAAATGTACACTTATTTGAAAGAGAACATAAAAAAAATTCATGCTTATAAATTATAAATTAAATTAGTTCATTTATGGATTGTTTATGGGAGAAAAACTAATTTGAATTAAAAAAATTATAAATTATTTCAAAAAATATGACTAAATTAATTAATTATAATAGTTTAAACTCCACTATTTACGAGTTTAATTTATTATTTTTATTTTGATAAACCAAACTATTATAGTTACTAAATTGTATTTTTCTAAAAATGAGACTAAGTTGAAGTTAATTCTTCAACAAGCATACACGTTTTCATAACAAAAATATTATATTCACTAAATTATATTTTTTTATTAAAATTAAACTTGGAGAGAAAGGAATAACTTAGTATGATTTGAATATTATTGTGGATGCAAGGCAGAGGCATATTTGGAGGTCCGAAGTAGACATATAGATTGATGTGATGCTATTACATATAACATTTGGATTTAGCAGTGATAAAGTTATGCAGGACTGCCATATCATTATAGCATGGATTAATGAGACTATTTTGCTAAGTAGTGGAAGTATATAAGATTTGTATAAGAGTGTTGGCGGAGGTACTGCTTACTTATGGTGCATAAGTTACTTCTCCCAACACTCTTAAATAAAAATCATTTGTCATATTATAATGTTTTAAATTAAATAAAAATTATTTATGGTTCATAAGTTATCTTTTCAATACTTTTAAATAAAAACTTTTTGTCATCTTATAATGTTTTAAATTAAATAAAAATTTTACATAATAAATATTTTAACATCTATTAAGATCATTTGTGATTTAAGAGAGTGTTTAATTGGTTCAATTTTTCAAAAACTAAGACTCGAGACCGTTTTCAACAAGAGGGCGCACTTGAGATTCTCCTAAACCTTCTCTCATTGTTCCAATGTAAAGTCCAAAAACTCCTTTACTTCATGTGCATCAAGAAAAGGTTGGGGGTGTCAAGGTCACTGTCCAAATTAAACCAAACCCCATTAGTCTTCCTCAATGCAATTAAGTGCCTACTTCTCCAAATCCTCAACGTAATTGTCTCGACACAATTTGAAATAGGGGTAACGGTTTTCATCGCCTTCGCCCAAAAAAGGAAGGGGGAAGAAGGAAGAAGGACACCCGAACATTGAGGTATTACAAAAGGTGTCTCAGATCATCTTCTTGATCATCGCGATATTAATCTTGGTGGCACAATTCTGTGTGGCGTTCCACGATACCAAAAACAACATCATGAAGGTTCACCCTATTTCGCGAAAACACAACACCTTAATCTAGTTCAACATAGACGAGGAAACCCCATGTTAGAGGCGTAGGCGCTGTTGGGGATCGCCAATAGAAGCTCCGGAGACTCCCATATGTGTTCAGCTATGCCTTAGAGCTCCTGTTCCGTTCCAACGCCATCATGGTTGTGGAGGAGGCCCTTGACTGCATTTGCTTCGAACTTGATAATTTTTTTTCCAAACCCTGATCCCAAAATTCCAAAGCTCTTATGGGTTAGAGTAAGGATGACAACGAATCGAGTCGGGCATAAATATTGCCTACCCGCATGCAAAAAATCGTACCTACTACCCAATGGATACCCGTATAATAAAAACATGGAAATATTTTTCAACCCGCACATACTCGTTGGATGCCCGTTTTAAACCCGCAAATATTTAAAAAATATACTTTATCAATTTTTAAATAAGGTCTAAATTAAATTGGAAGTTAAAGAGAACAATTTAATATATTTGCTACATATAAAAAAAGACATAATGTAATTTTTAAGCAAGTTAAAAAAGAAAAATATTGAACAACTTTTGAAAAAAAGGATATTAGAAAGCATGAAGGAAACATCCAGCAACTGAAGTCTCAATTTAGTCATAGGATTAACCGACAAAAATCTATCAATGTATGAAACAAAGAGATAAAGAGTTTATAGGAGAAGCTTGTACTCCTCACCCCATTCTACTAACCAATCCACCAAGATTTCTCTCATGGTTGGTGTAACTAGTTTCTGAACTTTCTTAATGTAGTCAACCATTAGTCTCTTTTTTTTCTACATCTGAGAAAAAAATGTCAAATATAAAATTAAGATACATGAAATTCTCAAGGACAAAATTAAGAGTTTGGTAATGTGAAGAAATCAAAATTTCCTCCATCTCATGAAGATACTCATAGACATGGGAAACAAGGGATTAATTGGAAACACTACCCATGAACAATTCATACCCACCCACTCAAACACCATTTGTGAAAACCAAAGAACAAGAAGAAATTAGGGAAAAAGAAAAGAGATAGTTGAAATAGAATGTAGATTACCATTCTTGACCAACTGTGTGCATAGATCCCTCTGCTTAGTAAGTGCCTCTATTTTATAATGGCAGACGCACAAGTAAGAGAAGATAAAATACAAAGTGCACCAACATAAACCTAAGGACAATAAGGTAATTTCAATTTATTTATGAGTAACGGATACCCGCATGTACGAATACCATGATACTCGAACCCGATCCGATAATAAGCAGGTACTAAATTACTCGTTACCGCTACCCGCGAGTACTTATTATTTGCGGGTACTAATTACCCACAATGGATTTTACCTGCGGGTGCATATTTTTTTGCCAACCCAGTTACATGTTAGAAAACAAATGTCACGACACCACAAAATTCCCACCACATCATATCCAATAAGTCAACGTTAAGTATTTAAATGTCATGAACAAAAATGGACTTGATTGATGTACATTATTAACACATTTAATGACAAAATTGATATCTTTTTAAGACCAAAGACTAAGTAGACACACTGCCTTGAAATTGGAAACTATTTGAGCAATTAAACCTTGTTAGAAATTAGTGACTAAAATTATGGTTTTCAAAGTTAAAAGGACTAAATATTATTAAAGTTTAGAGCAAAGATGAATTGTAATTTTTTATTATAGTTAAGAGAAAAAAACATATTTAATATTTTTTATTTTAACACTTTAAACTACTTTAGATTTAGATGCACTTTTAATTTAATTTTCCCTACCATTATCTGAAATAATTTTATATGTACATTTAATAGATTTATTTTTACTTTTAATATTTTAAATAACTTTAGAAATACCTCTAATTTAGTTATTTTTAGGTTTAAACCCTCGGTTGGTCATCATATTTGTATGTGAATCTCAGTTGGGTCCTCATATTTGCAATTGTCTCATAATATTTGTAAAATTGAGCCAATTTTGTAACATCCCGATTTTTTTAGATGTTCGGATTACGAGAAAAATTAAAAACTTTTAAAATCATCATACCATCGTAGAAATCCAATTATAAAATACTGAAATTTATAAAATAAACAACGAAATAAAGTAAATCCAATTACATTGTTTCTGAAATTTATAACTCAAAGCTTTAAATAAATCAGGTTGTCCCCCACCCTCACGTCGCTATCATGCATCTGGAGCATCTGCTACACCTCATGCTCCCGTATAACCAAGGTCATACGATCATCGCAAGACACACACACAACCACAAGCATAAACAAATATGGGTAAGCTACCATAACACAACCGATAACAATAAAATATGTACATGATAAGTAAACACAACCTAACAACAATTCACTATCTACAACGCTATTCTACTAACAGAATCATCATGATCATCATTAACTATATCATTACTATACTATTCACGGCTATCCTTATCAGCATCATCTCTAGACACAAGTTATTACGAATTCCCAACATTATCATGAAGAACATTGGTCTATCTCCTATACCTAACCATACCACCTGTAGCTTCCCCATACATGTTCACAATCATACCACTTGTAGCTTCCCCATACAAGTTCACAATCATACCACTTGTAGCTTCCCCATACAGGTTCACAATCATACCACTTGTAGCTTCCCCATACAAGTTCACAATCATACCACTTGTAGCTTCCCCATACAAGTTCACAATCATTCAAAACTCAGAGACACATCCCTCTCTTCAAGTGTATAACACTAACAAAGTCAACCAAACATAATCCATAGTCAATTTAAATACTATTCACACCTCCCTTTTCATCACTTACACATCGTTATATAATCCTATGTAAAGACAGTATAAATTTCTATAATATTCCAAGAATTACAACCTAATCCAAAATAATAACTCATCATTACATTAATTAATCATTAAAATCTCACTACTTCTCTTTTTGGAAGTAAATTAATTTCTAATTTCAAAATAATTAATTTTAATTAATTTGATTAACAATTAATCTACAAATATCAATTACTTTCCCTTTCAAATCAAATTAATTTCTCTTTCCAATAAATTAATCTGATTACAATTAATTACCAATTAAATAATAATAATTTTCTTCTTACAATTATAACAATTAATATTATAAATTAATGATTTCATCTCTCCCTTTACACTTTAATTTTATTAATTAAAGTCAATAATTATGAATTCATTATGAATTTTGTACATCTCCATTGTAAGCATAGCTAGTTTCTGCTCAACATTGGACCTACGACCCAAATAGTTAGTCGAACCAAAATTTGCCAGCCTAACCCCAAACTGTCCAAACCAAAACCCAGCTAGTAATCTGGCCCAACGGCCCAACATTGCCTGCCACTACCAACACTAGCTGCAACCACCACGACTTTGCTGTCGACCACCACGCGTAACAGTTGTCGCTGTCCTCACAACCACGGCGAGAATTCTAACCCAAAACGAACCAGAAACGTCATTCCCATACACAGAAACAAAACATCAATCCCTAATTCAATGCGAATGAACCCTATATCTCAAATAAGAAGAAATCATAGAAACCCCCAAAATCAGAATCAAAAATGCAAACAGGAGAACCCCAAATTCCCCAACGAAATCCTAATTGTAACACGTAGAGTCCCTCTCTGCGCAATGCAGGAGCCCTCGTCGCGCCTTCCTGCACCTCCGCCGTGCAATAGTCGCGCCTTCCTACGAGCCAGCATGAAGAGAATCGAGAAGCCTAGAACGACCACGTCCTCGCGCAGTCGCCATGTGCCAACACGACGCTGTTGTCTCCCTGCGCAGCAAGCTCCACGAAGACAACCTAATATTGGGCCTGTCAGAGAGAAAAACCAAAAAGAATTGGAGGAACGAATTGGGCCTTGAGAGAAACCGCCCAATTGCAACATAATTAGGGTTTTGGACACTGAAAAACTCAGTTTAGGAGAATATTGTTTAGGATTTTTTATTAGGTTTTAGATAATAAAAGGAAACCCCAGTCTTAACCGATTTTCTAATCAATTCGTAATTATAATGAACTAAAATTCTCAACCCTTCCTTTATTTTTCATTATAATTATAAAGGAATCTCAACCCTAATTTGTTCATAATTTTAATTAAATGTCAATCTTAAATGCTCTTGATATGTCTTCTTAAAATTTTCTATTCTCAAATTTGTTTAGAAAGTAAAAAGGAAACATTATGAATCATCCAATTAGAGCTAGAGCTGTCAAAACGGGTAACCCGGCCCGACCCACCACGGGTTGGTCACTTAGTGAGCCAACCCGGCTCATTTACTAGCGAGCCAGAAAAATTTGAACCCGGCCCGACCCACCACGGGTTGGTGGGTAAACGGATTGGCTCACTGGCTCACTTAATTACAATTTTTTTAAAATAAAAAATAATTACAAACTTTCTATAATTCAAATTTAAACAAATTTCACTCCCAAATTTCACTCCTAACATGGGTGTTTAATTAATTTTGAAAATAGGATACTTAAATAATTTTTTCAAGCAAAAAAATAATAACAAATATATTTTTATAAAATTAAAATTAAACTTTAATAAAATAAAATTAGGTAGGTGGGTTGGTGGGCCAACCCGGCCCACCACGAGTTCAACCCGCATGAGCCGGGTTTAAATGAGCCAGGTTGAAATCTGACCCACATAAAAAAAGAACAATTTTTTCAAACCCAACCCGACCCGAACCCGTGACGGGCCGAGTTGGCCCGCAGGTTGTGACCCATTTTGACAGCTCTAATTAGAGCACAAACATCACATCATCATTCAAAAAGCATCTAAAATTAACAATTGCAAATACCAATAATAGGATAAGGTTAGCTTCCCAAACCTTAGCCGATCAAAAAATTAAGCTTTCACCCTTTCTTCTACAAACTCTCCTTCCTTTCAGTCTCTTTGTCTAATGTTTTCTTTTTCCTTCTCTCACAAAAGTAACGTACCACTCTTTCTATATTTTCCCTTTCTTTTTAAATAAAAACTTAAAGTAACCGCTCTTCCTAAAATATTTCAACCACTATTTTAAAAACATAACTGCTACATCTTTTATTTTCTTTTTTTTATTTAGTGTAGATCTCTTGTCCTAGAAAAAAAATAATTTCAATAAAACAAGGTTTCTCATAAACCTCTCTCCCTAGGATTTGAACTCACAACCATTCAATACCTCAAAGAGCTTTCACCCATTGAACTACACAACACTGTACGATAACTTGCAACATTCATTAAAATTACTCAAGTCTTATTACACTATTATTCATAAGCCTTATATTTTCTCGGGTTTTACAAATTTTACCCTATCTATTAAATTGTCCCAGACGACATTAACTTGAGTTGAGTTGTATTTTTTTATGGCGTGGCATTGTGCATTAAATTGAATGGGTGATGTGTTTTAGAATCATAAAATCCACGTGGAATAATAATATTTTCTTGGTTGGTAGCCCTAACATTTAAAGGGATCCCCTCACATCCAAAGTGTATCTTCATCTTTGTCTTGGGGAAGAAGAGGTTCTCGAAGCATTGTGCTGTTGAGGAAATGTCTCGTTCATCTTTGCCTTGCAAATGTTTGGGTTCGGGCTTTGTTAAGATGTTGGCAAGTGTACCGAATCGTATCAAGTAATATAAAATGATAAGACCAAGTATCGTTTCCCAAGAGACTCATGACTAAACAGTCATGTAATTGCTTAACCAATTAAGACTTTAAGAACAATATTTTGGGGGTTTTGAATGCAAAGTGCAGAAAAATAAACATGAATGTAATTTGATCAATTGAGGCTAAACACAAGAATGAATGAATGAAGTTGATAATATGAGATGATAATGTTATTGGGGTTTAGATTTCACCTAGTTCACTCTCATGTATATACGAATTCTACTTTTTCATTAATGTTAATATCACTTTGTAATTTACTTAAAACCCGATGTCTCGGCGAAGAAAGTTTATCCTTAATTACTAGTTTACAATGTCTTGTCTCCCTGGCAATTAATTTTGCATTGCATATGCACAAAAGCTTAAGATAACCAAGCATTTTATCCCTATGTCTAGGTAATAGTTCCCTTGGGAGCAATTCTCCATATCTAGATTCCTCAGTATGTGTCCATATCACAGAAACCAATAATCATGCCATGAATGAGTTAAACACAAAATTTCATAGAGTGTAGAGGAAAAGCCCTAACAATTAATGAAATAAGAATATATCAATAAATAGAATCAATTCAATATAAGAGAGTTTAGAGGTTACATCTTCCCCAATAACAAATGAGATTAGTCATCCATCATCATGAAGGTGTACAATGGAATGGAATGAAGATAAAACCCTAGAAAGAGAAGAGGAGAGCTCTAACATCCCAAATCTAACCCCAAGGGGTGAAAAACGTGTTTCTGTGCTCAAGCCATGAAGAGATACGAACTCTAGGACGACCAAGTCCTTAAATAGAGTAGAAAAATAACAGAAAACGGGTCCAAGCCCATGTCGTCGGCGCTCAGTGCCCCAACTTAGGATGCCCAGGCGTGAAACAGAAGAAATTGGCACTCAGCGCCCCTGAAAGGGCGCCCGGGCGTGGTGCGATGCAAATTCTGGCGCTCAGTCCCCCAAAAAGGGCGCTCAGCTTAGGCGAATTTTTCTGCACTGCGTTTTTTCCTTTTTATCTGTAGCTTTTCTCGCTCCTTGAGTTCTGACTCCTCAATACTTTTGCTCTTCTTCCAAATCATACCAATAACCTACAAAATTAAGGGAATTTAGTGATAAAATCATTAAGTATAACCTCAATTCTCTTATGGTTTAATAGGTTCGAAGGTCCCTATTTCTGCGGGTTTGTTCCAATTGGGTCCTCCTATTTTGGAAGTGCTCAATTGGGTCTCTAATTTGATAAATTTGACTCAATAAAGCCCCTTGTCGTTAAATTCTGTGGACGACGTTAACTTCCTTGCAATGTGGCATACTGATTATGCATTGAATCAACACGTGGCACACATGGATTTATTTTTATTTGATTAAATTAAGAACGTCCTCTCAGAGAAACGTTATTGCCATTACCATCTCCGTCGCCACCATGGAAGGAGGTGAAGGAGCGTTATCGGAGACTCACCAATCTGCGAAGAAATGTCTGCTCATCTCTACTACGTTTTCCATTTTCATCCATTATTAATTTACCAATTATGTTGAATACCAGCAAGATTTAATATTTATATATTTATCCATGGATGGCAAAGTGGAGGGGGTTGTTTACAGAGCATGAGTGGAATAAAGCTGAGATTGTTTTTGAGTTGGACTCCCTATGTGAGGAAATGGAAACACAACAGGGAGCCTACTAGTATTCTTGAAATTTCTTCCCTTTTGTTACATCTCCTTAACTTCCGCCATAATTGTATCATTTGGTGGTTTCATTTCCCTCCCATGACTGAAAATACCCATTGGAAGGAACATTGGATTCCCTTATGCTTTCTCACGACTGAGTAGGCTGACCCTCTGGCAATAATTATCCAAACCTTAATTTTGGGTGTATGCATTTTTGAAGGCACGCAACAGCAACATAACTTCATCTAGTCCAGTTTTGAGTTTTCTCTGTTTTCTTTCTCTGCACATCTTCGTCTTTCCGAAGCACACAACATAGTACAACAACTCGCATTTCCCACAACCAACAACACAACAACGTTCTAGGTGGAGCTAAAGCAGCGGTGACGAGGGTCTTCCAGCGGCAACGTTGATGATTAAAAGTTTAGATTTTGATTCTTGGGTTTTGTCTAATTTCAAAAATTATGTTTCTGGGTTCAAACAAATATACCTTGAATCTCGTTACTGTAAAAATCAATATTTTTTCCTTAAAATTCATTGATTTTGGATGATACTGTGTGAAAGATGTATGGAAGAATGGGATTCTAGCAGTGTTGATGAGCAGTGGGCATCGACCCTTTTGGCTTCCACAACTATAACGTTGAAGAGCTCACCCTCCTCATAGAGCTTCATGACGAGGTGAACAACATGGATTGCCATCGGCGCCTTCTGTTGGACAGCCTCAGCCGCGGAACCGCGCTTGCCATGGTGGTCTGTGTTAGAAAATCTTGATTTGACGTCCTCACGGGCCACGACGGTTAGGGATTTGCAGCAGTTGGAGGGGAGGGTTTGGAAGGAGATGGTGGACGAGGCCTTAGTCAGCAAGTCAGACTATGCCACGTGATTAAAAATTGCACAGTCAGTATACCACATTGCAAGAAAGTTAACGCCGTTTACAAAATTTAACGGTAGGGGCTTTATTGAGTCAAATTTATCAAATTAGGGACCCAATTGAGCACTTCCAAAATAGAAGGACCCAATTGGAACAAACCTGTAGAAATAGGGACCTCCAAACCTATTAAACCTTCTCTTATTCATAAAACTAAAGCAAAAACACGAGTTAAAGCAAGTTTCTAAGTCAAAAAAGGTGCATTTAGTATCAAAATAGGCTGAATGTACAAGAAAAAAGTGGAAGTGCATGAAATGAACAAGTGGGTGTGATGACCATGGAACACAATGTGATGAAGATGGAAACATATGTTGAAAAGATGAAAATGACTTTTATAGAGAAAATTGTTGTTAAGTTGGAAAAGTGGTTGAAGGTGTTATTGGGGATGATCTTCGTTATATATGTTTTTAATGTAATTGTAATAGTAATGTTGATGAAACTTTGTTGATTTGTTAGTACAAGTTTATGTATTGTAATTTGGTATTTGTAATTTTAATGTGTGTTTTATTTATAAAGGTGAGTGATTACTGGTTAATACTGTTTGATTTCATTTCTTTAATTATAATGGTCATTTAAGTGTAAAACAAACATCATAAAGCATTGGGCAATAAACATGATACGAGAATGATCACTTGATCAATAACCAATGATCAACAAAGAACATAAAACATTCACTTATATCCAAAAGAAAGTTGATACGAACATTGTCTTACATTATCAAATACATCAACTATAAGCAATGGTCAATAAAGAACATAAACCATTCTCTTATAACCAAAAGAAAGTTGATAAGAACATTGTCTTACATTATCAAAATACATCAACTACAAATGACTGATAAAACATTATTCATTGAACATTCAACATTACATCATATTTAAAAAAGTGTCTTTAAAATGAAAGAGCAAACATTTGCTACAAATTAAAAATGAGTTCATTGATCAGATACAAGCATAGTTCATTCTTGAGTAATAGGAACATTTGTTAGTGGAGGTTGGGTGACTTTTGTTTGTTCAGTACATTAGGTAGTAGGAAGCATAGTAGATTCCTGAGTAATAGTAGCATCTGTTTGTTCAGTACATTAGGCAGTAGGAACCTCTACTGTTTGAGGTCTTTGTGGACAAGATTTTTTGTTGTGTCCAAGTTCTTTGCAGAGATCACATTTTTTTTTGTTCCCACCCTTTCTTAATTCACTATCATTCTTCCTCAACTCCCAATCCTCCAGTCTTCGTTTTTTCTTGGGCCTTCCTGGCATTGTCATCTTTGGCAGTAATACATCTGGATATGATGTAATTTCCCAGACATATTGACCATTGATAGGATAAATGATTGTGTTGTAGGTCTCTTCATAAGTAGACTTCCTAAAAATGTAGTCTTCTGCATTTATATTCAAGAATTTCATTACAGTAATGACATGAGTGCAAGGAATGCTAATAATTGTCCTTTTTCTACATGTGCAGTCCATCTTGTCAACATTGACAACAAATTGGTCCCCAAATTGTGAAATGTGTTTGACTTCAAATAATTTTTCTCTTGACCACCTGTGATGAATATAAATTGACAACACAGTTAGCAACAAAGTAGTCATCATTAATGGAAAAAACCTTAATTTTTTTTATTAAAGTTACCTTGGTAACCAATATCTGGTTAACCATGACTCCTTTTGAAATTTGTTCAGAACCTTAGGGTAGATAAAACCTTGATATGATGTCATCTTTGTCTTGTTGGTAGCCCATCTCTTCATAATGTAAACCCTAATGTCTTCTAACATGGTAATAATTGGCTTAGACCTAGTATGAACTAGCACACTTGAAGCCCTCACACATGTTGTTTACAAGAGTGTCACATTGTGATGTAGGGGTGAATCTAGATCTTGACCAAAACCTGGGAGAAGTAAATGTCAGTCAATATAAGTTGTCAAGTATTTAAATGTGAAATGTGAGTATATAAAGTATTTATAAGACTGAATACATACCTAGGTGGAATGACAATCAAGTATTTAAAATCCTCTAAATTGATCTCTTTAATATTCCTCATTTCAGCCTCCCATTGTTGTGGATATGTGGTTGTTGTTGCCCTCCACATGAGACGTTTAAGGTTTTTTCTAGGATATTTTTTTTTTCTGAAGTTTGAACACAAATGCCCAACACAAAATCTTTGTTCTACCCCAGGTAGAAGATCTTGAATAGCTGGCAAAAGACCTTGAGATTTTAAAATATTGAAGTCAGTTGAGTTATATGTAAAATATATTGTATTTAACATTTGTTTTGTGTAATTAAGAATGTTTTGACTACCTTTTGTTGGTCTGAAATAAACGTGCATGATGCACACACAGATTCCTCACCAAGGTCCTGAATCAGAAGCTTTAAGAACCAAGTCCACGAGTCTTTGTTTTCTACCTCAACAACAACAAATGCTATGGGCAAAATTTGTTTGTTTCCATCTCTTCCCACTGCTGTTAGTAACTCCCCTCCATACTTGCCTTTCAAAAAGCATCCATTCAACCCAATAATGGGTATACAACAAATGAAGCTATCCTTGCATGCCTTCAAACATGCATAAAATCTTTTGAATATTACCTTACCATTAGTATTTTCAACTTTTATTTTTACTATTGAACCTGGATTTGTTCTCAGCAGCTCATGACCATAATCATAAATTCTTCTAAATTGTTCCTTGAATGACCCTTCAACATTATCTTTTGCAATGACTCTTGCCCCAAAAGCCATATTTCTAGAAATTCCTACATTCCATTTCCTACTGACTTTCTCCCTAATGTCCATGACCTTCATAGTAGGGTTTCCTCTGATAGTTTTTTTCCATCTTTTCACCCAACCATTTTGAAGTCATCAACTTTACATTGAAATCTCTACTACAGCTGTGAGCATCAAACACTTTTCTTAGCTGTCATGCCTTGACATCACATCTATTTGAGCAATACACATATCATTTGCAATTCCCTTTTCCACTTAAACACTTTACAGAAACCCTCTTCTTGTCATTCTTAATAAATTTTAAATTTCTCCCATTACTGAGTGCATAAGTCCTTATCGCGTCTGTGAATCCCTTTTTCTCAGCGAAATAGGTTCCTACTTCCCATTTATAATCCCCCAAACTTTTAGGCATACTAAAAGTGGGAAACCTTATCTTAATGGAATCATCCTCCTCCTCATTATCTGGTCCACTATTCAACTCCTCTGACAGCCACTCAATGTTAGACAAGCCACAAACATCATCAATGGAATCATTATCAGTTGTTCGTGAACACTCACCTACTGGAGTGGAAGGTTCTTGTCTCACATTTCCTTTAGAAGTCCCAATGTCACACTGAATGTTGACATAAACTAGACTTTCTTCACTGACATCTTCATCCTCAGCCTCATGTACTTCCTCATCTACTTCTTCATCATCAACATCCTCATCAAGATCCTCATCTACTTCTTCATCATCATCTACATCTTCATCCTCAGCCTCATGTACATCCTCATCCTCACTCTCGTCTAAATCATCATCCTCTCCTAAATCCTCTAGCCCAAAATCATGTACCTCATGTACCTCAGCCTCCTCTACATCATGGACCTCAACATCCTCTACATCATGGACTTCTACATGATGGACCTCAGCCTCCTCTACATCATGGGCATCACCCTGACCATCCACCATTTTTGTTCCAACTTTAGTATGACCATGGCCCTCACCCTTACCATATCTCATTTCTGTTCCAACTTCAATATGGCCCTCACCCTCACCCTGCACCATTTCTGTTCGAACTTCAGTGTGGACCTCACCATCACCCTAACCCTCCATCATTTCTCTTTCAACTTGACCATCACCAACAACCTGACCCTCCTCCATTTGTGTTGCAACATCACCTTCATCATGAACATGACCATCAACCCAATCGATCATTTCTATTATTTGTGGTTCCATGGTATTATGAACCACATACAAATGAACTTCATCATTTAACCTTGCAATGTTCAACATATGTATGACACCCATGTCATCAATTAATAATTCTAACTTATCTAGGTCCACAGACTGACCTCTTAAACTGTACCAAAGTTCTTTTACTGAAGCTACTATGCTAAAATAACTTCACAGGTCTAGATCACAAGACCATTCTACTCTCTCTCCATCAAATTTTAACTTCCCATTATCATCACTAACAAAATGTCCAGTATAGGAGACCACAACTTTAATATGTTTGTCATCCATATCAACAAGTTGCTTTTAATACCTGTACATTAGGGGGGGGGATGATTATTAATACACTCCTACCATTAGGGGAACACTCACTCACTAACCCAACACTCACATAGACACAGACAAGGGACAAGGGAACAAAGTAACATCCCCACTAAGGAAACACTCACAGACAGGGGACCACTAGTTGTAAACAATTCAAAAATGATAAATCGGGACCACAATGTCTAAACTACATTGTACACAATTGAACATGCATAATGGGGACCACAAAGCATTATAAATAGTCACACAACAACACAAAAACCTAATTCAGATTACCCATCCCTAAAACGAAGATGCACATGTTCGTAAAACCAAAAACCCATGAACCATTTATACGTCCAAACATAAAACCAAACACGAAACAAAACTAACTAACCTTAACTCGCGTCAATTATTGGTTGGATTCTCTTCGTCTTGTCTAAGATTGCAGTTCCTCTTCGTCTTCGTCTCACATTGAGCAAATGAAATCCCTAATTCTCACATTGAGGAAATGAAATCCCTAATTCAAATAAAGTAAACAATAGGCATTGTGTCACGTCAAACACTGTTTATTTAAATAAAAAATCCACACAATCAAATAATACACATCAACACATTATCTGTGCAACATGTCAGCTCAAGTTAACACCGTTTGGGACAACTTAACGAATAGGGTAAAATTGGCTCAATTTTACAAATATTATGACCAAATTGAGACAGTTACAAATATGAGGACCCAACTAAGATTCCCATACAAATATGAAGACCAACCAAATGTTTAAACCTTATTTTTATGGTAACTTTTTATATTGCGATTTTAATTTTGTTATTTTAAAATTATTTAGAATCTTTTTTTTTATTCATAATTTTGATGTTATAAAATATTATATTAAAATTTAAAATAATATATTATTAATCTTTTGTTATCCACAAATATTATCTATCTTGTCGAGTTAAATAAATATGAAACTAATATTTTTTTTATAATAATAACAACAACAACTGAATTTAAAAATCTTTTGTAAGGTAGTTAAAAACTAAAATAATAAAATTTAAAATTATCCAAATAGGAAGAAATTAAAATTCTATATCTATACGTTTTCTATTTATGCACAAATGTATATATACATATATGTTGAAAAAAATTAAATTACTAAATATTATTTAAATATTAAAATTTCATTTTCTTTTAAAGTTTAATTTTAAAATTTATATTTTAAAATAAAATTTTATAGAACTTTCAACTACTTTATCTAAGAAAATTCAAATCTAGTATAATTTAATAAATTTATCTAAACACAATATTTAAAAAAATAGAAAATTAATTTAATTATTAAAAATTAAATATCATGTCAATTTATTAAAATTATAAAAATATCTTACCAAAATACAAGGAAAGAGTTGGTCTCAATTATACTTTGTAACTTCGTGATAGATGTGGAATTAGTTTTATCAATCTGTTATCTGAGTTTAGATTTTATTTTTCTATTCCTTAATTTTAATTTTTTCTTTTATGTGATGTTATTGAAAAAAAAAACAATGATATTTAAATAATATTTTTTTAATAATATTTAAACATTAATTTATATATTATTTTATAATTAATTTATGATAGTGTTTATAATTATTAAGATGAATTACGGAATAATTTTAATTTTGAGTATCATTACCTTCAAAATAAGTGGATTATGACCTACAGTTAACTTTTTTTTCTATCCCTAAATATTTTTCCCCAGACCCTAATCTCTCCCCGCACCATTTCTCCCAAACCCATTGCCCGCACCAAAATCTTCATTTCGCTGCACCACAAGCTTCATTGTTCGTGGATTTTCAACTGCTTCGTGTTGGTCTTCCTCTGCTTGGGCCGAGCGAGGTGTCCGTCTTCAACTTCAACCTCAGCTTCGAATTCTCTCTGCTCGATCCGTGGATTTTCTCGGTTAAACCTTTCGTCTCTCACCAAGGTATGATCGTTAGTTTTTTCTGTATAAATTTACTGGTTTAAGAAAAGATAATAAATACTTCTAAATCATAATTTTGGTGGTGTTTAATTTTGGTGTGTTTGTTGGTTGATTGAAGAAAGTGTTAGATTAATTGAATGTTAGGGAAAGTGGAAGAAGACATAGTGGATGAGGTGGGTGGGTAGTGTTACGTAATGGAATTGATGAGTGCTAGTTGGATAAGGTTCTGAAATTACTTGGTAAATTGTTACCTATATGCGTATGTGGTCTGACAAATATGCATGAATGTGTACAATAAGGTCAAGTATTTCACACAGCTTTGGGATTGATGAAAGAATTTTCGATTTGGTCTGCGATAGAGATTGAGGAATGGAATAAATAACAGGAAATGGAAGAGATAAGCGGTGTGAGTGTAACCTGATTGCTTCAGAGAACACATAATGAATGTACAAACCATATTAACCCGCTTTTATTCCTGAAAGACATGTGATTACTAGCAGAGCACCTCAATCCAAAGAGTGTAATACCCTGGTATATCATTGCCTACTTGATGTGAGTGAGTTTTTGTTGGAGTTTTTAGTGAAGTAGATTCTTTTGTAAAGCATCTTGGTTCTGATTGATAGAAGAAGGTCAAAGAAGAATCCGATAAGACAGGCTGCAGCCATAACTATGAATACTAGTCTGTAACAATGAGGTCCAATACAAGTATTGCCTCCTCCTGTGGTGGTAGTAGCCTCCATATCATAGAGAATGCCAGCTAGCAGACCAGAAAAGAGGAAAGAGCCAAGGGGAAGGGTAAGGATTAGAATGTTGTAAATGAGTCCATAATATTTGAGGCCAAATAACTCTGAGGCTGTTGGCACAGTGATGGCTAGCCTCACTCCGTTGCATATGCCAACCACAATGGAGGTTATGTAAAGTGAACCTGGCATAGCCATAGCCAGCTTATGTCAATAAATTATCTTGAGATGATGAGAATCACAAATATATTTTGACTGGCATATAATTAATTTTTCAAAACAGTCACTCATATTTTTAGCTTATGTCTATTATGAACATATTTGGTACAACAATCTTAGATGTTGAAAGCGGTAAGATATGGGAAATTATTGAATTTTTAGTTGATCAGACTTGTTTTTTTGGTTATGATAAATGATTAAAGTGTTTGTTTTCTTCTTTAAATGATTTTTTCTATATGCATCCGTATTAATGTTTTAAATCTAGTTCTCTAATAATTATGATCGCCCTTAGTAAATATAATTGAACATTGCCAACTAAAAATAACCCTTCCCTGAACCTTTAGTTTTTTTATCTGATGTTTTATAATTAGGAGATTTAAGGAAACATATGGAAGGTACCGAGATGTTATTTCAATGAAAAGACTTCACCATAGTTTGATTTGCTAATTTTTTTTCATTTATGGATCAATTAGCACTCACTGCACTATTATTTCAATATTTTAAAAATAATCAAATATCATATAATAGATTATATTTTTAAAATTTTTTATTTGCTTTTGTTATCACAGTAATACCACGCAATTCAACAGTGAATTAATAAACTTATATTCTAAACCTTGTTGAATATTGTAAGAGTCACAAAAATCCAGTTGCATACTTCTTCAATCCATGTAAAACTGTTAGAAGTGAATTTTAAGCCTAACTCAACCCCACAAAACCGGCTTGTAGGATGAGGTTTGCACACACTTATATACACTTAATTGGCCTTATCTCTAGTCGATGTGGGACTTCCAACACACCTCCCTCACGCTGAGGTATATACATCTCGAGCGTGGGATTAGACATTTAATGGGTGGTCCGATAGCGGCCCGATAGCGGGTGGAACAACATGCCCAATGACAACAAATATCGTTAGGATAGGCTTTAACGATGACTTTGATACCATGTTAGAAGTGGACTTTAAGCCTAACTCAACCCCACAAAACCGGCTTGTAGGGTGAGATTTGCACCCACTTATATACACTTAATTGGCCTTATCTCTAGTCGATGTGGGACTTCTAACAAAAACCACTACCACAGTGCATATTAGATAGGTCCTTTTTGGTGCTTCTAACAACTATTAGCGTAAACTATCAAAGGCAAGCCCTATGAATTCTGACACAAAAATGTAATAGTGAATGAGGTAATTTCTTGGGTGGTTGAACATACAAAAAGGTATGTGTGACTGTTTTGTTTGCTCAATGGTTTAATGACTAGTTGATACATGTAACAATTTCATAACTAAGTAGGGGAACTACTTAGTTTTGAATTCTTCAATCCCATAAGAAGTGAGACTATTTCAGTCCTCAAATTTATAACTAATTTGGTATAAGACTTAGTTTTATAACCAATTTAGTAAATTCATTTTATGTAGTGTATTTCGCTGAATATGGTCACTTATTCTAACTTCCAATCCTCTTGGCATGAACAAAGGTCGTTTTAATGGACAAATCATGTATAGACATGCCTTGAAATACAAGTCAATATATGAGAGGATTGAATAGCTTCTTGGACTTCGCATTCACTAATAGTGGTGTTAGGGGAAAGATAATATGTCCATGTTAGAAATGCAATTTTAAGAAATGGCAAATTCATGAAGAAGTATATGATCACTTAATTATTAAACCTTTTCCAAAAGGGTATATAGTGTGGCTTCTACAGAGAGAAGAGTAAATGATGAAGCTCCTCAAGTAATGGCCGAAGAAGATGGTGGCAGAGTTCAAATTATCGATAATATGTGTGAAATGGTTAATGATGTATTTGCACATCATTTTTCTAACAACAACACGGCGGATGATGACAAGATGGGTGGAGAGCCAAGCCATACTAGAAGTCATGATGGGACAATTTTTTTTTGAATTAATGCAAGATGGACAACAAAGTTTATATGAAGGATGCGATAAATATTTGAAACTTTCATTTTTGGTGAAGTTGTATCATATCAAATATCTATGCAGAATAATTGACAAAGCTATGTCCATGATACTAGAAGTGCTAGCACATGCATTTCAACATGCTAAAATTCCAAAGTCATTCTATGAAGCCAAAAAAGTCATTAACAAGCTTGGTCTTCATTACACCAAAATTGATGCTTGCCCAAATGATTGTATGTTGGAGAAGACAAATATAGAGATTCTTGTAAGACATGTAAGACATCAAGATGAAAGCCAAAAAAGAGAAATACAATTGGTGATGTTGTTGTTAATAAGCGAAAGAAGATTCCTACAAAGGTGTTAAGGTATTTTCCTTTGAAGCCTTGATTATAGAGGATGTTTTTGTCATCTAAAATAGCTGAGCATATGAGATGGCATGCATCAGAAAGTACGGATGAAGGCATGTTAAGACATTCAAGAGATTATGAAGCATGGAAGAAATTTGACCTCATGCACCCTCAATTTGCCTTAGACCCTCGAAATGTGAGACTCGGTTTAGCCACTGATGGGGTCAATCCATATGGCAACTTGAACACCAATCACAGTACTTGGCCATTTGTTCTGTTCTCATACCGTACAACCTTCTTCTTTGGATGTGTATGAAACAAAGTTCATTCATTCATATATGTTGTTATTTTGTTTATTTTCTTGTTTATTATATCTATGGGTGGTTTAAGTTTTATTTATGTAATTGTTTGTAGAGAACATGAAGAAGAAGAAAATGAAGAAAATGATAGTTAAGAACAAAGAGACACAACATCATACACCAGCACCTAATACATGGAGTCATATAGTTAATCATTCACCAACACCTCAAAGTGCAGCAGCTCAAAGTGCAGCACCTGAAGTCCAATCATCTCCCTCTCTATCTACCCCTCAAAGAAGTAAGTTCCCTTTACTGAATGTTTAATTAAAGTTTATTTATGTTGAAATTTTTTGACATTCATTTATTTGGAGGAACATACAAACTAAAGCTACCTCCGACAAGCCAAAGCCTATGCACTCCTGTTTCTATGCAGCCCCCAAATGCAACTGTTGTTCAGTCAGCAGATCAAGTATTTTCGTTTGGTCAGCCCCCAAATGAAGCTGTTCAGTCACCCGTTGAAGTTGATGTAAGTGTTCTTTCAAATATGTTAAATATGTTCTTTCAAATGACAAATAGTTTAAGTTGTGAGAGTTGCATTAATCATTGTACTTCCCCTTTTCAAGTCATAAAAAGTACTTGAACATGTTGCTTCACTCGCCAAGATATACAGCAAGATACAGGTAAACATAACATTAGAATTTAACTTATCAAGTGGTGGATAGATATATATTTATATATATTGGAAATGAAAATTCTGAATCAATGAACATAAAAAAATACTTAATTGCTCGCTCTTGGTTTCATAAATTCTCACGTACTTCAGATATATAGATTGACTTATCTGTGACTCTAAGTTCACAAAAAACCGACATTAGCCAGTTTCATAGTTATTCGTATAATGAATAGTTAGTGCAGACTTATAAACGAAATACTGTATATGTACTTTCGAACTCCCTCATATGTATGAGACTCTTGGTTCCTCTCATCCCTTTGATGATCCAAATCGGAGGATCCTTCAGAAGCAGAAGTAGGCTGAACATATGTAAAACCATAATTGGTCGGAAACATCTTTTTCTTGATTTCTTGTTTATAACAATGAGAAATCCTAAAGAGAACAGTGAAAACTACTCCCAGTAAAGTAACAAAGAATTTGAATAAAAACCATCTGCCAAAACAAAATTGATCTGTTTCATTAGAAAATAAAGTTGAAGGAAAAAATTGTAAAAGTTAGGGATTGAAAGAAACAGCAAACGAAAACAGGAAAGTTAGCCATTTGGTTAGGGCATGGATGGTTTTAATAAGTATTATCTTTTAGGAGGATTTAAACTATCATCTATGTTTACATCTAAAATCCTCAGGTACTTGTGAATTGAACTTCTATTTTTAGTTTGTGCTTCCCGAACTGGAAGTAAAGCATGAACATTCTGGCAAAATAAAACTTAATAACTATAATTTATAATCACACTAATTACTAAAGGAGAAAAACAACTTAAAATCAACAGTTTAATGCGGTTTCGTTTCCTTAAGTAATAATAGGGTATATTTCCCTAGATTTACTAAGTATTAGACCACTTCTCCATTCCTTAAGTAATAATAGGGTATATTTCCCTAGATTTACTAAGTATTAGACCACTTCTCCAAACTCTTTTGTTATTTATTTCTTTTTTTGATTTTTTTTGTCTTAGAAATATTGCTGTTAATTGTGGTGTGGAGATGACAACTACAAAGGTACAACATCAGTCTAATTGAACCAGGAAACTCAATAGAAGTAGCATAATTCAATTCCAAGCTAAACACCATGATAAGGACCAAACTAAAACACTTTAAATGTTTTAATAGTTTCAAAGAATTGCAGCGCAGTATCCCAACAGAAGTAATAAAAAACAGTTTAAACTAAAACTAATCAGAAAAGAAATTGTCAATATAATTCTTTTCTCTTTTGCTTGCATCTGATATCTATTCCTGTCAAGTGCATTCATTTGATCTGACATTTAACCTTGTGTAGCAACAAGAAAATTCACATATAGTAGATGAACATGAACAAGATGAAAATCAGGATATTTTGTTGGAAGTGCAACAAGAAAGGCCACCAACATACAGGAGATCGTGGTTGGTTGATGTCATTGGTAAAACATTGTTACTTATATCAATAATTACCGCTGAAGTTGTTTGATACAAGGGTATTTGACACAAATTTGATTTCTTCACAGATGACCAATGCAAGACAAGTACCAAACACTTAAAAACAAATGATGTTTGGAATTTGCCTCAAAATGAAAGGATTATTGTATGTTGGAATGAGGAGTATCAACCAATTGGAGATGGTGGTGCATTATTGAATCGGTTCTTAGGGAGTATTGCTAGAAACTTCAAGGCATTCCCTATTTGTTATTCTACTTGGAAGAAGATTCCTAAAGATTTAAAAGAAGACATAATTCATAATACCATTCAAGTAAGTAATGTAAATTTTCAATTCACAATTGATTTATTGGATAATTGTTGTTAATTTTGATTAAAATCTGTTTTGAAGACAAAGTTTGCAGTCAATTCCGATATTCAAATCAATTACATCTTGAAAGCGCTTAATCATAAATGGAGAGATTGGCGGCAAGAATTGTGGCAACAAAGAGATGATGGTACACGTACTAGAGATGAATTGATTGCCATGGTTCCAAAAGGAATAGATAGAGATCATTGGGCTTCTTTTGTTGACTATCGACTTGATGAAAGAACAAAGGTAAAACCTAAATTTCTTTTCTTAAAATTCTGATATAATTTAATAACTTTTTTTATGCCAATGTTAGGAGATTGCCCTAAAAAATAAACACAATAGGACAAAGCAAACTCTTGCTCACACAGGGGGGTCGAAGAGCATTGCAAGGAAGAGGGAAGAAATGGTGAAGCGATATTGTTCTTGAGTTTTCTATTTCTCATTATATTTCTCATTATATTTGACATACTTAATATGCATTTGTTCATTTTCATAGGAAAGAGAGTGTGGACACAAAGTTAGCAGAGGAGAAGTTTGGATAGCTACTCATAAGAAGACCAACCGAGCTTTTGTCAGTGATGAAGCAAGGGAAATTGGTGTAAGTTCCATTCCTGCTTACGACCTTGTTCTTAAGCAGTAAGTTTATCATGCACAAATATTTGTTGTTCATAAGCCAACAATGTTAGACTTATTTAGGGTACAACTTGCTGTGACTTAGTGATGTGTTATTTGTGTTGTTTTGCCATTGTTGTTCACTCTTTTCATTTAATTGTGATATGATATTTCAATTATAGGGGACTGTATGAGTAGTCAACCTTTATTTGTAGCTTGTGTGTGGATTAAAATATGATAAAATGGTGTGTTAAAGTAGTTGTAACCTGGTGAACTCTGGAAAATGAATTTTTGATATAGCCATAATACATCTTATTCTTGTTTTAAGCTGCAACTTGTCCTTGCTTGAGCTCTCCTTTGTCTATGTTAGGTGCTGAATTTGTGTGAGGGTGTTAATTGGTCTAAAGGGGATATAAATTGATATATGCTAAAGAGATATAAATAAATAGTATAACCAAGTACTCTGTGTGTATTGATGCATTAGAAATATGATAGTTCTAGTATATAAAAAAAAAGTATCTTAGCTTTATACCTATGTATGACTGAATGTGAACTTTGATAATTGGATGGGGTTATAGTTCAATAAATGTTGTTTGATGGTAGGACCACTATATCATATCTGATGCATGAATAGAAGATTGTGTCTGGTAGGACCACTATATTTGATGCAGTGCTAAAATGGTTTAAAAAAAAATTGTTTTGGTGTATTGGTTTGATTCTGGAAAAGAATTGGACTAAGTCTGGACCAAAATGCTTGAGTTTTATTATGCTTCGCTATGTGGATAGATAATGAATACTATGAATGTCTGAGTCCTTGTTTTTGAAAGGGACGTCATATGATGTGGTATAAATGGTCTTAGTTGTTTACCTTTACACTTAAAACTTTGATGTATCAGTTTTGGAGAGTCATCTTGTGGTCCATATTCTCTAGTGAAGTATGTTTCATGTGATTGCATGTGATAAGGGTACAAACTAGTTTTAAAAGTTATCTAAGCCTAATTATGGTATATCTACAATTTAAATGTGTCGTGAAGTAGTTTTTTTTCAGTGGCTGAAAGTGGTTGACTAATTTTCAGAATCTGAAAGTAAGACAAACCTGTGAACCATGTATTGTAATCTGTTTGGTGCTTTAGGTCTTAGTATCAGGGTTGAATGCATTCTGGTGCTCTAGTTGATATTAAATGGCTTGAATGTTAGGATGATGACAATTAAAAGGTGTAGGAACTTAGTCTGATAGGGAAAAAAATTTGAAACTGAACGTAAATTGTGAATGAGATTGTGTTCTGAATGAGGCTGTTGAATACTAGAGATAAGATTAGAAGCTAGTAAGAACATTGTCCAAAATCTGAATCACTTTAGTTGATGTGGCTTTTGAATGAAAATAATTTCTCAAAATAATTTCTAAACTCACATGACAGAATTTTGTAATCCTCTTATTATAATAATCTTGAATTTCATATTCTTTTGAATTATTATAAATTGGCTGTTTAGGCATGTCCAAGAAATGAATAGCACTGAAAGTAACTAAGTTATATATATATTTAAGTAAGACTAACTATTTAAGTAAGACTAACTTTTTAAGTACTGGAATCACATTTAGCTATTTAAGTTATATACAATTTTTCATTTTCTTTGTTGTGTATTTGCTCCTCTTAACAAAGGAATCTCACTGATTTATGTCTGGCCTGTTTCTCTAATTTAGACCATTTCACTATTTTATTAAATGTTGAATGTAGGAAAAAATTGAAGCATATGAATCCATAACATGGTCTCAATCAAAAATAATATCCGCATCGGATTCATTGGCTCATGCTTTAGGAAATCAAGAGCATTGTGGACGTGTTCGCGGATTAGGTTTGGGTCCTTGTCCATCTAAAGTTTTTGGAGTCGATGCTCGTTCTCATAGGGGATCATCTTTAGCTTCTCCTTCTAATAATGAGTTACAAACTCAGGTTAATGAATATTTTATATATTACTTGGTTTGTTTCTTTTAAGATTAACTTATTAGGTATCATTTTTCTTACTATTTAAATAATTTCTTGTGTTGCAGGTATCTTCATTGACATCACAAGTCAATGAAATGAAAGAAATGATAGCATTTATGTTGCAAAATTATCAGGGTCAATTGCCATCAAAGTTTGTCACATTTCAACCTTCGGTAATAATTACTAAAATATTTTTGTATGATTTTTTAAAAAATATATAACCGATTAACTATTATGTTATATTATAGGTATCTGATCAAGAAAGCGTGCCAAAGCCAAACGCTGAATGTAACGGAGATGAAGAAAATTAGACATCTTTTTAATAATCTTTGGTCTCAGTGTTGCATCACAGTGTATTCCAAATTTTTCTCAAACAAGCAATCAGCATTCAGAGGAAAATATTCTATCATTTAAATTCTGTTTCAATTACAGACAAACATTTTGGCAACTTAAGGTTTCATTTTGAACTAGAGTATTTCTAATGAGTTTCTTAAGAGATTTCATAATTAATAAAAAATGTTATTGTAACGTATATTTACCATTATAAATATTTTAAAAACTAAAAGAAGTTCCTTATAATAGTAACTTTCTTTGGTTTTAGAATTTATATTCATGGTTTCATATTGAAATAATGTTTGTTGTTAAAGAGTTTTTATTATATTTAGATTTAGATTTTTTTTTTAATTTAAATAATTGCTTTGAAAAAATAATTAATACACCAAAAAACAGTCCTTATAAAACCATTAAATTGTTTATATTTTTTTATCTATACTTGTACAATTTAAAATTTTGAAAAGATATATTGATAAATAAAAGTAAAAATTTAAGTTATTATTATATTTCAGGGACGGGTATAATAAATCAGGTTATTTTTTATGGTTTATATAAAATTCCGGTTAGATTTGGCAGTTTTTGCGAATTCTGGGAAATTGTGACGATTTTGCAAAACTTTGAAAAGTTACGACGGTATCCAGAAATCCTAGAAAATTGTGGCGATTTAGTATAAAATTGTCGATAAATTTATACAATTTAAAATTTCGAAAAGATATATTGATAAAAAACTAAAAATTTATGCTATCATTATATTTTTGGCCATTTTAGAGGAAATTCTTGAAAATAGAGGCGGTTATAACCCCGGTTAGTGCCGATTGTTTTTGGGAATTCCGGGAAATTATGGCCGTTTTTGCAGAACTTTGAAAAATTACGGTGATTTCCAGAAATCCTAGAAAATTGTGGTGATTTAGTATAAAACTGTTGATAATGTTTAGCAACGCTACTTTTTCTAGCGTTTTCTTCAACTACAGGAAACATATTATCCGGCGTTAAAACTGCTAATAACACTAAAATAACCTCTGAAAAAATTACATTTTTTGTAGTGAGTTATTTTTCTTTTTTTAATAATATTTTTGGCATGATGATGAGACTGGTGGTGAACATTATATCAATTTAGATCAGACGTCATGATTAATAGAAATCTATTAAATGTTATTTTTTACTATAAAAGTACTTTAACCATTTGTATGAATCAAGAATTAACGTAGTTTTACACACAAATATTTCAATTTCTTAAAAAAAAATAATTATCCTTTTATTCGGCGTTAGAAGAATGTAACAAAATTGAAAATCTATATCTAAAATTTTCTTAAGAAATTGTCTCAAACTAAATTTGTAAGTATAAACTAATTTAGGAAATATGTGTTTGCAAACGGAGTAACTAACACTAAAGTAGCATCATAATCCTTTGTTAGTAATTTGCCTTGGTGTTGGATATTCTCACAGAAGAGAAAATCTTCTTAAGGGTTTAATTGGTGATTTTACCTTAAAATGTTATACCCTGTAAGGATGATAATCGTAAATGTTGAAGAAAAAAAAAATCAAAGATGAACAACTTGAAAAAAACTGATTTGTTAGAATTTTAAAACATTATACTCTGTCGTTGTAATTTACTTTATTATTAACTATCTGTTATAATTTGAAAGATATAACATCCTTTCACGCTTTTTAATTCACGTTATTTACTTTCATGCTATATATACTAGAGTGGTACATAAATGAGGTGCGATTAATCCACAATACTACGTGACTAATTGGAAATATATAACATTTTCTTACATGATTTATTCGAAATATTATGATGAATTTAAATATAATTTAATAAGATATAAGAATTTATTAGTTATTATAAAAAACTATAATAAAATAAAATAAAGATAAAATAAAAGCTAACTTTATGTATATTGGTTTATAAAAAATATTAGGCTTCTCTATCTAACTATAAGGTTATTTCATAGTAAGTCATCAAATAAATGTGAGAAGAGAAAATATAGACAAAGAGATAGATTAAGAAACGAAGTTTGGAGAACATAAATATTGAAGAATGCATTCTCATTAAATTTCTCATTATTATGATTATATTGTGAAAAATGTAACATCCTAAAATACTTTTCTCCAATGGGATTAAGAACTTAAGGTCAATGCTTATAAGAGGTAATGATATTAAGTCATTAAGTTTAGAAAAACGCTGCCAAAAATGAGTCACTATTGACTTGTGTATTCTTTGAAGAATCGTGCACCAAGAGCGTTTATATAGGTCAATATTAATAATTTGAATTGAGTCTTGAATTGATTGCTTTGAGTTCAATCCAAACCAAGTTCATTTTTCAATAGAAAAATTCAATACATGTTTAATTTACTTTTTAAAAAAATATATATATTATTTGTGATTTTTCATAGCAATCTTCTAAGATACAAGTGATTATATATCTATTAGAAATAAATCCTATGAAATGGTGATTACAGAGAGAAGTTATGGCCTGTTTGTAGTTTATAGCATGCATGCATGAGCTTAATATTGGAGATGTTGTAAAGGGCAATAAAAGGTGATATTAAATGTTTGTACCATTTTATGTCAACACCACATTCACAACCAAAAATATCATCATCCAATCACAAAACAAAACTAATTTTAATAGTGAGCAATCCGCAATTCAGCATTGCCGCTAGAAATAAATAATCATAGTAAGTTCTCAAGAAGTTGTTGGTGCATAATCTACATCTCCCAAATAAATCAGCTAAACGAGTTTATATCGGAAGATTTTGACTTCATCCCTTCTTCTTTCATTCTCCTCATATTACATGATCTTTTGAAAATCATGGTTGATTTGTCAGAACTGTCTCTTTAGGTGACAAAATGTCGATGGCCGGAACCTCTGCTTACCCTCTGTCCTCAAACACAAGTTTATGGATTTGTGAACCTTCAACAAAGTTTCAAATTTATCCCAAAGGAATATTCTACAACGACAACCCTTTAAACTACACGCTAACGGTGGTCACTTTACAAACCTGCTTAGCCTGTTTGTCCACCTCATGCTTGGAATTCCTTCTTCTCCCCCTCGGGGAGACTACCTTCATTCCCCAAGTGCTGGTAATACAACATATATTTTCTAGTAATGCATATATATATATATATAATATCATCATATGTATTTATAACTGTAAAGTTTCTGACCTTTATTCTGCATATTATCAAAATAAACTAGAATTTTGATCAGATAACGAATGCTTAAAGCATCTTTAGTTGTGTTTTACATGCTATTGTAGATGTAGGTTTGGCTTTAAATGTTCATCTGTGTATTACTGATGTTGACATGACTTTTATAACATGGAAAACAATGTTTGCTTAATAAAAAAGCAAACTATTTTATCATAAAACGGTTTAATATTGATGCATACACATACACCCCTATGGAAAATTAGTGAGAATTAACTAAAGGGTAAAGTGTGAACAAATGGTTGCTTAACTCCAACTAGGAATGCATGTGGGGTGAAAAATTGGAGTTGGATATAGAAAATTTTTAACACATATAATTCTTTTACATTCATTTTACATTACTTTTCTTTATTTTTTAGTTTCTTCTTTTTCAAAAAAAATAATAATACTATGACACACTTTTACGTTTATTTGACATAGAACATAAAAGTAAAATGGTCATCAAAATATAAATTTTTATATTGTTTCAAGAAAAAAGAGAAAAAAAAAGTAAAACAGATAATATCAAATGAATGTAAAATATTTAAGTGTGTCAAAGAATCATTTTTCTTTCGAAAAAGTAAAAAAAACTCACTATTTTAAGATCATTTTATATCCTTGTTAAATATGTCAAATGAATATCAATGGGTGTCATTCTATCCTTATTCTTATTCTTGGATATAACCAAGTTAATACTTAATTTGGTTGTGGAAATGCATGTATTCAGGCAGGATTACTAACGGGACCAACATTTTTGGGGAAAATTTTAAGCCTTAGTAACGTGTTCTGCCAAAGACCTCTCTATGTAGCTCAGGCAATCTCTCTTTTCGGGATGACGATGTTTTTGTTCTTGATGGGAGTGAAAGTAGATCCACTTTTAGTTTTTAGAACAGGGAAAAAGACTTGGGCCATTGGCTTGTGTTCTTGTCTATTGCCACTCTTCTTTAGCTTATGTCTTGCTTATATTCTAAGGCAATATTTGTCCCCGGAATTAGAAATCTACAAGTATCTATATATTATGGCAGCATTCTCATCAACTGGTTCCTTTCAAGCCACTGCCAGTGCATTACAAGATTTTAAGCTCCTAAATTCCGAGGTTGGTCGATTAGCAATCTCTTCATCTATGATAAATGGAGCACTCAGTTCGTTATGGCAAGGCATTTTACGCACACTATATCCAAATGCTGTGCAGAAATACACAGACTTATCTTTATCATTGGGTTGCCTCTCTCTGATTTTGATGTTGCTTGTCATCCTGTGTATTTGTCGACCTATCATGTTATGGATGATACGCATGACGCCCAAAGGGGAACCTGTGAAAGAATCCTTCATAGTTTCCATTTATCTTATGGTGTTGGGGTGTTCACTCCTTAGTGAGATCATTGGGGAGCACTACCTTATTGGACCATTGATTCTTGGCCTAGCAGTGCCAGAAGGCCCACCTCTTGGATCAGCATTGGTAGAGAGGCTAGATACCTTGATCTCGGGACTGCTTTTGCCGTTGTTCTTCTTCTCTTCCAGTGCTATGTTCAAGATCGATCTAGTTCATCTCTATGACTTCACAGTTGTGCAACTTTTGGCCATAGCTAACTTCTTTGCCAAGCTTGCAGGAGCCGTGTTGCCCTCACTCTACTGCAACATACCACTCATTGATTCACTTGCCTTAGGTCTCATCCTCAATTCCCAAGGCATCACACAGTTGCTGAACTTGCAAAGTTTACACTACTTTCATGTAAGCTTTACTTACCAATAACATTTCTCTCCCAAGTATTGGGGTTAATCGATTTAAGGTTTTATTTTTCTTCAAGAGAACTTAAGGGATTAGAGATTAAAAGAAAGTTTTTGAAACTATATTGAACGAAATAAATGCAAAGACATTAATTAATGATTTAAATTTTATGTCTTGCAGACTATAGATGATAGATCGTACTCACAAATGCTGATAGCTTTAATATGGTTGACAGCAGCTTCCAACCCTTTAGTGAAATTCTTGTATGACCCATCTAAAAGTTACGTGTCTATAACAAGGTGGAGAACCATTGAGCATTCTCCTCCTGACATTGAACTTCCTATCATTGCATGCATACACTGTGAGGAAAACACTACATCCATGATCAATTTTCTAGAAATATCTAACTCTAGAGTTGAAAGTCCCATTTACTGCCATGTTCTACATCTGCTTAAACTGAAAGGTAGAACAGCCCCACTTTTGATAGATCATGGACTCAAGTGCAGCAGCAATCTATGGCGCACTAATCATTCAATGAACATAATAAATGCCTTTAAATCATATGAGCAACACAGCAGAAGCGTGAAGGTGAAAGTCTACACTTGTGTCTCCCATTATGAGACAATGCACAATGAGATATGCATGCAGGCTGCAGAGAAAAGAGCATGCATATTAATTGCGCCTTTTCACAGGCACTTTAGAACAAATGAGGTTATAGAATTATCAAGCCCCATTAGAGCATTGAATCGCCATTTGCTGAGAACCGCACCTTGTTCCGTTGGGATCTTAGTTGAACGTGGGAGTTTGGTTAGCAACAACCCTCTAACAAGTATATCCTTTTATAATGTTGCAGTTGTATTTATAGAAGGGCCAGATGACCGTGAAGCCTTGGCATATGCAATGCGCATGGCAGATCACCCCAATGTAAAGGTCACTGTAATTAGGGTAACGAAACCTCGCAGGAAAAGTATAAGTTCGATCGTGAGAGACCCTGATGCTGAAATAGTTCACAAGTTTATGAGTAACTACCTCGAAATGAAACGACATGATTTCAAACAGCAAATTGTGAAAGATAGTTTTGAAATGGTTGCTGTCATTAGAGAACTCGAAGGTTACTTTGATTTGATTTTGGTTGGTAGACGCCACGAGAGTGGGTCTTCAATGTTCTATGGAATGAATGAGTGGATTGAGTACCCAGAACTTGGGTCTGTAGCAGACATGTTAGTGTCTTCAGATTCTACCTTTGACGGCTCAGTTTTGGTGGTGCAACAACAAAATAAGGAAGGGTCAAAGGTTGGTTCTCAAGATGATTACAATATAGAAAATTCTGTCACCAATGGTGAATTACCAAATGTTTTGGGTGTGCATCCTGATACAAAGGTGTGGTCAATTGTCTAACCTTTGAATTAAACATCTCAGAAATATAGTTGTAGATTGAAGGCAAAATCCCACTCCAAGTGTGATGGAAGGTGAAAGAGTGAAGGAGAAAGGAAGTTTGGAACAGGTTGTTTGGGTTAATTTAAAAAAAGAACCTTCATGTTTAGAAAGGTATTTTTAAATCTGTAAATATTTCATCATCATAATGTATTTTTGAATTCAGAATATAAAAAAATAAATTCTAAAATAAATATTGTGAAAAGTATTTTTAAATTTAAAAATACTTTTCGAATAGTTTATTAAAAATTTATATTCGAAAATAGATGTTTGGAAAAATATTTTTAAATCAGAAAATAATTTCAAGAATAGCCATTTTGAAATATGAAATATTTTTTGAACAAGTTTTTCGGAAGACAATTTTACTGATGGAGAAACATCTTCCAAAAACGCTCATTCCGAGTTTTCTTTTTATATTCCGATAGCAGAGTCGTCGTCGTCGGCGAGAAACAAAGCAGTGCGTGACCCCTTCTCAACTTCCCAACACGTGAGACACTGCTGCTCCACCGGGTTCCCACACGGTTGCATCATCATTGCTCACTCAGTGAGGTCATCGTCAACAGTAATTGTCGTAGCTGGAGCTACTGCCAGCGTCGCGTGACCTCCGTGCGCTCTTTCTCTTCCCAAGGGCGGTTCGTCCTTTACAAAACCCTCAGCTCGCGAGGCGTCAACGCCAACCCTAACCATCGCGACTGTGCTTCCTTCGACCGACGAAGATTTCTGCCGGCGTCGCCTCCATTGGGTCTTTTCTTCGCCGTGGCTTTACCTGCAACGTGACCATCGCACAGACAAACGGAATCAAATCTTCTTTTCCATCACTCTTGTTTTTGTAATTTATGTTACCCTTACTTACATCGTGATGATTTTCATTAAACCTTGTAAATCGTATTTTGACTCAATTACTAATAATAAAAACTAACAATAAAATATTAATTCATTTAAGAATTTATTCTATCATAAAATAACTAGATAAACAAAAATTTATAATTATTCATCCATATTTTATCTCTATCAAATCAAATTAAATATTATTAAACTTAAAACTAGTAAAATAAAATAAAATAATAAAATTTTAAAATTTAAGTTTATCCCAACAAACTCCTCCGAACACTCACTGATGACTTACACAAATAATTTTACTCTTCAATTCATTGTGGTTAATTTTCATTAAACATTAGAAACCTTTAAATAAGTGCAAATCGGGCTTTGGACCAAGTACAAATGATAAAAACTGACAATAAAATATCAACTCATTTAAAAATAAAATCTACTTATTCTATCATAAAATAATATTCTACCTAGATAAACAGAAAATCATAATTACTCATCTCTATTTTATCTCTATCAAATCAAACCAAATATTTAAGTTTATCCCAACAATTTACTTGTTTGTTATTTTCATTATACACGAGACCAAGATGCAAATGGTTGTCATGAGTTCTATAATTTTCTTTTACCACGAATCCAAACCGTATCATACTAAGTATGAACACTAGAAAACTAAAAATAAAACACGAGAGGTTAAGCAAATGCAATATACTTAACATAGAAAATGATATGGAATGTGTTAATTTGCAAAGATCATATAACTAGTATAATCAAGATCCTATATAATTATGGTAATATAGACAAATACTTTTTTAAATAGGACGTTGATGAATAATTACTACGATATTATACCATAAAAGAACAATAATATTGTGAATCGACAAAATACAGAGTCATAAATGATAGAATATTTGACATAATATTTTACTCTATCTATCTCTCCTTTGTTGATGACATGGTCATGTCAAGTTGGTCTTTTAGCAAATTGAATCTTGTATGAATGAGAAGTTTAGTCAAACAGTCTGCAATTTGATTAGTAGTAGAAATATAGGCTTTTGTAGGATTTGATCACGTATGAAGTGGACATTTATCTCAATGTGATGCGTGCATGATTGGATTAGAAGAAATTGACTTGACACTTATGTTATCACACCACATAATTGGTTTCCTAAGTATTTGTAATTTTAATTATGTCAGCAGAGATCTAATCCACAACTGAGATTAGCCAGAGCTCTGTATTATGATTTTGTGCTTGATCGTGACACTACTTTTTATTTTCTTGAAGACCAGAAAACAAGATTTTCTCCAAGAAACACACTGTCCTGCCATGGATTTTCTATCATCAGTACTAGTTGCCTAATCTACATCAAAATACACCATTATGTCAAGATCATTTGAAGGTTTTATGTGGAAACATAGGTTGAAGATATCTTAGTATTCTTTTTATTCCTTATCAGTGATCCATGGTAGGTGCGCTAATGTATTGACTGAGTTTGTTCACAGCAAAAGCAATGTGTGGCCTTATGTTGGTTAAATATTGTAATGCACCTATGGTTTATCTGTACAAAGTAGAATTGGTCATTGGTTCCCCTTCTGTAGTGAACTGTCTACCAGCTACCATTGGTGTTGGATAGGCAAAAGTTGTCTCCATGTTGAACTTTTTCAAAATAAATTTTATGTAGTTAATTTGCCTTCGGTATTGTCATTGCTTTGTAGTTCAATGCCAAGAAAGTAATGTATATGTCCTAAGTCTTTTAGTAAGAAAACATCACTCAGTTGATTGATGAATATTTCTAAATACTGGAGGTTGCTTCCTGTTACAATAATGTCATCAACACAAATGAGAAGAAATGTGGTATGATTTGTACCTCTAAGAATGAATAGAGAAGAATCACTTTTGGTGTTTCGAAAACCCTAATTTAGAAATGTCTTTTAGTTTATCAAACCAAGCCCCTGGTGCTTGCTTAAACCATATATGGCCTTAGACAATCTACATATATAATTAAGTTTGATTGAGTTTATGTAGCCTTCAGGTTGAAGCATAAAAATTGTTTCCTTCATATTTCCATAGGATTGAAAGTTTCATCAAAGTTTAATCTTGTTGTTTGCTGAAAACCTCTTACAACAAATCTTGCTTTTCTTCTTTCGATTCAACCATCTGTTTTATACTTAGTTTTGAAGACCCATTTTAATTCTATGGTGTTTTATTGACCCTTGAATGGTATTAATGTCCAAGTTTGATTAGACATTAGAGCCTTGAATTCTGTATCCATGGTTTCTTTCCATTCTGGCTTAATTAAAGCTTCCTTGATATTTCCTGGTTTTTTGTCATCTTCATGAACCTCTGTCAATCCTATTAGGCTTGTAAGTTCTCGCTTTGCTTCTGGTCTCCATCCAATGAGTGTTGGTGCTTTCAGTTTCAGTTTGATTGTTGTTCTCTATTGACTCTGCTGATGTTGAACCTTCTTCTTGACTTTCTATTGATGAATCAGTAAAAGATTCGCCCAGATCTCCTTCATTTGTACCATTGTTGGTAGGACTATCACTTGTGATTCTTCCCAATAACTTGTAGTATTGTTGTCTGGTTCAGGAATATTGTTGATAGTGGTATCTGTAGAGTAATTTGGAAGCAAAATTGGCATAGGTTTAGTTAATTCTTTTAAAGAATTTCTTGTATGAATGAAACCTTCACGAAAGGAAAAGTAATTCTCATTGAAAATCACATGTCTTGAGATGAAAATTCTCCCATGAGAGTTAATGCATTTGTATCCTTTGTGTGAGTTACTATAACCAAGAAACACATACCTAGGTGTATGAAACTAGAGTTTGTTTTGATTGTATGGTTTAAGACAAGGATAACAGACACAACCAAAATGTTTCAAGTTTTCATAGTTAGGTTCTTTCATATAAATCAGGGAGTATAGACTTTTGTTTGGATTTATTGATGATGATAGTTTATTGATTAGATAAGCAACAGTTGAAAAGAATTCCCACTAGTAGTGTAGGGGCATTTTGGCTTGTGCTAACAGGGTTAGGCCAAGTTTAGCAACATGACTGTATTTTCTCTCAACCCTACCCTTTTGTTGAAAGGTGTAGGGATAAGAGATTCTAAAAACAAATCATGATTCTGAGGCAATCCTTTGGACAAGTTTAAATTCACCACCTCCATCATATTGAATGACTTTAATTTTTCTATTAAACTGATTTTCAACCATAGCTTTGAAAAGAGTGAAGGCATGTATAATCAAGCGCTTGAAGTATTCTTTTAAAGCTTAGACGCTTGACTTAAAATATAGGGTTTGTAAGGTTCAACGTGTTAATCAGAATAATTTCTACTGCAGCGTTTGTAAGAACTTCCTTTAGAAATAAAGAATCGTTTAGCTTGAAAGTTCTTGTATTTTCAAATGTAAAGCTCAACTACAGGTTTTCTAAGAGGATCGTTTAGAAAGAGAAGAGAGAATAACACAAGAAATTTTATAGTGGTTCGCTCCAACTAAGCTACGTCCAGTATCCTCTATAGAAGGTTCCACTATAATCTTCACACGATTACAAATGAGTATTAGCACCACTCCTGTTACTTAGCTACCTCGTCGAGATTTTCTTTGAGTATAAGAACCACTCCTAGTACTCAACACCACGTCGATATTTCCTTGAGTATTCGCACCACTCCTGGTACTTAGCAACCCACCTATATTTCCTTGAGTATTCAAACCACTCCTGGTACTAGACTACTTTGCCTAGATTCCTCAACTCAAAAAGAGTTCAGTTGTAAGTATTTTAATTATCTTCAGAATTGCAATCAAAGATTGCTTACAAGCCATTTAGAGTAAATCTCTCCATGAGAGGATATGAATACAACACAATACAGTTTAAACACTCACATGTGTTTCTCTCTAAAGTCTTACGAAAGTAAGAAATTTGACGCTTAAGCTCGAGAGTATCTCTTTCTCTTTTATCTTCTCTTCTCTTTTATTTCTTCTCTATAGGATGGACATGGCATTATAAGTTTTGTGCACTTGATATCCTCTATTTTATCCTCTTGATTTTCTTTGTGAGAGATCTTCTATTTATAGGCTTGATGAATTTTTGTTCGTTAGTCAGTGTTTGTAGTTCGTATCCTTGAAGCTTGTATTTTCTTTGTTCTTTTCACAACAACCATTTTGTAAATCAACTTTGTCAGAGCAGACATGTTTTTTCAATCCTTTGCTTGAAGTACGTTGTACGATCTTTTTAGACCTTGCTTCAAAAAAGGAACATTCCATGATTATCTCTTTTGTCTCTAACGTCCACATTTCATTTTTGATCTGTAGCACTGTGGATGCATGTATAATAGTTTATTTTATAAAATTAGAGTAAACTGTGCATGCAGCAGATATGACTTTTCTTATCACTTTTGTTGTTTTTTAAAGTTGGCATTTAATGTCATTTAATGCTTACTCAGGACGACAAAGTATTTTTTTATTTCCTACTGTTAAAAGTAGCATTTTTCATTTAAGTTCTTTAAATTTGAAGATACCAAACATATAGATACTTCATCATAAGATGACGTGTCTGTTTTGCTGGTGGTATCATCTGAATGTAAGTAAATGCTCCTTTGTATGTGTACCTTGTAGGTAGATATCGTTTAGCTTTCTTATATCTTTTAATTATTTCATTCGAAGACCTTGTCTTGACTTGTTTTCGTTTTTCAAGAGAAGTTAAATACCTATTTCAGGTATCTTAAGCAATGAGCATTTAGCTCAGTTCTCTCTCTGACACTTTTAGACAAGACATCGTCTAATCAAACATTTGATTGTTTTAGCCTAGATGTTTTTCTAATTCCTAGGACCTAAGTGTTTTACTATGTTTTCTAAGATTGGGTTCAGGTTCTAGTTTTGTCTGTTTTGGATTTTTGGCTCTATATTTTTTATCCTAGATTTCTTTTTGATCTTTTAACCCGTTTTAATGTTATTTGATTAAACTTCAAAACATGATATCGTTTGTTCATATAGACGATTTTGTCTTTAACAGTTGGCTCCACTTTCAAAATACCATTCATAATCTTGACCTTGATAAGGTAAATTTGTGAATGCACTAGGTGTTCCTTACTTTTCACTTTCAACAAATTGAGTTTTCCCTGTATAGGACTTAATAAATCGATAATAACATTGTATAACAGTGTGGCCAATTCTTCTGCATACTTGACATATTGGTTTTGACATCCTATCTCTTCCTTTGTCACCTTTCGTGCCTCTAAAATTAGAGTCTCTTTAATCACCTTGGGATCCAAATCTGTTGCCTCTAGACTCCTTTTTGGCAGTAAAATTTGTAGAGACATGCAGATTAAGGCTGTTGAAATTATTGAGTTGATCTAGTATTCTTTCAAAGGTTAACAATTGAGTTTGCAATTCAACCTAACTAATGTTAATCTGGTCAGACAGCTTGACAACCACTGAATTGTAACCAAAATCCAAACGATTTAGTGTCTGAATCACTAAATTAGTGTTAGAGATTGGTGAACCTGTCAGCTTTAACTTGTCAACAAGAATTTTCATCTTTCCAAGATATTGCTTCATCTTTATCTCTTCTTGACGTGTGTTGTGAAATTTAGATTTAAGATAGATGATTCTTGATCTGGTGAGTGCATCAACAAGGCTTTGAGCTTCATCCCAAAGTTGTTTGGATGTTTCACAATGAAGCAATTGAGTTGCAATGTCAATTGACATAGAATTTATGAGTCATCTTAAAATGGCTTGATCCCGGGCTTGCCAATCCTCACAACTAGGATTGACTTTTGGTGTCATGTTCTCTGCAACAATGAATTGGTCTGAACATTTTTTTCCCTAGTATATAGCCATTAAGTTTAAATCCTCTAATCATTGGTAAGACTAGATATTTTCATTGTGGATAATTGTCTTTGTCCAACTAGACAAAGATTGTAGAAGGTAGGTCATTTTTCTGATTGGTAGCGGATGACATGATGGGTGTGGTTATGGATCAAGAGTTGTTTGATTGATAGCTCTGATCCCAAGATAAAAAATGGTTTTGAATGTGTTAATTTGCATTGATCATGTATTGTTTAAATACAAGTACTAATGTACAATCAAGATTTTATAATTATGGTAATACAGACAAATACTTTCCTAAATAGAATGTTGATGAATAATTATAGTAATTACAGCAATATTACATCATAAAAGAAAATTAATATTGTGAATCTCCAAAATCAAGAGTCATAAATGATAGGATATTTGAAAAAATATTTTATTCTGTCTAACTACCTGGACTGTATCCAACTTCAATTCTTCTTCTAAACTTACTCTTTATCTGTTATGTCTTTCTTGTGTGATGGTTTTCTACTTGCTCCATGGCACTTCGCTTTCCTAAAAATATTGTTTGCTTGAATATGTGAGTATGGAACAATAAAAAAAGGATATGGGTTATCGACTTTTCTTGTTGGAAGATAATGGAGGAGGGGTGTCTTGATATTGTGTACTGATATACTAATCTGTCCGATAAATGATGGAGACTTAATGCATAGATAGAAATCTCATGCCTTACTGGTATGGGTTTTTTTTTTCATTAATGAGACAAAGCATTTTTAATTTCACATATGGCACATTGTACATAATATTTACAAATATATCAATTTGGTTACCTGGAAACCAAATTCTGAATGTCATTTCAAGAGTTTTTAATAAAAGCAGAACATGGAATTCATTTGACAAATACACGAATTGTGGGAATGGGTAAAATGAGCTTTTAACCAAGGTAATTCTTTTTTCAGTTTTTACTTTAAAACCCTCCTCACTTTTTTTGTTCTTGTTCTTTGTCTAACCGAACCGCTACCCATTTCCCTTTGTTCTTCTTCATCTCTTCTCTATTCTTGTTCTTCTATTTGTGCCACTCCACTGCCACCGTTGCATGAACAAAGTTTCAAACAACCACATACCACCATAACACCCTTTGCACAGACACTCTTTCAAAGCAAGGAAACCTAAGGTATTTGTTTACATTTTCGTTTACATTTGCATATTTATAGACTTTGAATGATGTTGGTTTGGTCTAATGTTCATTGATCTGGAAACACTGGTCAGGGGGAAAACCGTTGAGGCCTTCAACGGGTTTTGAAAACAGTTGAGACCTTCAACGAGTTTTGAAAATCGTTGAGGCCTTCATCAGTTTTCGAAAATCATTGAATCTGAAATATATGCCCTTGCATGGACGTTTATTTCCCCTATACTTAAGTCCTCTTTTACATGCAACATATTTTCCTGCAACCACTTCAACTTCACCGTAAATCCGACAAGGGACTTCCTTTAACTAGTGTAGTCCCTAACAATGTATCACACATATCTTCCTAATCAAAGATCGTAGGTCCAATTAATGGAGGACCATCAGCTCTGAGCCCCAATTGAAGTGATACATCTTGCAAGGTAATTGTGCATTCTCTAGTTGGGAGATGAAAAGTGTGTGTCTCAGGGTTCCACATTTCTACCAACGTTATAACTAACCCGTGATCTAATTTTAAGTGTCTCAATTTAGATACAACACCAAGCTCAACATCCTCTATAACAAAAACAACTACAATATGTGGTTTAGGCATCGAATGACAGTATGAAGAGACAATGCTATCCTCCGCATCCTAAACATGAACAAAAAAAGAATGTTAAGGACAAAAGTTAATTGAAATTTAAGTTTTCAAAAAACATAAATAACAAATCATAGACGCAATAAACATAACTTTATGTTTTTCTTGCCTCCATAACATCTTTGAAATGTTTTGGTCGTGTACGATTTAGTTGATGGCAATAATATCATAATGTGATGTGGTTGTGAACAACCACAGTTGGAGATATATGTAGACAATTGTTCACTTAATCAATTCAGTATTATCTGTTGGATTAAAGTTAACAAAATTATGATAGTCTCTAATTGCAACAAATAAATGTGCATTATTATATGAAATTTTGTATAGCACATGACCAAAGTTTGTATGAGTAATAAATTCGCATATGACCATGTGCATGTAAATAATTCACTTTTTCAAAAGTCTTTAACACCACCACATTCACATCTTCATACTACATACTCAGTTGGTTGTTATAAATTGAATACCACGAGTTAGTAAAATATTAAAATCTTGTAGTAAAATATTTAAAAACTTAAATAACGAAAAAATACATCAAATTATAATAGTTACGTGATAAAATGAGTTATTAATACATAGTTTAAACACCTTAAACCTCGTATTTGTTTTATTATTAAACAATATAATAATAATACTACCAAAACAAAGTAATTTAATAATATTTAGAATAAAGATGAATTTAAAAGATGTGATGAAAACAATAAATGGGCAGTACTTCCCATATGCATGGAAATAGTCATATTTCACATGACAAAAGTTATTGGGTACTAGTTAATCGAATTTGGTAGACCCCATTAAACTTTCCAAAATCTCCATCCTTAAAAAATTAGCATCCAACCATGTGCAGTATGCATCAAAATAATTAAGTTTGACACATGAAAACAATAAATGTTAGGTGGTTCAAACAAAGTGGTGCAAACGAGAACAAAACATTTAATGTGACCTTTCAGACCTTCAACATGCGTGAAAACAATAAATGCACTAGGTTCACCTCTAAATGTACACAATCAACATCTTAGCCTATAAATGAAGGAAGTTTTAGCTTATTCAATCAATATAATCAAGTCACTGAAAAACTACTGTAAACAGCCATGACATCTACATCATTACCTGTGCTGGTGTACTTCAATGACACTACCTTCACAAAAGAAAACTATTTTGAAACATACATTAATTCCCAAACTGCTTGGATCACCATTGTTGATACGATGACTATTGTCAAAGTGAAGCAAGCAATCTTCAACCACTTCATCATGTCAACACTAAACCAATATGAAGTTGATTATTGTGTTGTTTATAGCGTATCAATGTGTTTAATATGTGATTTTATCTGTAGATGCATAACATATGTTTTCGGGGAAAAAAAACCACAAGCACTTTGGTTGAACTTTAAAGTGTGGCAAAACAACAGTTTTAAGTCGATTACATTATTGAGTAAATCGATTCAAACTCGTGTGTTTGCACAAACTCTTTTCAAATGTGCTGTGAGATTTTTTAAGAAGAAAAGTTTTAAAAAATGTGCTAAGTGTTGTTACTTAATCGATTGCATGCAACTTGTATTCGACTAAGTTAGTTGTTATTTTGAAAACTGTTAAATGTTTGTCACAACTCACATAACAGTCATATTTTTGAATATGTTGACCAAGCATTTATTGCGTGTCAATTGTATTAAATATTCATTCAATTAAATTTTGTGATTGTTGTTAGTCTGTTAGAACTGCAAAGCGTATTCGACTAGATTAATAGCTAAATCGATTAAAATGTGTCTGATGTGTGTAATACTATAAATTGATGCTGATTTGAATTTTGTAAGAACTTTTGGGAATTAACACTTTCATATCTTTTAGAAAACGTTGTGTGATCTTACAGAGGAAAGAAAAGCTCCAAGAACCAAAGATTAACAGTGGTGATCAAAGACTTGAAGGTTTCTTGAGAAGCAAGGTTTACTGGGTTTGAACGTCTGATCTATCTGCGCAGAAAGGTGTAATCTGCGTGATCAGGATTTGTCACAATCTCTGAAGATTGGCTTGGATTCCCTGCGGTGTTTCCAGGAAGAAGAACTGTGTTCTTGACTTTGAGGGTGCCTCAAAGGGTTTGACAGCAGAAGAGGGTGTTCTTGTTGCGTGTCTGTATTGTTTACTGCCTATATTATATTAGAGGGTTAGATAGGTGTTTTACATTTTGACGTGAGGTCGCTATAAAAACCTTGGTGTAAAAACCTTGATCTTTATAATGCATTTACTTCCCGTGGTTGGAAGGACACTGGATGTAGGCAAGTTGGCCGAACCAGTATAAAAATCAGCGTTTGATTTCTCTGATCCCTACACTTTTTTATTCAGTCGATTAACCTATGTGTGTATTCGATTAAGTGAACTGCTCCTATTTTGCGAAAAAGATTTTGAAAGCTTATATTTTTACACATCACAAATTCACCCCCCTCTTGGTGTGAGAAACTAAGTCGTTCTTTTTTAACAAATTCAATCAAACACAAGCCCTAATGAACTTTATTATGATTTGTCTAATAATTTCAATTTATCACTAAATGTAATGAACTGTTGCATGTTATTTATCATTGTTCCTGATCAAGGCCGTACCCGAATCAAATTAATGTGCAATTAAAGAGTAGTATATACTAGGAAGTGACTCTTAGGTCGTCTCTCAAGGACCAACATTTAGTTCAGTCATTAAATCAAACACGTGGTGGGGGAGGCTTTTGGACAAAATTGCGAATTGAATTTAAACAACTAAAACACGAATTCAAACACTAATTAAAAACAGTTGGTCACTAGATCAATTGCAGTGCTTCCAATCACAAATTAACAACAATTACCCACTATTCTAACCCTTAATCCAACATGAATTAACCAACTAAGCGAAGACTAATCATGTTTAATCGATTTTGCACTATCACAAATTAAGCAAACGCAATGCGAATTAAGCACCCATAAAAGTGAAGACCCCATAAAAGTGAATTAAGCAAACACAATGCACACCTTTAATCGATTCAGCACTATCACAAATTAAGCAACTGTGACTTTAACCAACTAAGCGAAGATTAAACGCAAATTGGGCAACTAAGCGTTTACCCAATTGCAAGTACAGAACCATATTAACATCATGCAGAGGCAAGGCAACAAACATGATCAATTATAGTCCAGAAATCTCAAGAAATTATTGCAATATCCCTAATGCCCAACCCAAACCGAATAAAACTTCCATTAAACGAAATTCAGAACACAACAGAATTAACTAGAAACGAAACAAGAACATTGAACACATGCAGAAAACAAAATTGGGATAGCAAACAAAAAACACAAATAGAATCGAAGAACTGGAAACGAAATTGGGAAAACGAAAGTGCAGAGAAATGAAATTGCAATAGTAGAAAACGTAACTTGAAATAAGAACAGAAAATGAAACTTAAATTGCAAATAAAAACGAGATTCAATACATAAAAGAAGAATGAAAGAAAGAACCTAAACCCCAAAGGGGGAGCTGAAACGTCCAAGAGCCAAAACGAGAAAATGGAAGAGGAGGAAACATTTTTAGGGTATAAAACCCAATTCCCAAAACTTCCCCTAAAATGGGCTTCTACAAACTTGACCAAAAATAGACTCAAAACTCAAATCTGGTCTAAAATTAAAAGAGTTAAAATTACACACGAAACAAATGTTGATGTGGAAAATGAAAAAAATGATGTGGCAACACTCTTGTTGTCCCAAAATATGATTCCAAAATTGTCCTGCAGATAATAATTGGAATAATTAAGCCTAAATAATTCAAATTAATTAAAATAAGAATTACTAGTCAAATTAAGCCCAAATAGTGAAAATGAGACAATAATGGAGAATTAAACACAATTCACTAATACAATTCGGTGTGAAAAGCTAAGTGAATAGTACAAAATAATGATTCATTAGTTCCCCTCATCTGATATTAGTCTACACATCAGTAAATGAATGTATTATTTCAAGTGACATCATAAACTATGATATTGTGCAACTTTTACCTATAAAACATACACCTTTTAACCATTTTCAATATATTGAAACATCTAAATTTACTCTCTTCTGCCTTCTTCTTCTCCATTCGTACACTGCATTATTCTTTCTAATCGTTCATCTTCTTCTTCATAGATAATTTGGTTTCAAGCTTTTTTTTAAGGTTTCAATTATATTAAAACTAGTAATTAATTAAATATGTCTTAAATTTTAAATTACACAAATCAATTTCATAAAATATGTTAACTTCATAAAATATTTATTTATTCTTTTATTATTATTATTATTTATTGTATTATTATTATTATTATTTATTGTATTATTATTATTTAATTCGTTTTAATATTACTATTAGTATCATTATTCATCTCATTATTATTTTTTATATTATTATTATGATTATTATTATTATTATTATTTAGTTTATTGTTATTATTATTATGTTTACAATTACTTGTTTTATTCATAATATTATTTGTTATGTAATATATTTAATCACTAAAATATATTATTTATTCACCTAAAATATTATAAAAATTAAAAAGAGAAAAACGGTTTTTATAAACCGTTTGAATGTTCAACTGGTTTCATAAACTCTTTTTCAACGAATTTTGAAAACGGGGTTTTATAGTTTTTGTTAACCATTTAATATATTATTAATTGTATTATTAATATTAATTTTATTATTATTATTATTATTATTTTATTTTAATATTATTATCACTATTATTATTATTATTATTTATATTATTATTATTATTTGTATTATTCCTATTATTTTTATTATTCTTAATATTATTTCATATGTAATATACTTAATTATCAAAATATATTATTTATTAATATAAAATATTATAAAAATTAAAAAAAGGAAAACTTACTTAAATGGTTTTAATAATCCGTTTGAATGTTTAATGGGTTTCGTAAATTGTTTTCCTCCTTCAATTATTTTCCAAAATTGATTAACGTTTTATCAATTTTTCGAAAATCCTTTAATGATCTGACTATTTTTGAAATTTTTTAATGATCTAACAGTTTTCAAAACTCGATCAATGAAGTAACAGTTTTTTGAAACCCGGTTAATGATCTAACAGATTTCCAAACCCTCTTAATAATGTAATGGTTTTCTGAATCTGCATTTTCTAGGTAATCATATTCTACCACAACTAAAACTTCCCTCTACGCATGCATTTATGACAATGACGACATTGTTTCTAATCCTAAAAATGGTATTTTATTAGTGTAAAAGTTAATGAGAGATCTAACTCATCCACATCCATTCTAGAATTCCGACTCAAATATTTAGTAGACATACATATCACTTTCATAACCTTTCAAATTCAAGATGAGGATGACTTAGAATGTATCATCGACATCATAGAAACCAATCCAATTTTAACATGCGTACAAATGTGCTCCACCTATACTACAAGTATTTTATCTTCCGTACCAAATTATGGAAAACAATTTAACCAAGACGAACCATCCTCACCTACCCAACCCATACATCACTCATTTGACCGTAACAACACAAATATAAAGGAATGACAAAATGGCATACAGTCATACATGAACTATTAACTGGTCCATTCACCTCACAACTTTTCCAATATCCCCTCGTACTTTACACGAAAATGAAATATTAGGCTTACCTTCATCGTCATTAGATCCATTTAATGAGGATGAGGGTAAAATCCTAAGCCAACACGTTGATGATGAACAACAAAACATAGATATCCCCCTATACAATAACAACAACAACCTTTTATGTCTATTCAATACAACCCGCTCCAACACTTCCAATCGTATGAAGAATTTCCCCTGCATCCATAAGAATATTCTCATGCATATGATCATCATTCGATTTTGCATGACACTTTCGACTATCAACATGGAAGATTGACTCAGGGAATTAGGTTCCAAACCAAGGAATAAGTCATTGATGCTCTAAACGCATTTCACACACAAAACCATTGTACATATAAAACCACACATTCTAACACAACAAGGTTGAGGGTGCAATGTGTACATCAGCAATGTGCATGGAACTGCCAGGCCATCCTTCGTAATGAGATCAAGTCTGGGAAATAAGAAAAATTGATGGTGTCCAAACATGTGCCACGCAACTCATCACACAAGATCACAAAAGCCTAGGATCATAAATCATATCCCATACGTGAGATGGTTGACTCTGATCCATCTACATCAATTGCAACAATCATTGTTTCTATCAAGACCTCTATAGGGTACACTACATCCTACATAAAGGCTTGGTTGGCTAAACAACATGCAATTGAACATGTGTACGGGAATTGGGAATAATCATTCGCAAATTTCCATGGTTACTACAAGTCATGCCAACTTTTTTCCCGACTTAATGTACAAATTGAAAACACAACAATTTACTAATGGCCAAGAGGTTCGCCAAAACCAACAATATTTCAAAAGACTTTTCTAGACCTTCAAACCATGTGTTGATGGATTCCCATATTTCAAACAGTTGGTGCAAGTGGACAAAACATTCCTGTATAGAAGATATAGGGGGACTCTTCTAGTGGTTGTGGCACAAGATAGGAGAAGCAACATATTCCCCATTACTTTGCTATAGTTAAGGGTGATACAAAAGACGCTCAATTGTTTTTTTTTTCTAAAAACCCTTAGGAGGCATGTCACACCATAACAAAACTTGTGCTTATTTGTATTCAAAAGGATGACAAATTGTATTTAAAAAAAAAAACACTATGAAAACATCGCAAATAGGATAGTAACAACTCGAGAAATGATGATTGTAGCAACTTGGGTCACTTCTTGAACTAATTTCGTTTACCAATTCTTATTTTATCCTTAGTAGGTAATTTACTTTTTTGCATGTTACGTTTCTTGCATTTACCTTTCTAGTTTATTTGTTTATTCGTTGATTTACATTTTCAATTTTCTAATTATACACTTTGTTTTAATTCATCTTTGTCATGTGCGTTATTGGAAGCAAATTTTTATTTAAAACTACGAGTTCTTAATTAACATCCAATTAAGATGATAATTCAGCGAAATAGATATATTCATAAAATTGGTTTAGGATTATAAGTGGTTTACAAATAAACTGTTTTAATAGTTCGATCTTGAGTTGATATACTCTAATTTAAATTGAAAAAAAAATTGCTAATCTTATTACAAGAATTCACATCAAATTTGTTTAGTTCATTGAATTAACATCAACCAAATTCTCCATAAAAATAAACATAATATGATTGTGTATAAGAGATCATTTAAGGGTATATTTATTAACAAATTCTTCATCAATTCTAATCAAGCTAGAATTTGTTATATATATATATATATATATTTGAAAATCCAATATCCAATGATGGGATATGTGTGCATGTTTTGAGAGAATGAAAACCAGTTTTCCTCCGGGATTTGGCTACTGAACCCCGTGAACTTTGCTTCTTGATTTGCTTTGTCCTAACCAGCTGCAGCACAAGGCTCAATGCTACTTACTCCAGTCCTTGGGATCTCCTTCTATCACCTTCTTCATACAATATATATAATATTATACTTCATTATCAATCAAATTCATTCATTTTTTATTCAGTTAACCATTTCACTAATCTATATCATATATGTTTGGAATCTATTCTGTTCAATTTTAAACACTCTAAAACATGTTTGAATGCTTTGTCTTATTCAACACTCTCTCAAATGTTTAAAATGCAACTGATATTTAAAATAACTCACATTCTTAACTTCACGAAACCCTAAACGAAACTCGCTGATTAGGTTTTGAAAAGAATCTCTTCGAGTACGTGGACCAAACTGTTTTACTATGCAAACTGGAAATTGTAAAATAAACTGTTTTTTAATACTGTTTGATTAAAAGCAAGTTAAAGGGGTAATTACCTTGAAAGAAGGAGATTGAAGGGATCCTGTATTCGTACGTATGTTGTTTAAAGTTAAACCATTTGATTTGAAGAAGAATTACTAAAGGTGTGTTTATATATAGTTCACTAAAACAAATGTGCATCGATGTGTGGAAAGAAGGTAGGTATATGGTCCAATCGAAGTAGAATAATAATATATGGATGAGTTGGAGAGTGAGAAAGTGATGTGGAGAAAATGGTGTATTATTGGTATGGGAGATATGAGAGGGAATCCATGTGAAGAAGTGAGTAATTTAATAAGATACAAGTCAAGAATGATATGCCAGCTTTCTTGCTTGTGTAGCGTGCTCATGTCGCCCATGTTTCTACCAAGTCCCACCTTTTTCTCCTCTCATTCTTTCTACCACCCTACTTTTTCCAATAACAAAATAATAATAACAATAATTAATTTCATTTAATTACTAAACCTCTTCTACTGACTAGTCATTCGTCAACACAAGTTTCCAGCTATTTGAATAATGTCCCTCTCTCTATCAACACTTGTAACTGTTACTAATATCTTATACCTTCATACACATATTTATATGATTGAAGAATTAGTTAGAGACTATATGTATATATAGCATTGAGTTAAGTGATTCTTTGTATAAGATAATCTTAATAACTATTATGAAAGGATCATTCGCTATCAAGTTGTCATTGGAATACTAACATTGTTTAATCTTATAATTTAACCTTTCCAACTTCAAGTTATTAATTTTTAAAAAATAATTTTAAATCTAGTTTAATCTTACAAATTAACTGATAAAGTAAGGTTTATATTTATTTATGTACGGTAAATTCCCTTTATATCTCTAGGATGTGAGATTAGCAATACTTTTCTCAGATCAAGACATATAAATCTAAGCGTGTGACTATTCGTTAATTAATAATCTCATATTTATATAATATAATGAGTGACACAATAGATCCAATAAATAATAAATATTATTGAGATAGACTTCAAATGACTTTGATACTATAGTAGACTTTAAATTTAATACAATCTTAAAAAATCAATTTATAAAATGAAGTTTATATTATAAATTTGTTTTATCTTTAATTGATGTAAGATTTTTAACCTTATACTAGTGTAGCGAAAGATTTTTACATCTATTTTTTTTCACATTATACTTTGATCCCTCAACTTAAGTATATCCAAGCTACATAAAAAATGAGAATTTTAGACTTCAGTTCCTAACCAAAGCCTATACTTCCAAAATAGGCTTTGGTTGTTTTCAGCCAAATACAATTAAAAAAAGATTGGAAATAAAAAAATAAAACTTGAAGTAGAGAATAGGTTTCAGTTCTGAAAAAATCTAAAGCCTATTTGACTATATGTTCCAGTTCCTTGGACAACTGAAGTCTATTATTCATTATATGCTTCAGTTTTTTTTTTTTATAATCGAATCCTATTCTAGAATTTTTTAAAATATTTTTTATTTTTCTTTTTGCTTACATTATGAACTTAGATAAAAACCAAATAAACAAAAATACCCAAACACAAACCAAATATATCAAACATAAAAAAAATATATTAACAGCATATAAAAAATATAATTTTTTAAGAACCTGGAAACGTAGAATCTAGGGATTACAACAATGAAAAAAACATTTTGGAAGCAAGGAAATGTGTGCTACAACAATGCCAACTGAATGCAAAACCTGGACACAAATTATGACACAAAATGTGTGTGTAAGGAAGAACATAACGAGCCTTAACGAAACAGTAAAAAAATGAGGGAAGAAAGAATGAACGAGTGAACCAATGGTGGAAATGGATGTGAGGAAGAATGGAGAAGACTGCAATGGTAGTGAAAGTGGCAACTCAAGAGTACAACGGGGACAAAGAAATGGAACAACGTTTGCATTTACAGTGGTAATGAAGAAATGGCAGTGACCTTCGTGTCTCCTAGTTGCAAAGAAAAACAAAAGAGCTCTCAGCAATGCAATGAAACAAATGCCTTTAGTGAAGGTTTTAGATATATCAAAAATTAACCCTAACAAAGAAATAGGCTTATGTTATTTGTAGAATCAAAACCTATATTCTCTTACCCATAGATAAAATCCAAAAATAATGAAGTTTTGAAATGACTATAAACTTCAATTTATTAAAGAATCAAAGTCTATACTAATAACCAAAACTTACAATTGTAAAAATAAAATTCAAAATTATCATTACGTTTTCAAAAAATTTAATTTTTTTTTAATTGAAGCCTATTAGACAACTTTGAAAATGACTTTTACACTAATGTTAATACAAAGAAAAATTTGTTTAAAATATCATATTAATTATAACAGTGTATAAATGAAAATAATCCTTACATTATAAACTATGAGTTTCCTAACTTTAACATATGTGATATTAATTTATCATGCTAAAATAAGTTTTGAAATATGATAAGAAATTTATCTAAAATGGACTTAATGTTTGTACTTTGAGTCGCAAATCTAAACCGAGATGAAAGCATCAACCTTAATTGCGACCAATCTGTACTTCGGCTCGTTTCCTACGATAATGGGTCGAATATTAAGTGTTTAATTAAGGAATATTTTGACTTCTATTTTTTTATTTTTTTTTACGTTGTTCCGATTACACCTGTCCATCACCTAAAAGTATAACTCATAATCGCTTTAATCTAGTCCCAATACAAAATAATTAGCAACTGAAATAATAATGTCAACCAAAGCCTTTTTATTCCTCTTTTTCTTATATTGATTCCGTGAGTAGACATTGGTGGCTAAAATGCATGTTCTAATTAGATAATCAAATGTAAACCCGGCTTAATCATTGGAATATGGATCTAATTCAGGATGCCACCGTTCATGTTTGGTGTTTAGGGTGCATTCATCGATTACTTAACTAAAAGCAAACAAATTATACTGACTCTTAATTTTTCATTAGGAAAATTAAGGACTTTTCAAAGAAATTATTACATGGTGTCGCATCATTGTGGTTGGGTCCATCTTCGCGTCATAAAAAATGAAATTTTTTATTAAGAATTATAATGTTGGTCTCTCTTTAATTTCTTAAATGCCATTTTATTCAATATTTTTTTATTTCTTTGTTTAGATTCTCTAATGTTCATAATGTTGTTCTCTCTTTAATTTTCATACCATATGCAAATTTTAGTATTAAATTATATTTGTGGATTTTTTTTAATGTATAACTAAAATATCAACCAAAAAAAGCATGGGGACTAAAATTGCTTTTTCAGACATTAAAAAAAATAAAAATTGTAATTTAACTATTTTTAAAATTAGAGATCATTATTATGTCAAAAAAATTGAAGAACATAAATCACATAATTAATACATAATAATATCAAAATATATAATAATTTATCGTTAAAAGCATTAGTTTGAATTTCGACTTCTGTGAAATAATGTATGAAAATTAAATATTATTTCACAAAGAAAAAGCAAACTTGATGAAATATTACTCATAACCCTTCGATTATTTTCCATTCCTTCATCTTTGGATTTGTAGAAAGCAAGCATGTGTTGATTAATTTTGAATCAAAATTTGATTAGTTCAAACAAAAAAAAACAAAGAAAAATAATATAGCACAGCAAAAAGTAACTCTTCTATATCCACAAATTTAGATATATACTCGTACATTTAAAAAAAAAAGGTCATGTTACATTTTAACAATTCAAGTATTGAACCATCTTCGGTCCCACTCAAGATTCCGGTACCGGCCGCCAGAAAAACCAAACAAAAAAGAGAAAAACTAATCTTCCGAGATACTCTCCAACCGCGGCCGCCACAATCCACCACGTCCGTTCCGGCGATCCCGCCGCGAGCATTTCTTCTCCTTAGAAATTACTGAGCCTTGGTCATCACATTGTTGTGAAGACGACAAATCGTTGTTACTCTTCTTGGAACACACTTTGTTGTTAACCTCGTTCTTTTCATTATCAATATGACTGGTGCGGCCGCTCACATGCTTGACGTGCCTTCTCTTCTCCGGCGGAAGCGAGGCAGCGGGGATCAAGAAATAGATGCTGCCTCTCTTTAGCTCAGTCTCCGGCAAGAGGATAAGAATCCGGCGAACCACGCCTTGGGAACTGGGTTTGCTCAAAACGTGGTTTGGATTGGCCTTGAGAACTTCCCCTGCCGTGATTGGACGCGTGATTTCCTCCACGCAGCCGTTCAGGTGGACTATACGGATCAAGTCGAGAGCTCCGCACGGAAGAACGCAAGCCAAACAGCACCTCAAGCTGTTTCCCATTGTTGTTGCTCTGTGACGTGGTTTTTTGGAGACTCAGGAATGAAGTTCCTCTTCCTCTGCTGTTCCAAGCTTTGAATGGTAGTTGTTGAGTTCTGTTTTTGAGATGCGTATTTATACAGCGAACGAGCGTGAGTACGATCATAATAATGCAAATGTGAATTTAATAATAATTGTGGACTGGAATTGACGAAACTACCCATCAGAAAAGAATGGTTTTCAATTTTTTGCGTTTTGGCTTTCTCGCAGTCACTCTCACATGCTATGGTGGTGAGGTGAGGTTCCTTCCTTCTGTAATCTTTCATCGCTTCTTAGCCGCCTAGGGTTGTTAATTGAGGAGTGTTAAGATTAATTCCCAATTAATTGATCTTAATTAAGAAATTTATGGTTCTCAAATGTAGATTAAATAATTGTTGAAAATTCAATATGAGTCTAAGTTTCACCTTATATAAAAATGAAAAAATAGAACAATATATTAAAATAAAAAATTTATTAACTTATAGTCTTAATATTTTAGATAAAAAGTGATATGAGTCTTTTATCTAGTTGGCGTATGTGTAGCTTCCTGTGTTTCATAAGAGCTTATCAAGTTGGTAATGGGTTCCTCTTCTTTTTCTCTTTTTGCTTCACCTTTATACCTTTGTGCACGAAAACATTAGCCTTTTTGTGGAAAGTTTAAGTAGGCGTGTATAATATGCGGTTTACCCTAATTCAGCTTAGGCACGCAGTCAAAACTTATCCACAGAAAAGCAAGAAACAACCAGGAAAATACTCCTGACTTGACATTACAATTAGCCGAACTTACACAATAATTTCCACACCATTCTTTTAGTTCCTTTCATGACAGAAAAATAAAATCAACAATGCCACGTTTAACATATTCTCCATTTACACAGTAGAAAAAAATAGTATCTTACAGTATAGACAATAAATATGTCTCCGTTAGCCATCTTATTTGATAAAAAATAATTAACTGGTATAAATATGGTATGATAGTCATTTTGAACTCAGTTTTATTTTATTAGTACGTTAATTGTTTTGAGATAATGGGTAAAGTAACGTATGTAAGTCTGAATTTTAAACACTGTTTTCATCAGCACGTACAATTTTATTTAGTAAGAATATCATGCTGTAAACATGTCACTATCTGCTCCCAAAATAACAACTTATATAATGAAATTTAACTTTGATCCTCCTAAATTCACATATCTGTATATAAAATAAATTGAATTGTGTCTTTGATCTTCTTAAAAGAGAAATGAACTTCACTGAAATCAGACAGGAGATTTTGAGGAAAAGAAAATCGTAATGAATAATGTTTGAATCGTTATGGGAGTTGAGATAGTTTTTAATTTATCTTTTTGTTTCTTATTTTATCCATGGATTAAATGATGTCATCATGGATTTTGTTTTGTATGCCTCCATTCCAAAGTAACTTTCCTAATGAATTCACTTTTGCTCATTTTTCTTTTCCTCGTCAACAATAATAATTATTTATGTAGGTTAGTACAATTTACATATGAATTTTATTTTGTAAGTAATTATCTATAAATAAATTCAACCTTTTCTTGTAATTGATAATAAACACTTTTCTTTCATCTATTCTTTTCTATTTTTACAAGTTTTATCGTTTACATTCTTTTAATACATTTTGTTCTTGTTATGTTTACAAGTGGAAAATATCCTAAGTCTACCAAACCATATATGAAGCTTGTTTGAATGGTTTTATTTCTTTCTAAAAACTTCAACTACATCTCAATCATATTAGTATTTTTATTTAGTCATTTTTGTCCAGCTCAATTGTCTCACCTTAAATTCTACTTTTTTACATACGGTCAACTCCTTCACTCTCAGTGCACTTTATTTAAACATATAGAATTATTATTGTGTTAGATAATTCAAGTGAGTCTAACATCTACATTTACTAAAAGGGAAAAAGTTGAGAGTCATATAAGATGTAGATGCATAAATCTAGTGTTAAGACTTTGGATTAAAAATAGTGTCAATTTTTATCTGAGATGGATTCATATACGAGGACGTATTCTATAAAGATGAACGATAATATAAGTAAATTGATACTTGTGGTTAATTCGAACATAGGAGTTTGAGGTGACTTTTAGTACAAACAACTCTAATATTATTATTAAATTTTTGTACAGAAGATTCGTAAAATATTGAATTCAATTAATACGAGAGATTAACAGTACTTTCAACCTAAAATCTATTAAGATAATAAATTTGTACATATTTTTTTTTTATATATGCTCAACTTTCTCATATTTATTTAACATGGAATTTAAAATTATACTTGAATTTTCCAATATATTATAACGTAACATACTTTGGATATGAAGTTTGTCCCAATTTTGTTTTGGGAAATTAAATTTTGTTGTCCTTCGTTCTTGAGGTACAACTACCTCGATAAACATAAATTTTTCCAACATATCCATTGAAGAAAAGATAAAGATGACTTTGGTTCCATCCTATTACTCTAGAATCAACAGTTAAATTTGAGATATTTTATAACTCTATCTTCACAAACACACAATTCTAGAACACAATAATTACGCTCTTCATAAACTCCACGATATAATGTTTTCACTCAGTTTTCCTTTTGAATACCTTACCAAGTCTAGAATATGATGCTTTTAATTACAATGTTTTCATTTAGTTTTCCTTTGCATATTTTTTTCTCCAGTATTTGAAATCTTTCTTTCTTCAAGAGTTTGTCTCTTAAGTATTCCCAAGTTAAAGCGAAACACCTTATAGAAGAGATTTCACATCTCCACATTCTCTCTTAATGTATTCACTTTCTATGAAATATAAATAAAAAAACATATAGCTTATAAAAAAGAAATCATTTAAGTGTGACAGTACTTTGAAATTTAGTATCACAGACTTCATCCCTTTCTACGCACATGTTAACATGCGTGTAATCTATTTGTTTGTACTTAAAATTATGACTAAAACATTTTTAAGTAGTCATATAAACTTTTTTTTTAAATAAGAAAGTTGTTTTTAAATAATTTTTATAAGATAAAAAGAATAAAGAACTATATTAATTAGAGAAGCATTTTACAAGGATTATCCAAACATAGTCTGAATATTCCTGACATATTTTTCTTGTATATTTTATTTTTCTCCAACTCAAACTTACAAAGACAAACAGAAATTCATAGAGCCTGATCTTAAATTTTTTCTGCTAAGAACACTATATTCTTTGATGTTGTGAAAACACATAGGGAACAGCTAAATAAAAGTATACACAAACAGAAGAAATATAGTAATAATATAAACAGAAAAAACAAAAACACCAGTCCCCATACAACTGCGAGGCTTGATCAATCAAGATCAATCATGCCTGTAGATCCAGAAGCAACCGTGGGAAATAGCGTGCACCTTATAGCTTTAAATACTGCCATTGAATCAAGAAAAAAATTCAGTCTTTCATCATAAAAGACAAAGGAAAAAAAGTTGGAGAAGAAACCAAACGGAGATAAATGCCCTCCACGCTTTTGCAATACGGACAAAACCAGAAAACATTTACATTATCGAAACTTTGCCGGGTGCACTTAGCAGAACTATGCATTTACAAAGGATAATGATATTTGACAACATTTTTTTTACAATATTCTAATAATATCTACGTGTTATTTTGATGGTCTAAGTTGATGTTTATAATTATTATTATTAATTATGGAATAATTTTAGATTAACAACACATAAATAATAATATTATTAAAAAAAATGTTATCAAAATATTATTATCATTTATAATTTCTTTCTTATTGAATTTCTTAATTTATTTTGGTTTTGAGGGTTATTTTTTATATTTAAACCTATCGTAAAATTTATTTATTAATGATTTTAAACTTCATTTAGTAATTTCATCTAAATATTTATATTTTACACCGAATTCATATAATTAGTTTAATACAATTTCAATCTTACAAAAATCAATTTTGTCAATTGAATTTTAGGTATTATGTTATTTTAATTCTCATATAAGGATACAAATTTATCTATGGAAAGTTCAATAGAATTGTACGAACAATTTATTGATTATGGTTCATTAATGTTAACGTAGTACAGCCAAATTAACGTACCATGGTAGGGATGTAGTTAAGGACAGAAATGGAGATTTGGAAAGTACCGTTATCTTTAAGTACTTGTTGGTGTCCTATACAAAAAATGGCTTATTAAGTATTTGACGTAAATTCTTATGTAAGACATGTCATCTCAGTTTATGAAAAACAATCATTTAAGCATTTCAATCTCCAACTTAGTATCGAATCCATCATATAAAACATGAATTTTTAAAAAGGAAAAACTAAAATTAATTCAACTTTACAATAAAAAAAATTAGTATGGAAAATAAGAATAACATTTTTTCAATATTATAAATTTATAGAATTTTTAACATATTTTTCATATTGAAACATATATATTTTAAATACAGAACAAAATATAAATAATGATTCAATAATAATTTAATAATTTATGATAGAATAAATTTAACAAATAATAAATCTTGTTATAATAAATTTTGAATAACTCTAATATCATCTTTAAAAATAAATTTTAAATCTAAGTGAGATTATACTCATTTCTATATATTAGAAATTTGTGTTATTATTAGTTAATGATAAAATAAATGTAGTGGAAAAAGCAAATTCAATGGATTGGATACCCCGAACAAATTTTGATGATTCTGAACGATGTAGACATAAATCAAAAGGTATAGGTATTTGTTTTTTAAGATAAATTATAGAAAACACTTAATCCCTTTTAGAAAATTAAAAAGAGTAAGAAAGACTATTTTTATATTTTTTATTTTAATATGCAAGTACCTCTAGGGTACACGTTAACTAAACACATGTATCTGGAATACTCTTATGTGAGAATTGATTGATGGATATGCTTACGCATGCAGGTTGTCTAAAGTTTATCTGAACCCTAGAAAATTGCCTATGAAGATTGTAAGAATTTGAATATTTGCATGTACGACAAAAACGAGCATAAACATGGGGAATATTTACCAAATGCAATACAAAATAGGATGAGATGGCACAATCCAGCTCTTTCACCTTTAGTTGATTTGAATACATTCATATCAGAAATTTAAAATCTGCTGTGTTTTTTTTTTTTCTACAAAAGAATGCAGTTGTATTTCACATCATTATGATGGATAAGATCTTTAAAAAAATCAACTAGAACAAAAAATAAAATCGATAAAATATTTTATATAGCATAATATTATATTTTAATAAATTTCTTTATTTTAAAATGTCTATTATAAGCGTACTTTAATTTAATTTAATTTTATTTTAAATTTCAACTATATATGATATTAAAGAGTCTAATTGATCTGGTTTTTATCCCATTTTAAATTAAGTGTTATGCAGATGAAGTTATAGCATATATACAAATTCACCCTAAAAATATTAAACAAATAAAATACATTACCTAATAAAATACACTCAAAAATTGTACTAATTAAAGTCTTCATGAATCTTACATTAAGTTTTAATTAATATAGCATAAGTAAGTTGTTTGATTATCTTAAAAATTTGTATTTTAAACACATCTCACATACATAAAAGCAATCATCCAAAATGAAATATTCTTGAAGAAACTATCAAACACAATAATAAGACATATTTCAAGTTTAGATGTACAAAAATTCACATTACGCTAATGCTAAAAGTTGGTTTTACGTCATCTATATAACATCAGCTAATGTAAAAAGTATTATGGTTACAAATATTAGAACAACTTTTTACGTATACACTACTTTGATTTTAAACAGAAGGCTTTAGGTTTTGGAAATAGTGTTAATTTATAATATGTGTATACTTTCTACATAAATTGCTAGACAATTAATATAAAAAACACCTCACTAATTTGTGCAATCATACAGTGTAAGTTTGAGTGAATTAAGAATTTTAAAGTTAAACGCAATTAATATTTTGGAGTGCAAAATAAAGAGGAACTAATAATTGGCTTGGTTGAATTGCATAGATTGTGACCAAATAATATGAAGGTACGAACCAGCTTGCATGTCCATCAACTCAGCATAATGATCCGTATAGTGAATCATCTTCCTCATACACGTATTTAGGGTTTTACTTCAAATGTGGACCATTTCAATAATAATCAACTCATTTCCAGGTCCCAATCTATAATTGGTTCATTGGGACCACCACCATTGTCATCTTCAAAATTATTTCAAATAATTTCCCTTCATCATACATGCTTATTGTATTTTATTTTACTTTTTCTATTTAGAAATTAGTATATATAAATATAAATTATTAGATAAAAAAGTTTTGAATGGAAGCATGCTGTGAGTAGACGGGCTTTCAATTCAATCAGAGTATTTTATTTTAAATGGATCAGATTTTGTGGGGTTTTTCTTTCAATGAAAAGAAAAATTCAAAAATTTTTAAAATTTTCTCTCGCGTTAGATCTTTAGCTGCGAATGATTGGAAGGAAGAGAGATATTGAAGTGTTAATTTGAATTAGAGATTAAACCGGTAAGAGAAGTTATGGGTCAATGCTCCATTAATTAGTTTAAATTGAGTTGTTTATTTAGTTAACAACCGAATAAATAAAAGTATTTTATAAGTTAGTTAATTTTATTATGAGTTTTTTCCTTCGTGGAAAACATTTGGATGACATTCTTCAGATAGCTTATAATTTGTATATAGTTCAGAGCTTAATATTTGTATATTAATAATAAAAAATTTAGAATATAAGATGAATTAATTTATTTTAATTAAAATGTATAAATGATTTTTTTTTTTAAAGAAAGGAACTTATTTTCATAAGACATAAGGACAACATGTATGATCTCAAGATCATAAAATCCTTATAGACTTATATTATATTATGTATAGTTTGTTTGTCTATCAGAATCTTTTGGAAATATACAAAAGGCATGCCAAATAAGATGAAAGAGAATAACATTGTTTTCTTGAAAGAAAAATATATACTTGTACTTTTTCATTGAGATTCTCAAAAAAAAGTGAGAGATAAGTTATATGCAATGCTTAAAAAAATTATAGTATTAACTAAATGTCAATTAACATCTGAAAACTTTTATTTTATCTTTAAACATTTTAGAAATATTATTGAAACAATTGATTAAAGAAATAACTCAATTTCTTTGATATTCATTCAACTCTTCTGAAATTTATAAGTATTTTTAAGACATATTCTCATATTTCAGTAAAGTCTTTGACATAGTCTTTTTTTATTACTGATATATATTGGTAGTTAGTATAAGAAATGAATCCTCACCAAAGAAGAAGAAAAAATTGTAATGTCCCTGTTTTGCATGGGTATATCTATTATATATAACTTATTCTTCATCCAAACAATTTTATATATATGGGTTTGTTAACACGCGTACGCCTATTTTTCAGTTGGTACATTTTAGTAAATGTGTATCGGATTTTAGTAGACAAAAATATCCTCATATATTTGGATTCTAAGTTTTAAAGTCAAGGTATTTGAATAATTTTCATTCTCAAAACTAAAAAAAAAAAAAACAAGAAACCTCAAACTCTTACTTACCTCCCTTGTTCCTCTCAATCATTTTTCTTTCATCTATCTCACTCCAACATTTTATCTATCATCCTATGGTAGATCCAAGTGAAAAAAATTAGAAATATTCGTCGTTAAACAATTTACATTTGTAAAAAGTTGAGTCATTGGCATATTCATCTTCAGGCAAAGGTTCATTCAAGATCTCTTCAATTTCATCATCTTCACTAACCTCTCTAATTTCATCATCTGCATGTTGAATCATCATCTCTTAAAAAAACTCCAGGCCAATTACCAATTCTTTCTGATGTCACTATGCTTGTGAAAATTAGATAAAACAAAAATTATAAAATGAAAACTCATTATAAAATCATTTTTTGTAAGAAATTGTTTAAGAATGAGTGTTTCTGATTTTTACAGGTCAATTACCAATTCCTTTGATGTCATTATGCCTGTGAAAAATAGATAAAATTAGATAAGACAAAAATTATAAAATGAAAACTCATTATAAAATCATTTTGTTGTAATAAATTATTTAATAGCGACTGGTTCTGATTTTTTTTTTCAGGCGAATTACCAATTCCTTCATATGTCATTATGCTTGTGAAAATTAGATAAAATTAGATAAGACAAAAATTATAAAATGAAAATTCATTATAAAATCATTTTTTTGTAAAAAAAATGTTTAACCATTAGTGTTTCTAATTTTTTCAATGGGGGGCTTATGTAGATATGATAGAGAAAAGGTTGGAGTGAGAGAGATGAAAGAGAAAGGGTTGAGAGGAATGAGAGAGGTGAGTACGAGTTTGGAGGGTTTCTTTTTTTTTTTTTGTTTTGAGAATGAAAATTATTAAAATACCCTTAACTTTAAAACTTAGAATCCATGATATATAAGAATAATTTTATCTACTAAAACTCGATACACATTGCTAAAATGTACCAACTAAAAAATAGGCGTACGCGCATTAGCAAACCATATATATATATATATATATATATATATATATATATATATATATATATATAATTTTTTTTTATTTCTTTCATAAAGCATAACATTTAATATTAATAAATAATAAAATAAAAAATAAATATAATAAAGAGTAAAAAAAAAATATTAAGATTTTTTACTTCTTTCATTATCTTTTCAGTTTCTCACATATTATTCTTATTTTCTATTCTTACCTATTTTCTTTTATTTCAGAGAAAAAAAATACTCATTACTTTTACTCTCATTTTTCATTTGTTATCCTCCATTCTTAAAAAAAAAAGGGTAAAATAACTCTCTCTTGTCTCTTTTTAGAATGAAATATTAGTTTAATAATTAACGTTATATTTTATCTTATGAGTATTTTGTATATTCACTTTTTATGAAAATAGAAGAAATTTTTTTTACTATGTACTTTTTCATAACTAATATTAATTGTCACTTGAGTATTATATATTTTTTTTAGTATTTATATCTCTTAATTTTTTATTAAATTATGATAAACTATTTTTTAATCTTCAAACATTTTTAAATAAGTATATTAATGAAGAATAAAAAAATATATTCATTTTTTAAAATTGATAAAAATGAAACTATCCGTCAAAATGAAAATATGATATATTCAACTTCTTCACATGTTCTCAAATATGATACTAATAATCCATTTGTTCAATTAGAAAATATATTAATTATTTCGAAGTTTCAAAAGAACGTCTTCAAATAAGAAAACATCATGAGTCAAATAAATAAATTAGAAAAACTTATTTAAAATGTAATATATATTAAATATAATTTTCAAAATATCTTTTTTCTTCAAAAGAAAATATCCATGGAAATTTCAATCTAATTAGTTAAAAATACTTTTTTTTTTGCTAAACTAGTCATCAACTTTAGATACTGTGATTTCTTTTATAATTATAATGGTATTAAATTATGTATTCACTTTTACTGTATTAGTGATAGTAATTAAATTAAATATATAAATTTTACATGTATTATTTTGACTCTTCTAAAAACATTAATATATATATATATATATATATATATATATATATATATTACAAATTTGCACAACCAAGTTGAATAATTAGGTGAACTTGTACGACAAATTTAGGATTTGTATTGTACTAGGCTTTTATTACGCGTGACTCGTTTGTGGCTATCCTAACACTAGAATTTGTCATTGGTTCTACATAAATGCATCTACTCACATATTTACATAAAAATATTATTTTTAATATGGATTTTTATTATATTCGGTCCTCTTCGTGATATATTTTTGACATATTTTTATGATACTTAATTTTATAATTATTTTAAATTTTATATTTATTTAAAAATTCGGAATTATTAATAATTGTGCTGTAGTTTTTATTAACATTGTTATTTGAAATATTAGCTTTAATCATTTTTAGGTTGAAAATTTTTGCTTCCCATAAAATTATTCTTTTGCATTTTTACTTTTAAAAAAATAAACAATAAAAATAATATTAGGTTAATGTTATTAAATTAAGGACAATATTTTTAGTTCAATGTAAAAGAATAATAAAATATTCATTACTGTTAATATCTCTAATTTTAAACAACAACATAAGTACTGTTAATACTTTTGCCAATAAGTTTAATATCATACTAATTACTTAATTACATAGTAATGTATTATAAATATCTTAAATATTTCTTTCTCTAAGTTACAAGTTAAACCAATTATCTCAAATATGTAAATACGAATACAAATATGCTTTGTCGCTAAGTATCGCTTTATTTTTTATTTTTATTTTATTTTTTATTTTTTATTTAATACGTACATCTTATAATAAGTATAAATACAATCATCTTATAAAAAGTATCAATACGTATTTGGTTTACATGTATCTCCTTCATTTAGCGTTAAAAGAATATATCACTAACATAGATGGCAAAAGAGTCCGCGTTCGCGGATATCCGCGAATAAAATTCGTGACGGGTAGTTGATATCCGCGGATATTTACTACCCAAAACTCGTGGATAGCGGATATTTTAATACCCGCTTATAAACGAGTTGAGTGCGAGTATTATACTATCTATACCCGCAGATATCCGCTATCCGCAAAAAATAAAAATAAAATTTAATTTTTATTTTATTAAGTTAAATTTAATTAAAATTAACATTAATTTTTAGTTTACAATGTTAAATTTAATTAAAATTGTACTATATGAAGTATACCGGAATTAATTGTCATTTATGGACAATTAACATGTATTAATAGGTTAGATTGTCTTACTTTTTACAAAATATCTTGATTATTGGGTTCGATTGCTCTAAAAATATACTGCATTGATTAATAGATCAGATTGTCTTATTCTTTACACAATATACGGTATTAATTATTGATTATTGAATTTGATTGCCTAAAAATATAATGGTTAATCAATGGGCTTGCCTGCCACAGGCTGTATACAATGTCTAGGTACAATCTTCCTCTTCATCCTAATAAAATTTAGACCTTTTTATATCTTGAGTGTTAGGGTGTCTTCTGCACTTCAACAACCCATCAGAGTAGATGACATTCTCATGATGGATTGAAGATCAAAAGAGAACAAAGCAAGGAAGGACAACTGACCATCGGACCAATTCAACCGAAACAAAAATTAAATTTTAATTTATATTATATGTTATATATTTTTTTGTAATTCTATTTAAATTTTATTTTAATAATTTATAAAAATATATTTTTTAAATATTTACGGGTATCCACGGATATTCGCGGGTTTTAAAATATCTGTAAATATTTTTTAAGCGGATATCCGTGCGGGTAGCGGGTGAATTTTTTTTTTGTCGGGTCACAGGTAGGCACTATCCGTACCCGACCTGACCCGTTGTCATCCCTAATCACTAATCTTACTTGTAAAGATATAATAATCTCAGTTTAAATTAATCATCATAATGTGAAGGACATCTAAATCAACATTTAAAACTTACCGTAAAAAAGTTAAAGTTAGACTCAGTGAATATAATTGTAGAAAGTCATTTTATAAGCTGTATAACGTAAGTAAATTTTAGCAATATAAATTAGTATATTTCAAACCTTTTATATGAAATTATAATTTTTTATTTTTTTAAATATAGTATATTTGTAATAGTACAATTTTAGATTTACTAAAGTCAGAGACTAAAATTATATATTTATAATATTTGAAAAAAAATAGTGTTACTATGGGCTTATAGTCGACCGATTGACACGGTAACAAACTAGATGCAAAGGATCGAACGGGTAATGTGTAAGAAAGTGCCTTACAGCTGCTCAGTTCCGACAACAGTTAACCCGAGTTAAAGCGAAATTAATGTTACAATGACTAGTGGTTAAGATTTATATTAATGATCATTAAGAAGTAAATTAATTGGTCAGATTCTTAAACTTTATAAATAGGGATTTAATTTTGAAGTAAACTCATTTTTACTCACAAATTAATAAAGACTCTGACTTGAGTGGAGAAACGTTAGACAAATACATAAACTTTACACATACAGTTATTTTTGTCCCATTTCAGTAAAAATGCATAATTTTATTACAAATATCAAATTAGTCTAATTAGTTGAACTAAAACTCGAGATATTAAAAAGTACAATTATAATTCGTGAAAAAAAAAACGAGTAATGTTTGAAATAAAAGAAGAAATTAAAGGAAGAAAAGTGAGTTGATCCATGATTTGTTCTGATTTGGCAAAGATGAGTCAATAATTCATAAATTCATATAACGTGGAATAGATAGAATATGTGTGTGTGTGTGTGTGTGGGGGGGGGGGGGGGGGGGGGGGGGAGGGGAATAAAGGAACCCTACCAATTTATTTGGGAAGTGACCTAAAAATGAATTTGGTGAAATGTCATGTCTTACTATGTATGATCTAGAGTGAGTAAGGTTTGATTTTTTGGCACCGTCCAAATCTAGAACTGTTTGAAAAGATTCATGATCGTTGACTGGGCCCTTGTATTATTGGGCCACTGCTATTGGACCCATGTTCCAAAACGTGTAACTAAGATTTGTAGTTCTATTTTATTTTATTTTTTATTTGTAGTAAATATGTGATACTTTGAATTTAAATTTTGCAAGGATCACGAGTTCGAAAATGTGGTAACTAACTCTGCAAATACTTCATAAAAGAAAATAAAAACAAGGAGAATAGGAATATAATTCAAATGAAAAGGAACATGAATCCAATTTTAGCTCTTAAATTATCATTTTTCAAGTATGTGTTCAATCACTCTAATTAAATTAAAAAAATAAACAAACATGGTGCAGTGGTTTGATCCTTCATCACCCAAATTTCTCTCTTCTTTTTTATTTCTTACATTCCTCTATATTCAAACACAATTTCTTTATCAAATAGTAAATAGGTAACCAAATTGATGGTTGTTGATTGAATCGATCAAATTGATTGATCTAAACTTAAACGAGATTTTTTCTTTAAAACAAAATTTTTACACTAGTGAAAAAAAAGGATTTTATAAAGATTTATTATGACATGTGAAATCTATTTATTATAATAAATTGATCGATGACATTTTCATAATAAAAGTATAAATAATTATGATTTAGTTTAGGAAACTCATCAAAATATGTCAACAAAATGACAAAATTGAAATTATATTTAAAATGTATTATGACATGTGACAAACTCGAAATTATATTAAAAAAATATTATGACTGATGGTAAAACACTTGTCATAGAAGCTTTTAATTCCTAATTCCTTTCCCCTCGTTCACACATTCTCTATAACACTACTCTTCACTCTTCTAAATCCCTAATTTATTTCCCCTCGTTCACGCGTTTCCTATAACGCATACAAATCCTTTCTTTTCTCAGTTCATCTTTCTGTTCACCATTGAATCGATGTCGTGCAAGAACATTGACGCTGCTGTCGACAACCTCGTCGTGGTAGACAAACAAGAGAGATCAGTGGAAGAGATCAAGTTCAGAAGAGTTCGCCATAAGCACCCGTGCCAGAGTTTTGAGAAGAAGTTTCGATCTTCGAGCGTATTGGGCAGTCACCGAAGCATTTGGGAAGGGTTAGGTAACGAATGCTCCTTTTGTTCTAAGGTGTTTGGGTTTAGTCAAGCACTAGGTGTCCATCGCCAATGATTCCACCTACTTCAAAGAGAGCTTCATAGATCTTAACTTCCCTGCTCCACCCGAAGAAGACAACCTCAACATTGTTTCTGATGCCCAATTTCATGACTGATTAACTCATTACATGGGTAAAGTCTTCTCTTTTTGTATATTATTTTCATTTTTTTATAGTATGTGAGAATTAATATTCCATTGGGTTCATTGTTTGATCAAATGCTTTTGATGGTACGATGATAGCTTATAACTTATGTTTTCACCAACTTTCTATCGTGCCTAACTCTGGAGTTATACATGCCACTCAATTGTGATGGCTAACCATTAAAATTTCATCATCATGGAGTGCATGAATCAACTAACTTTGTTTCATGTTGCTACACACAAAACAAAGATGATATTAGTTAGGAATCTAAATACTCATAATTTTGATCAGGTAGTGTGTTACTTTTAGGAAGCATTTCCTTAAACAACTAAAACAATTATATAAAACTTTTATCAATCCACTCATTCAATGCTTTTAAATTCATCCACCTTAACACTACTGATAATTGTGTGAAGGTAGTTGAACAAAGATATAATAGAGTCTCTGCATCGATAGACATATTCTCATGCATCGCTTCAGCAAAGGACTATACTCGAACATCATGGATCATGTTCTTTAATCTATTGTCCATTGTCCAATCAACAAATTCATGTGTTTTAGACACACTTGGAATGTCTAACAATGCCATGCCCATGTTATATAATTCTTTAGAAATCCATCGCACGAAATATGTTCTCCAATTTTGGAAACATCCAATCTTCTTCCATTCAACAATTCACACAAGGACATCTCATCCTTATTTTGTTTTGTACATTACCAACATTACATTGAGCGAACTATATAAACTCTTTCACCCCTCTCTCGTAATCATTACCTATATGTGGTAAATTAATCTAACTCTGATCCATATCTGCGTTCTATAGATATGTGATGGAAATTAGTTTTCTATCAATGCATATCTAAGGATCACTCAATGAAACAATGTAAGATAAAGAACAATAAATAATATTTGTTGGGGACGGACATCCCTGGACTCAATACCAACATGTTCAACTAACCTAACTAGGAATTTTGCATTTAATGAATTAAATATCTCTAAAATAATAAAATTAAACAAATATCTCTAAGTCATATAAAATTTATAATTTATGAATTACATATACTAATCAAATTTAATTTTATGAAAAGTAAACACTAACAAAAAATTAAAAAAGCTTTACCCAGAATAAAGACGAAAAGAATGAAGATAAAGAGACCAACGATAAACAGAGAGGAAAGAGAACGACACCAACAACAAATAAAGAGGATGGAGAATGGCCAACAACACCTGAATAGTGGAAGACAATAAATGGTGCACGAAAAAAGGGTCAATGACAGAGAATACTACAGGAAACCATTGTGGGGGAGTGGGTGCAATGCAAAAACCACAATGGGGTGGCGAGACAATGACACTTTAGTGGTGTGAAGAGGATGATGACGAATGAAGCAAGAAAGAAACAATGAATAAAGGGTGGTGTAGTGGGCTTCGACGATGGGAAGACGAGAGAAGAACTGTGCATGTGCGGGAAAGTGAAAATGTAACCTTATTAACCCTCGTCAGTTATATCACAATGATAAGTAACCAAACCGTCGTTATTTTTTAGTTCCATGATGGTTTTATGTCTATTTGTCATGATTTTTGAAACTTCCACAATGGTTTATAAGAAAATTGTTGTGATTTAGCATTTTCAAAATTTTAACGTTAACATGTTTTGGTTTCACTACGTTAGCATAATAAACATCGTAAATCATCATCGTTGAAGAGACTTTTCGCACTAGTGATTCCTTAAATCTTGGGGCATAAATAAGAGTGATAGATACAATTTTATCATTGGCTCAATGTCAAGAATAAATAAAAGTAAATTTAATCATTTTAAGGAATTAGTCTTAGCACATTAGTTATAAAACATACTTATGAGTTGATGATATATTCATCATGAAACATACTCATGAGTTGATTTCTAGACCGTATTATCAAATAAATCCAAAATTTATATTTTATCTTTAACAAACTCATATCTCAATTCATGATAAATTAGAATGTGGAAGTGTATCTGGATTTTTCTTTAAGAATGATACAGATAATTAGATTAACAATGGATACATGATACTCTAATAAAGGGCCTTAGGTTGTTCTACCTCAGTTGATAAGGATTTATACTTCTACCTTGGTTGGTAGGGATATATACTTCTACATTGGTTGGTATGGATCTATACTTCTACCTTGGTGGGGTTGAAATTAGTTTTGTGGGGTTGAGTTAGGCTTAAAGTATACTTCTTAATATGGTATTAGAGTCAAGTTTAGAGCTTATTTTAGTGAAATTTGTTATTTGTTAGGCATATTGTTTCACCCGTTATTGGGTTACTATTGGATCACCCATTAATGTCTTGTCTCATGCTCGAGATGTATATAACTCAGCATGAGGGGGGGGGGGATTTGGATGTCTCACATTAACTAGAGATGACACCGATTTATTGTATATAAGTAGGTGCAAATCTCACCTTATAAGTCAATTTTGTGGGATTGAGTTACGTTTAATGTTTACTTCCTAACAATCTACTCTAACAAATATCTCTGTAAATATTATTTAGTCACTTTAGACTAATAACATTGATTAGGCCTTGTTGGGTCAAACTCTTTAGTATATTTGTTAGGTGGGTATGTAGAGTATTGAATATATTTTGTTATCTTTTACTAGTTTAGTACTCAAGACAAAATTTAGTTCCAAAATAAGTTAACATTGTTGTTTCTATTGATTGCCTGGTTATTTAATAAATATAATCAATGTTTAATTACCAATTTGATGTCTTTATTTGTGATGTTAATTTGTTATTATTTCTATATTTGTATTTGATTTAATTGAGTCTTTATTTTTTTCTGAATTAAGTTCTTATTGTTTTTAAAATAGACTCAATCTAGTATTTTCCATTTAATTGACCTGAACCCAGTCTTTATGAATGTCATCGTAGTACTTTTGAGTTTTTTAATTGAATTTTTTTTTCATATATAAGTGTCAGTATCGTTTCACATGATTATGTCAGTGTCATATATTAGTGACAATGTCAATACCACGTCTTAGTCTCAATGTCAATACCACGTCTTAGTCTCAATGTCACTTGTCAATATCTTGTGTTAAATTTAAACCTTATATCTATTTTTTTTACTTAATTAAGTTCCAATTTATTTAAAATCATGCAATGTTGTTCATGTTTAAAATATAAGACTATTTTAATTTGTTCAAGTCAGGCACTAACTTACTTAAAAATTAGTTGAATTGAATTTACTTACCAATAAAAATAAATAAATTTCAAAACTTGTCTATTTTATGAATTATTTTTAATAAAATATTATTTAATTTATAGAATTTATTTAAGTAGAAAAGTTAAGTTAAAAGATGTAAAATTAATTAATAATTTAGTTTAAATTTGATGTGAATGTTAACTATAATTAAATTTATAAATAATTTTTTTTTAAATTTTCAAGTATTTAAATTAAAAAAAAATCAAGTATTTAAATTAAAAAACTACAGTAATAATTTTATTTTTACATTTAGAATTTTGTAAAATAAATAATATTTTTCTTTACAATTCTTCATAAAATAAAACAAGTTTTGTTACTTATTTATTTTAATTGATAAGTAAATTCAATTCAACTAATTTTTAAGTATATTTTGGGCATATAATTGGGTTAACTTGAACAAAATGAATAAGTTGTATATTTTGGACATAAACAACATTGTTTAATTTTAAAAAAAAATTGAGATTCAATTGAGAAAAAATATACTTATAAAGATTAAATTAAATATAAATATTGACACTAACACTAACATGTGATACTAACATTGACATGTGACATTAATACTAACATTATTACATGACATGATACTAACACATAAAATTATTTTTAGAAAAGTAAAAAAGAAAAAAATTCTACGAATTGATAGGTGACACATACAAAGACAATGCTAATATCAACTTAATAGAATGGATCATATTGAGTCTAATTTTTTTTTTAAAGAAACTAATGACTTAATTGAATGAAATATAAATACAAGAACCAAAACAAATTAACAATACAAATGAAGGGATCAAATTAATAATTAAACCTATGATCAAAAGTATACTTGATAAAAAGATTCAAATTATAAAATGCAATCTATAATTATCTAAATTTATATTATGTTGATTTCATTTAAATGGACCATTCTTAAATTCAAAGTAATATTTTTGGATTGTAAGTATGATCTTTTTTTTATCATATTTGGATTGGCTTTAAATTAGATAAATTTTTGGATTTGAAATCCAAAGTTAAGGTATGTAGAGGTAAAGCCAAGTCAATTTGGGCTTAGGACGACCTAAGTCAACCAAAGTCAAAGAGTGAGCCAAATTGGTCTATTCCAAGTCAAGTTGAGTTAACTCAGATCCATGTTGAGACAAGTTGAACTAGGTCCAGTCGTGTCAAACTAAGCCTAGGTTGAATTGGGTCTACCTAGATATAAGATATATTTGAGTTAGTTTGGGTTCATGTCAATACAAGATAGACTATGTTGAGTTGAGTTAGAGTTCAGGTTGAATTGGATTTGCTCGAGCCTAAGGTTAAGTTGAGTTGGTTCGGGCCAAATGTCAAACCAAGACATGCTAGTCCAAAGGTCAAGCCGAGACGACTTGGATTGAAGTTAAGTCAAGTTTGTCCAAGCCAAAAATGGATATCTGTTTGACTGCACTGAAGGTTAAGACAAGTAAATCCAAGCTAAAGGTTGAGCTGAGTCAACTTGAGCTGATGGTGAAGCCGAGACAGCCCAAACAATGGTCAAGTCATGTCGATTATAACTGGTTGAGTTGACTCAACCCATCATTTTAGACCAAAGGGCGAGTCGATTTGTTCTAGGTCAATATTGAGTTGAGTCACCCCATATCAAGGATTAGGCTAATAGTCAGCCTGGACCAAGGGCAAGCTAAGTTAATATGAATCAATGGTCGAACCTATTCAGGTTGAGTTGATAATTGAGCTAAGTAGACTCAGACTAATGATCAAACTTATTGATCCAATCAATGATCAAGTTAGATTAATCTAAACCAATGATCAAATCAAATGGGCTCAGACTAGTGATCGAACTAAATCAACCTTGACTAAAACTTGAGTTGATCCATTAACCTTTAATTAATTGATCTTATTATCGAAAACATATATTTTTTTTCCTTCCTCATCCTTTAAGAAAACATAAAATGTATATTTAATAATTGACAATAAAAAATTTATAAACTTAAAATTATTATTTGTAAATATTAAAATAAGATCTTATTAAAAAAATGTAATGTATTTCTGTTAGTAAGATTAAAATCCTATTTACTAATACATCACATAAACTTTTACGTCATACTTTAATTTTTATGATTACATTAGTAAGACTTATAGTTAATTCATACATAATATAACGTATCACTTATTTTTCTTTCAAATTTCCATAAATATATGTTTTCGTCACATAAATATTACTAACTTTCAATTTGGTATAAATATATGTTGTCTTTTAATGTAATATTTGTTTGGTAATTGTAATCTCCAAATTATGTCAGCCACATTTACTTACAACCGGCGGATACTTTTTTATTGATATATAAAAAAAAATAGTTAACATATTTCTTCTGGACCCTAAATGAATAACGTTCATATTTTAGGCCATTTCTTACTACACCTATATTGTTTCTTCCTGCACGCCCTAACTTTCATAATCCCTCTTTTACCCCTTCAGTGCATTAAAAATCTTAATTGTTTTTTGTCTCCCATCTTCCCCTGTCTTCTCCACGCTACCTCATGCATCTCATCTCCACTTTTTTCTTCATAAAAATTCGTGCACCTCTTTCTCTTTTGATTTCTTTCTCTCGTATGAGAGTACCTCCATGCCAGGAACCAGCATCCTAGAGCCTTCGCCAACGAAGCAGGTCACCGCCACTCTGCCTCCTTCCCGAGACCAAAGGTTATGCACCCCAACTCGCAGCCGTGCTCTCTTTATTTGGTTCAGGTCCAGCGACGTCATGGCCAAAACCCCTGTCCATATCGCGTGGAGCCGCTGCGTTTCCCTCCTTCCTCTGCTACTCACTCTTCCTCTCCCCTTTTTCTATTGGTTTTGGTCCTTGGGTATTGTATTGATAAAAACAAACATCTATGAATAAAGAAAATATGAGTTTCTTCGTTAAGAAATTTAACAAGGAAGTTGACGAAGTTCAAGGATAAAAAAAATTTTAAAATGGGAAGAAGGAAAAGAAGGAATCATCATCAAATTTTTGTTGTTATGTTTGTAGAGAAAAAAAAGATATATGAAGACAGATTGTCCAAACCAAAATATGGATGAAGAAAAAGGTCAAAAGAAATTTTTCAAAAAAAAAGACATATATAGCTTGGGAGGAAGATAATAAATCTACAACAAGCTCAAATGGCTCTAATCAGTAAGCCAAGATATGTTTAATGGTTGATAATGACATCTCTAAAAATCAAGCAAGTACCTTTAGTGATTCTGAAAATTCAGATTATAGTGAAACTAAATTACTTGACACGTATAAAGAATTATTGTTTGAATAAGAGAAATTAAATATTACTCATAAAAAATTAAAGAAGAATTTTAAGAATTAAAATCAAATCATGAAAAAGTTTTTGAAGAAAATAAAGATTTGAAAAATAAGATTTTATATTATGAAAAAAGCAAATAAACAAAATTGAAGAATGTGTTTCGTGTTTAAATAAAAAGAAACCTCTTGATAAATAACCAGTAGTAATAATTCAAAAATTAAAAAGGTTATTAAACATGTTCTTAAAAATAATTATAATTACTACGATTATAATTATGATAATAAAATTAAAAATATTCTTAAATATAATTATAATTATCGTGATTATAATTATAAAAATAGAATCCAGTATCTTCCAAAATAATATCAAAATTATTATGATTATAATTATAAAAATAGAAATAAAAATAAATATAAAAGAACTCGTAAAGGTTGGATAGAGGAAGGAACTACCTATAAGAACCCAAGTGTTGTTACTTGTTTCTATTGCATGAAAAATAGTCATACATCAAATAAATGTACAATAAAACATTATGGTATTCCAAATGAAATATATGCATGGATTCCTATTATAAAATAACCTGTCTCTAACTTTAAAGGACCTAAATAAGTATTTTTGGGAACTAAAACATTATTTTTCTGTTTTGCAGATTATTTCAAAATTGAGGAAGAAGATTTTGGGTGTGCACCAAAACTTGATAAAGTATGGTTTGTCAAATTAAGGGAGAGTTTTTAAAATGAAAAGAAAAATTTGATAATATTTTTTTTACTACTTCTCTTTCTTTCTTAAGGTGTCAAATTTAGGAGTAACTTAATTTTGTTTAAGATATTCAACAAGGAAAAGTACTTCTTTATACTGTTTTTATTTATTTGTTTTGATTTCTAAATTTATTGTATTTCCTATGTTTTGAATTATGTCTCTTGTTTCCCTTTAATAAAAATTATGATAACTATTATTTATTTGTTTTGCCTTATTTTTATGACTTATATTAAGGGGGAGAATTTTTTTTTTTATAATACATCGCTCTTTTTAATAATGATCAAAAAAGGGGAAGAAATATGTTTAAAGGCTTAATTGTATTTATGTTTTGTCTACTAATATATTTTCTTTAAGTTATGTATGAGTACAAGTTATTAAACCAAAGGAGGAGTTTTTTATCATCATAAAAAAGGGGAGATTGTTAGCATAAAGATGAAGAGAAAAGGTTTTCATCATGTCTCAAAGTCAAGTCTCGAGTGCTCTTGCTACAAGAAGATCTTCATGCAGACTTGTCTTTATTAAAGTTTTTGTAATTTAGTAGATTTATGTATAGGGTGTGATTTATCTATTCTATGTATTGTTTGTTGTGTTAAAATTCAATTTCAATTAGAAAACCTTATTTTATACTCAAGATAATTGATTTTCAAATTATAATAATTGATTGTGAGTAATCAATTATGACTTGCCATAATTGATTATCACGAGTAATTATGAGAATTTTTAAACAAGTTTTTTACCGTTGTGCATTCATTAAATGCATAATCAATTACTATAATTAGATAATTGATTATTGCGGAAACCTTTTGTTGTGGCTTTGAAAACTTTGCGTGTTGGCATACGGTGAAAACCTTTCATTAGAAGTGTGATTGAGTGGTGTTCATCTGTTGTGGGTTACAGAGGAAGTGAGTTTCATATGTCTTGGGGTAACAAGAGAGGTGCTCTAACCTTAATCTGTTTTATTTTCTTTGTGATTGTAACAATTTGTTGGTTTGTGCTAGTGAAGCTGGTCGTAAGATCTCTATGATCCGAATCAGTATAAAAATTATCCGTGCAATTTTATCTCTTCCCTACTCTTTTATTTGTTTAATTTAGTATTAAAGAATTTATATTTAAGAAAAAATTATTAAAAGAATGATTTACGATATGAAACTAATTCACCGCCTCTTAATTTGTTGAACGCGTTAAACATTCTGGTATGTCAATCTAACAATTTTTATAAAATAAATTTCAATTAATAAGATATTTTAAACTTTTATTATTAAAATATTCTAATGTTCTATTTTATAAAAACATTACTATGTTCTTACAATTTTTAAATTAATTTTTACGTCATAATTATTTTTCAATAAACTTATTTTCATCAAATTATCGCATATTACTTTTTTGAACCCATATATTAATTAGTATTTTTCCACAATTAAGAAGTCATTCTTTTTATTTGATGGTAAATATTTATTTAAAATTATTTTTGAATTGTTATTTGCAAATATTTAAAAACCGTTTGACATTTAAAAAGTGTATTGTATTGAAACACTATCTATCTTTTTCTCACATTAATGTTTAGCCTATAATTTCTTATTAGTGTTGTGAAAACGGGTCATTCGGTTCAATCCGGCTCGACCTATCACGCAGGTTGATCACTTAGTGAGTCAATCCAACCCAGTTCATTTATTAGTGAGTTAGAAAAGTTTGAATCTAACCTGACCCATCACGGGTTCGTGGATAAACGGTTGGGTCATTGGCTTACTTAATTACAATTTTTTTAAAATAACAAAAATTACAAACTTTCTATAATTCAAATCTAAACAAATTTCACTCCTGGAGTGTTTAATTAGTTTTGAAAATAGGGAACTTAAATAATTTTTTCAAACAAAAAGAAATAATAAATATTTTTTTATAAAATTAAAATTAAATTTTAATAAAATAAAATAAGGTAGTTGGGTTGGTGGACCAACCCGACCCACCACGGGTTCAACTCGAATGAGCCGAGTTTAAATGAGTCACGTTTAAATCTAACCTGCATGAAAAAAATACAATTTTTTTCAAACTTAACGCAAACCTCAACCCGAATCCATGATAAGCCGAATTGGCTTGCGGATTGTGACCCATTTTAACGACTCTAATTTTTTTTAATGTATTAGTGAGACTTACCACCAATTCATTCACGAAAAGCTAACAATATTTGTCTTAAAATTTTTAGAAATAAATATATATATTCTTTTCTATTTCGCAAATAACTTTATAACTTAATGTAGTATTTGTCAAATAATTTAATATTCACGAATTCTGCTATAAATTTTATAAACCCGTGAATCTATTTGTAGGTATATAATAAAAATATAAGTTGTTTTTAGATTGAGTAACAGAAGTAAAAATAATTGAGTAGTTAATGTATTATTTTTTATTAATATTTTTATTTCTGTATTATTTTAATTATTTATTTTATTATAATAAAGAGAAATATAATATTAGCAAAAAAATTATTTTAGAAACTTAATTTATACCTACATAAATATTGGTAAAATATTAATAATAATTTTGTTATTTATTAATACCTTTGCACATAATAAATAATATACTAAATTTTAAATTGGGTAAATAGTTGATTTAATATAATAAATATTTGTAAGAACCTAGAAAATAGAGTATTAGAACAGATAAGTGTATTAAAATAATGAGACTGATTATTTTATTTAAAATAATCTTATAATATAAATAAAATTGTTATAAACGCGTCTCATTACTTTAAGAACACTCTATTTCTCTAAAACATTATTCCTTATCGTTTTTATGTCTTCTCTCTAGATCTTCTCTCATTTGAGCTATCAGTTTGACGATCAGGAGGTGCCTAGACGATCATGGCGTCAAGGACAACAATCTAGACCGATCAATTTCTTGATTTGAGTCGGTAAGTCGTTTTTCATTTTCTCCATACATTTCTAACCGTGATCATGCAACAATAGTTGTTTGCATGTATTTGGTTGCTTTCCTCTTCAATTTATAGCTCAATCTAGGTTTTGAGAGTTGTTTTCTATCACCAATTGGTGATCTATAGGTGTTTCTAGGGGTTTCTTGCAGTGCAAGGCACGATTGGAGGAATTCTGTGAGCTGGGTAGTTTACCTTCGAGGTAAGGGAAGCTATAGTACTTTGATTTTGTTAGAATTTAGTTGTATGTATATGATGATTACTGGATTATGAATTGTGTAGACTAAATTTCTGTTTTAAAGTATAATTGAGTTGTATTTTGAATCTGGTTATGTGCAAATTGTTGAACTGTCGAATTCAGCTTGACTGAGTGATGTTATTATGTGATTAGTTGTGGTAAAGGTTGGAAATCTGTTATAACATGAATTGGTTGTGTTTATAGTCACTTGTTATGGTTTAGAATGATTTAGGCTTGTTTTAAGTTAACTTAGAGGAAGTGAGGTAGTCAAAAGGAGAACCAGGGGTTAAGGGCTGTATTGATATGTTTGGATAGCTTGGTTAAGGGTTGTATTGATATGTTTGGATAGCTTTGACAAGTCATTTGGGACTTATTTGAGTCCCTAAGTGGTTCAAGTTAATGCCAAAAGTGGTAGAATTAGATTTAGGTCTCCAGGTTGAGAAATTTGGAGTTTTGAAATAGAAATTGATTCATAAATCCTTTAGATTGATGTTAGGAAGGTTTATAATCCCTTAGACAAGTCTAATTAGGTATATAATACAATCTAGGAGTGTTAGAAGTTGGGAAAAATAGTTAGAATTGGTAATTGGTGGTTGAGTTGCATAATTCTGCAGAATTTTGTTTTGCAGAATTTTGTTCTACAGATTATGCAGACTCGTTGAGCGAATGGATTCGCACAACGAGTCACCCTGGTGAGATGCTCTCTGCTAGGGAATTCGCACAACGAACTGGTGCGTTGTGCGAATGACTGTAGAGAGTTGCTCTCTGCCTGGGCACTCACACAACGATTTGGTGCGTTGTGGTTGGAGAGGGTTGCTCTTTGTCTAGTGATTTGCATGGCGAATCTAGGCGCTGTGCGGCTGGTGGTGGTCTGGGATAAATGCTAGTTTAATTCGAATAACGAATGGGGGAGCTTTGCGATTGTTTGGGGAGTCTGAGCCACTGCTTGAGGGCGGGGGGGGGGGGGGGTGGGGGGGGGGGCTTGCATAGTGATTTGGGGCGCTATGCGAGGGAGAGAGGTCTGGAACCTCTGTGAGTTTATTCGCACAACGAGTTTAGTCGCTGTGTGAATGGTTGTGAAGGGTAAGTCTCTGTTTGAGGATTCCCATAGCGAGTTAGAGTCGCTATGTGAAAACTCTCTGGATTCGCTCAGCGAGTGTGCGTGTTGAGCGACTAGTCCATGTTTAGTTTACTCTTTTCTTTCTCTGTTCTTGAGTGGTTGAATGATGTTTAATTCATTGAATGTTATGTATAAGATGTATGAAATCATATGAATATCCGAGGTATAAATGGTGATTCAAAAGTGAAGAAATGTATGATTCAATGTGATGTAATTGAGTATCAAAGTAGGATCTCTTGGTAAGATATTTGTATTGTTTAGAATGAATACAGGGAGCTCAGTCTTGGGGGTTATCCTAACACTTTAATGATCTTTCATTCTCATTTAGAGAGGATTGATGCATGTGGTGAGAGTAGTAGGAGGTCCTAGTGTAGGTGCTACTTGGAGGTCTATTGTGCGATAACAGACTAACCTTGTGTGTGGTAGGGTGAAACCCATTGGCAATGGCTTTGTAAAGCAGTACAGGCCACTACAAGTGCATAATTCGTCATAGCTCGATATTCATTCTAAGTCCGGACAGGTCAAGTCTAGGTCATAACATGTTAGGATGTTTTGAATAAGTTGTTTTGTATGAGTATTCATGTATAACCATATGAACAGAGGGAGATGAAGTTTCTCTGGAGTAGACGTTGGACGATGTTGATGTTGCAGAGTAGTTAGTGATAAAGTAAGATTGTTCATAGTTTTGATATACACATCTTGTATATAAAGTTTTAAATTTTATAGCCATTTTGAATGACTGTAAGCTTAACTCTTTATCTGCAAGTCTATAATTGTTCTATCATATTATAATGATGACTACTCTTTTTATAGTTTATATTATATATTTTGAGATGTTACAATATTAATATTTTTTAAATAATAAGAAAAAAGATAATTTCAATAAAAAAAACTTTAATTTGAATTAATTTTATTTGAAATTCGTTGAGGATTAAAGTATTTTATACCTTGTTTAAGCTTAAGTATTTGTCAACTATATATTTATTAATTTGATGCAGTTAACTTAAATGAACCACTAACAATTTAAATTTTGAAAGAAAAAAAATTATTGTTAATTATATATTATTATTAAATTTCTTTTTACACTTAATAATTATTGAATAACAAAATATATATTCCATTATCATATCAAATATAATTGATAAAACTAAAGATTTTTATATTGTAACTATGATTTTTTTTATTATATTAATAATTAAATATCTTAATATTTATTATATGGACTATTTATTTTTTTATTTGTGCTGAAAGTTTAACATTTTTTTTCTCATTTAGTTTCACTTTTCAATTTTTACACTTTCTAGCTATCTATAGATCTTGCATCCAAGTGCACATCATGGAGACAATCAAAATTACAAATTTTGAAGTCATTGAACCACATGCTATGGAAATATTATACTGCTGGTGAAATTCAATTCAATGCCTTCATATCCATATAATTAATATAGTATTTAATATGCGCAGATATTTTAGAAGTAGTAAATAAATCCTGAAATATGACAATGATAATTTAAAGATCCTTGCAGAGGTACTTCAATTCTCCATCTCTTCATAACTTCTATTTCTAATACCACCTTCCAAGAAGATAGAAACACTCATTTTCAAACTTCTTCATTCACCCTCTTTATAAATTTTTAGTCGCCTTTTTCAACAAATATTCTTATTCTTATTATACACAATTAAATAATTTGGAACAAAGAGGAAATCAATAAAAAAAAACATCATTCTGTATAAAATGTTTCAAATGTTACACTTTTTTTAATTTTTATTTTAATTGAATTGTTATTCTAAGTTTATTTTCGCAATCTTAATATTTTTAGTACAAATTTAAATATAATTAATTTAATTTGGAGCTAAATCTAAAACTATATTAAGTGTAGATTTTCATTATGTCAATTATCCTTTTTGTTTTCAGTCAATGTATAATTTCACTAACTGACTACAAAAATATAAATATAATTAATATATTTACATTTTAAATATATAATTACAAAAATATATTATTCATCAAAATACTTAAAACACCTTTATGTATATATTGTAAAAAAATTCTAAAGAAACAACTATTATAATGTACTTCATGACCTTCACCATCGCTCATACACTAAAAAATAATATTTTATAGGAGTGGTTTATTAGAGGAGGTTTTAAAAACCTTTTAAATTCTCGATGGTTTTTCTAAAAACCTTTGGAAATTTCACGGTTTCATTAAAACCGCAAATAAATTATTATATTTTTATTCAAAAACTTTTCAAGTAAAAATGTTTTCATTTTTCCTTTTTACACCACTTGTAGTGACTACTTAGCGACGAAAATTACACTATAATTCAAAAATTTTATTTTTTATAATGACTTCGAACAAAACATACTTTGTTAATAAGTTAATTTGTTAGTTACAACATTTTTTTTTATTTGAAAGATTTTACACAAATTATCTACTAATAAAATTGTGTTAAGAAAGTTAATTATATCACTGCAAAAATTTACAATTTTTTCTGGATTATTTTCTTTCGTAAAATAATATCTTTACATCATCACTCATACCGCATTAATACTGATAGTTTTGCAAACCTTCTGTTAATATCGATGATTTTTTAAAATATTGTCGATAATTACTTAGCGACACAGTTTTTTTTCAGTGATTTTTTAAATCGTGGATAATATATTTTTCAGAGATTAAAATCATCGAAAACAAAAAAAATAATCCCAAAAAATTATAAACTTTTGTAGTGATATAATAAACTTTTTTAACACAATTTTATTAGTAGATGATTTGTGTAAAATCTTTCAAATAAAAAAAAATGTTGTAACTAACAAATTAACTTATTAACAAAATATGTTTTGTTCGAAGTCATTGTGCGACGAATATGACAATATTGGAACTTAATTATATATATGTATGTGTGTGCGGTGCGGGCGTCTATGTACATATTTGTATTGTATGTGAGAAGATATCACTGAAAATAAGAGGAGTGACTTGAAAATAGCAGAAATGTCAACTGCAATGCATCTTGTGATGCTAATGTATGGTTGCATTGGTGTTGTTGCTGCAAAGAATGTTGTTGAATCTTCAAAATTCTCATCCGTACTTGTTTTTGGAGATTCTACTGTTGATCCTGGTAATAACAATTACCTGCTAACTATTTCTAAGGCTAATTATTTTCCTTATGGCATAGATTTCCCAGGGCATGTAGCAACAGGGAGATTCAGCAACGGAAAATTAGTATCTGATTTTCTTGCTTCTGCCTTGAATATCAAAGACACTGTCCCTCCTTTTCTAAATCCAGACCTAAGTGACCAAGAACTTCTAACAGGAGTTTCTTTTGCCTCGGGAGAATCTGGTATTGATGACTTCACTGCATCTCTCACAAATGTTTTATCGATGGACCAACAGCTTCAATATTTCAAAGCTTACACAATGAAGCTGAAGCAAATCGTAGGAGAAGATCAAGCCATGCAAAGACTTCAAGATGCTCTTGTTCTCATCTCTGTTGGTACTAACGATTTCATTTTGAATTTCCATGACTTCCCCTCTCGAAGACTTATGTTCATCACCATGGATGCTTACCAAGATTATTTGCTTGATAAGTTTGACGTCATAATTAAGGTAAGAGAAAGGATAATTTGATACATACATATTTTTTATATTTATTTAATATTATCCTTTTTATTTTTTAAATTATAAAAGTTTAATTTTCTATAATGATTTTACTTTTGTAATAATTATCTTGTGTCTGATATTGTAGGAGCTGTATGACGAAGGATGTAGGAACATTGGTGTGGCTGGGCTTCCTCCCCTTGGTTGTGTGCCTCTTCAAATGTCCCTAAAATTCAAAATTGATAGGCAATGTTTGGTGCATCAGAATGCTGACAGTGAGAAGTATAATCGGAAGTTGGCTCAGAGACTCTCCCTGTTACAAGCTACACTCCCTCAAAGCAAAATTGTATATGGAGATTTGTACCACCCACTACTCAACCTTTATACTCATCCTCACCATTATGGTAAGTCATACTCAATACTTATACCTTAAAACATATAATTCATTAATTAACTTCATTTTATATTTCTATAATGTTCTTATATTTATTCTAAATATGTGGAAATATATCAAATAGGTATGGAGGTAACAAACAGAGGGTGTTGTGGATCAGGTTATTTGGAAGTGATTGAGATATGTAATGCATATACACCTCTGTGCAGTAATCACTCAAAGTATGCATTTTGGGACAGTGTTCATTTAACTGAAGCATCTTACAGTTATCTTGCAGACCATCTTATAAGAGTAGCTTTGCCCTTATTCTTCAAATAGTATTAATTTTTAGGTGTTGTCTTTATTTCCATATGAAATTTAGTTTCATTATATAATATTTGTAAAAGTGACTTTTGTGTATATTTGTTATTTAATTGTTTTTCAGTGATGTGAGAGATTTGTTTAAGCTATATTTCAAGTTTGAATACTATGTGGAATGAAACTAGAAGGACACTTAGGTAACAAACCTAGTATTTGTCAATATTTAACTTTATTAGAAATGATAAGATCTAGAAGCACAGTGATACTGATGAGTTTTCGAGAGCTACACAGTCCAAATGTCATTTCTCTAGGAGGCATGTGATTGATCTGGCAGGTCACTGGTGACAGACTCTGCCCTGGGTCAGTCTGCCTTGAAAGACACAAAGACATTAAACACACGAAATCAAACTTGATCCGTTTGGTTTTCCATTCACAGCTTTATCAGATACAAAAGAAGTGAACAACAAAACCAGAACACCCACGTTAACTTTCACCGAGAAACGCCTTGCCCGTTACCATGGAACGCCCAGCACAGTTCTATCGCCCAGCTTAGTCTCCTCTTTCTTTCCATTTTGTTTATTTCTTTCTCACAAATTTTCCCATTTTCTTTGTTCATATTTGTTATTGCTAAAGAAAACCTGTAGCACACTTGAAGCCAAAAAAAACGTTTATATTATTAATAAAAAATCAATCAAGCAACCAATCAATCCTGAAATATTTTTCATCAACTTTGTTAGTCATTTTTTTCTGCAGCTTCTCTTTTTATTCATTTGATAGTATTTTCTTTGCATATTTTTTCTCACAGATGAAAACTTCATCTTTCCCTTAATTGATCTCCATGCCAAGGAAGTAGGACATAAATCCAAGATTTGTCATTTCAAACACCTTCATCATCTCTTATTTTATTTGATGTTTTAAGGGTTAAATATGTTTTTAATCCATTTTTAAAATTTTGGCCTAATTTAGTCTCTCAATTTAAGAGAAATATATAAATTTAGTCTTTTTAACTAAATTTTGTTAGGTTTATTTGATGTTTTAAGTATGTTTCATAATAGCATTTAAGTTGTTTACACTGTTTGACATATTTTTGTTTTAATGTTAACTAAGAAACGCATTTGAAACATCAAATAAAGTTAACAAAATTTGGTTAAAAGAACTAAATTCATACATTTCTAAAGTTTGGGAACTAAATTAGGCCAAAGTTTTGAAGAGGGACTAATTCCAATTTTCACTAAAAGTTAAGGGACCAAAAACATATTTAACCCATGTTTTAAATATGATCTTTATTATTTCCGGTAACTAGTAGTTCATATTCATCAATTTTACTATACGAGGCTCTTAGAGCTTGTTTTAGACCATAAAAGGTTTTTTTGGAAGATAAACTTTATCTTTCCTATTTTCTTTTACAAATCTTTGGAGTTGCTCAACATAATTTTCTTTTTGTAAGATACTATTTAAGAAGGTTGATTTTAATCTAACTAGAACACTTTCTAGTTCTTTTGTGCAATTATTGCAAGGAGTAACCTGATTGTGTCCAATCTAGCAACAAGAACAAAAATATTAGAATAATCAACATTGAAGATTTGGGCAAACCCTTTAACCATCAACCTAGCTTTGTGTTTGTTGATTGAGCCATCAACACTAAGTTTGGTTCTAAACACCCACTGACTCTAATTACCTTCCTGTTAGGATCAAGTTTTGTTTTTCTCTATCATTGACAACTTTTCCTCCATTACATTTATCCACCTTTGATCTTTTTTTGCTTCTACAAAGAGTCGGTAGGTTCACATACAACGATATTGCACCTTTCATAAATATTTGAGAGTGACCTTGTTCCTCTCACAGGAGCATCATCCATTTTTTGATTTTGCTAGTCATTTTCTTCTTCAATGCTTGAACTAGAAAACTTGAGTCTCAGCTTTGTCATGGTCTGACCCTTCTTTTCTGAATTATCTAAGTTCAACTCTTCATCCTTCACAAAGTGAACATCCGTACTGATAATAATATTTGCAGTTTGGGGTTGGAAAATTTTATAGGTTTTACTGACATTACTATAGCCTATAAAGATGCCTAGTGAAACTCTCCTATCAAGCTTGTCACGCTGACTTAAGCTTGTCATGCTGACTTTGTGGAACATGAGTGAAACACAAACAACCAAATACTTTAAGGAATTTCAGAGCGGCTTGGAATTGTTGGACATTTTAACGCTTGCACTAAGAGGCCTAAAAGTATAACTGAGCAGTGTGTCACTGATTGGTATAGACGTTCTGCTGAGTAGTCCAAAGTTGGATTCTACAAGTGATTTGGTTCATTTGGGTTAACTACAACGTGAAGAGGTTTGGTGTGTTAGGTCTGATTGGACCTAAGTCATTAGAGTTGATTAAATCAAGCATAATAACTTCTTTAGAGTCAATGTTAACCTATGAAAGTTAATTTGTGTACTGATAATTACATAAATAGTTTAACAACTGATTCTGTTTTTGAAAAAAGAAAGTGATAGCAAACTTTTACAAGTTTTCAACATACATTACTTATGTTGAAGTTCTTTAAATATTTCATTTAGAATAATTTTCGTTGTCGTGTTAATATTATTATTAATTTCATTGTTTGTTTGACACTCTCACAAACTCCTTCATAAGTTATCTTGTTAATGTAATTTTCTTCTCGTTGGTGCAACATTTAGAATGAGGCATTTCTCTCACCATGCACTTCTTCTAAGAGATAAAGTGGTTGTCACTCCCTCTAGTCGACAAAGTCGTCCTCGCTCTCCTTCCCTATATTGTTTCAACCAATCGTCGTTGCTTTGTGTAGCTTCATCATTGTTAAATTGTAAAAATTGTGAAGATAGTCACAAAGAGTCTTGGTATATTTTCGTGAAATTTTCATTTATATGCATTTCATTTTGTATATACATACTTGATTTTGGTGGACCAAATATGATTGTTTTCATATAATGTACTTACAATATAGGGAGAAGAAGAAGATATACCTATAATGATGAAGCATACTAAAAAAACAGACAAAGAAGAAGACTACGAACACGAACTCGGAACAAGCGCGAAGAATGCTTGAGAGAAAGTGAGAACGCGAAGAATGCTCGAAATAGAACGAGAAGGGAGAAAGAAATCAAATATAAAAGCAATGAGTTCGAATGGAAACAACTTTCAGGCAACGTTTTCCCTTTCGCGTGTAAATCTCAACATTTCATTCCCCAGATACAAATTCAACCCTTGAGATACAACCATGTGAGCCTCGATCAGGACCATTTAATGTGAAATTATGTTTCACATTACAAGGCAATCATTTTGACATTTTAGAAAAACTCATCATTAATACTTCATAGTTACTAATAAAGTCATTATTAACTTGACCAATCGAGTGATAAGTCTGTCCAAGCTAGCAACACCCAACAAAGCTTGTCCAAACCAGTAACACCCAATATAGCTTGTCCAAGCTGACAGCACCCAACAAAACTTGTCCAAGCTGGTAGCACCCAACAGAAACTATCCAAGCCGGTGACACCCAATAGAGCCTACCTAAGTTGACAACACCATACAAAGCCTATCCAACCTAACAACACCTTGCCCAAGTCACAACACTAGACTTGCCTAAGTCAGTAGCACAAAACAAAGACCACCTTAAGTCGACAACATTAATACAACTTGACCAAAAGACTAATCCACCTGCAAACTTCATAAGTTGACCATAACTTGACTAAGAGATTAATCATAGTCACAACGAGGACCTCTTATATACTAATCAAACTCTTGAAACTGAAGACTTATGTACCTACCTAATTCAATAGATTTACTAAAAAATAAAGCCCAACAAAATCCAATAAACCTCATTGTCTTGAAACAACATAAAATACATCTATCAAAACAAATAATCACATATTAACGATAATCATAACAAATCTCGTTAATTTGATTATATCATAATAATATTATTATTTTTTATAATAAAATATCACATTATTATTTTTATTTGAAATAAATATTTATTTTACTGACATTATTTGATATTATTACCAATTTTATAGAGAAAAAAAAAACCCTAAAAATATATCTATTATTTGTAAAGAAATACATACTCGGTGTCATACTCATTCTCTATTGATTACAAAATCCCACGTAGCATCAAAAAGTTTTTTATAAATAAATATCTTCCTGTATTTTAACTCTTAGAAATACACGTGAAATACTTCAAAGACTTTGGGATCTTACCACTTGTAGAAAATTACAGGTTCAATATCGGTTAAGAATAGCTCCCATCAAATTCTATCAGCACACACCCCCTTTTGTTCGTTGGAAGAATCCATTATCCGCTTAACACGGAGTAAAAACAGATTCTGAGTTTATATAAATGAACCATACGAGTATTTGTAATAAATGATTTAAAAATCTTTAAACTTTTTTGGACAATTGAGTTTATATAAATTTCACCAAGAAAACCAGAAAATGTAAACGTACATAAAAGATTAAACATAAAAAATTGCTTGATTCGGTAAATACATACTATTCTTAGCACAGCTCAAGAGAGTTGATATGAAAAATAAGAACCACCTCAAATGCTACCACAGAATCGTTTCAAATGCTCTTCCACATTGATGCTAAGCAGAATAACATAAGTAGTATTTATATAGTACAAGACTATTTGTGATAATCAAAACATTGTATTTTAATTTTAATTAATTACACTACAAATACACACGAACAACTCGAAGCAGCTTCACCTTCACTTTCGGTTACCACTTGACCCCTGGAACAATTCGTTGAGTTTGGCTTGAATAACCTCTGTTCCATACTTGATATACTTATCAGCATGCTTACCGATTTCTGGAACATTCTCGAACCTCCCTATGAAGTTTCCATAAGCAGGTAACAAGAATTTCTCAAGAGAAATTCTTATTTCTTCCCTGAGCTGTTCATCAAAAACAAACCAGGAAGATTGTTCCTTGCAAATATCATCAAACACTGTATTAAACCATTTGAGCTTCTCCTTCATTGACTTTGCTAAGGCATTAGGGGGCAGTGAGACAGTACTATCCAGCTTCAGACTCCCCAATAGCCTACTCCACGAGCTTCTTTGATAGTGCGCATGGAATTGTCGAACTTTTGCAGCATGTTTTCTGATCCAATCATCTCCCAAGAGGCTTCCTAGTTCACTATCTTTGGCCTTTTGAACAATATACCTCCCATTATTCATCAAGAAAACATAGCACAAAGCAGGGTCCTTGTAAATCTTCGACTTCGCTTCCAAATTGCTCTCTAACAGCTCCATAATCCAATCCATTTGCACTGATAGAGAAGATGAAGAGTGGACTCTATCATCAAGCTTCGGGTACTCTTTCAACCCGTAGTCTTCAAAAACCTGCTCCAAGCTCTGCCGCGACCGGCACGCCGCACGGAGGTAGTTCATCACGTAGCGAGTTATCGGGTGCAGACCGCCACCGGGAACCGCCGTCTTCGCCGGATCTCGGCGAATTAAATTCTCCAGCTCCATAAAGATGCCCCTAATTGATTCCCCCAGCCTTTTCCAAATCGTAATCACTTCGTTCCTGAGCGAGACGCTAAACTGATCAGAAAACAGGGCCTCAAATTCGGGAATTAGGTCACGAAGCGTCTCGAACACGTCAAGGATTCTGAACAGCCGTTCCGGAGACCGGCTCCCGATCGCGACGGCGTCCGCGAAATTCAGCAACTGAATCGCGGATCCGCGACATACCTCCATGAATGAAAAATCCGCGGCGGAGGCGAATCCGAAGAAGACGCGGTCACAGAGACGCCGCTCGCTGGGGAAGAGGATTTTGAGAGCGACGTTGGAGGCTTTAATCCATTTCTCAATTTCATCTTCAAGGTCCTGCCACGTCATCTTGTGAACGTCCTCGATGCTGAGCTTCTGTAACCCTAACCTCGACACGCTCTCCTCCAGGAACTCCCTCCGGCAACTGCTATACACGTGCGAGCACTCCTTACCGAACCCTCCGGCCACCATTCGCTTCGCGATCTCGTGGAGGTCGTTGATCGTCCCCGCTGGCAGCGCGTCGATGACGATGTCGAAGTCCGTGACCGGCAGCGCCACCGGGATCTGCTCTTCGTCTCCCCCGTTTCTCACTTCGTCTTCCTCCTCGTCCTCTTCCTCCGACTCGAACGGCATGTTTTCAGTCGATTCACCGTTGCGGTAGCTCCTAGTGAGGCCAAACGACTCGCCGCCGCGCTCCATGAGAGTGCGGAACTCATCCTCCAGGCGGAACATGGCGTGCTGGAGCATGTCCTCGGCCCGTACGAGGCACGCGGCGACGGCCTTGTCGGAGGCGAGGTGGTTCCACTCGGCAACGACAGCGACGAGCTCGTCCACGGCGTCAAGGAAGGCAGCGGCGTGGGCGGCGTCGGCCCAGATTGGACGGTCGGAGGAGACATGGTGAGAGATCCGGTGGTCTAGGGATTTGAGGGAATGATCGAGTGCAGCGCAGGCTCTGGAATCCGCATCTGCGCCCTTTTCCGAAAGATTCTCTCGCGAGAACCTTCCATCGAAGTTGGACAATATTTGGAAAATGTCATCAGACATGGTGTTGTTGTGGCCCAGCGTCTTCGCTATGTGCCTCGCCACAGCAAGTAACTTCTCTTCTCCGTTTTCGGACATGTTTTCACCCAAACCTACTTAGTTAATCACTTGCACTGCCAAGGGAACAAGAACCAAGAAGAGGATCAGAGAATTCTCAAATGACCTTTATACCCCCTTGGGAGACGCGGTTTGTTGAATAAGTGGGGACAAAAGTGGAAAATGGAAACAACGCGGATAGTTAGCAGAGACCAGAGAAGAAGATAAAGTAGAGAGAGTGAACGTGGCTACTGGTTTCTTTCTTTATTGATAGTTCTTGCAGGTAACTCTGCTTTTTCTATTGCTTTTTTTTTTTTCTTTTTATTTCTTCATTCAAAACTTCCTTATTCCATTTTCCAGTCTTTTGACCTTTGACTTCACTTTTAATTGCGAAAACAGAAAAATTAAGAACATATGACAATCAAAAAACTGGTGTCACTTATAATTTTCTTTTTCTTTATTTATCTTCTTCGGAAGCAGTTGGTCCAGAATCTTTTGAATGATATGTTGTCGTTTTTTGGTATGTTTTAATCTATCCACCACACTTTTCAGAGTTGTTCAGTCGTTTTCAGTGCGAAATGCCTAGGGTGTTTCCAAAATGAAAATCAATAACAGTATCGTTTGACTACCAATATGAGAATAGGAAAATGATACTTTGACACTGCGTGGATGACAAATTTTTGACACCGGTAACGTGTCATGATGTCATTGGTGGACTTTTATGAAAAAAAAAATTGAAAATGACGTGGATAGTGGAGGGGTCTGAGTGAAAGGGGGAAGGAAACATTGAATTCAAAACTCATTTTCAGAGTTTGAGGAAGAAACCCTAGAAAGAGAAACTCTCCCTCCCAACCCCTCCCAACGCTCAAAGCCCCGTCACGACTCCACCGTCATTCGCCGTTGAACGGCCACCGGAGCACCACCCAGAGGCTCTGCCGTCGATCAAGTCGCGTCTCTCCCCAGAAGTCGCGCATCTTCCCAGTCGTCCCGTTTCCACCGTCGACGACCCAGAGGCTTTGTCAGCGCCCTTGCCGATAACGGTCAGGCCACCGTGGCCGTCGTTCCCTCCGTGCTGTCTCCTTCCGCCGGCGTGGCTAGCCAACCGTCTTCTGATTTGTTGTGGTCTTTCTCCAATAGATTTCCTGAGACCAAATTGCAGGGTCCTGGTTTCTCGCTTAACTTGTATGCTTGGAAGAGCCAATAAATATGCATAAATCCATCACATATAGAGTACTAACAGACCTCTCAGTGATATTTGGTTTATCAACCGTGTGATCGAAACATTGTTGAGTAAAAATGAGTGCTTTTGTTTCTCTCATTCCCTTGTCAAATTCATGTCCTGTTTAGTTAAGCCGAGCTATATGAACAGATCAAAAACTTTTTTTTCCCTCTGAAATGGTTGTACATTTGTCTTCAATTGGCAACTTTATGGTTCATATTACTAAGAATACAATCTTTACAGTATGTTTATTCAATTACATCCCTATTATGTTTAAATTAGTAAGTATTATCTACTTTTCCCTGTTTTGGGTCTTCATATGTTTTGACTTTAGTATTTTACTTACAATTGATGATTCATTCCATGAAGCACGCAAAGCTTTTACATTATATTGCTAACACCCAGGTACTAAGAAGGCCATAACATTGAATAACTGGTAAACTTAGCAGAGCTGAGGTTGAAGATGAAGATAGTGCCAAGATCTCTAAAATATCAAAACTCCCTTTAACAACCATCTTAATTTTTAATGTATCTTAGGGAACTGGGGTGGTGATGACGTTGTCATCAGCCTGGAGGATTTATAGTTGTTTTATGTGCTGTGATAGGGCATGAATATGAATATATTTTTGCCTTTGTAGGATTGCATACTCTGATGTCTGATAATCATTAGCAAATTTGATATGAGAGTCTGGCCAACTATATTTATGTGCTGGCTAGTGAATCATTATTGCATATTTTAAATCTTTCCATTATTGAACCTCTCTTGCCAACTCATTAAGGCCTTAGATGTTAAATAAATTTATTTTTATGACCATTTAGTCTATTGCATGACCCTTTAATCCCAATTCTGCAGCAGAACTAAACTTGATTACAATAGTTTAACAATGGTAATTTCTATTTAAAACCTTCATTCTGGTATTTCATTTGCAACTCTCAGAAACAAAAGGGTTTTGAACTATGCAAGCTAAACAAACAAACTATGCATAGTCCTTTTTTATATTGTTCTTAATCTTAGCATGTGGATATTTTATTCTGACTACTTTATTCCTTATCAATTTGTTCTTAATAGCTAAGTTCTTGGTAATTGGAATGTAAATTAATTTAGTTATTTCTTTTCTTTAATACTTCATTTGGCATGAAGTGATTTCACAAGCATGTTGCGTAAAGAATGCAGAGCTCTGAAGGATGTATCACATTCACACAATAACATGCATTTAATGTTCATCAGTGTCCAGGAAGTTGCACTTAATTAATAGTAGCCTAGGAAAATAGTCTCCACTAAGTTTGTCAGAAGACAGTATATATGGATGATATATACAAAACTTGTACACACTGCATTCTCTTGAATTTTCATTCTCTTGCTTTCTCTCTTTTACTCTAAATTCTCCCCATCTAAATTCAACATGTAAATGTCCCAATTTTGATAAAGTTATAATTTGAGCTTGATACGCACTTACGAAATTATGGTTGGAGTGTTTCTTTGTTGCTACACCAACTTTAATTGTTGATGTGACATCTTTGTCAATCTTCTGTATCTCCTTATAAGAAGGATCCAATTGAAATGTGTACTTAAACTATGCAACTAATTTCACATCCAAAAGATTGCTAACTCCGAAGGAAAGATAATGTTCAACTTGGGAGGATTAAAACTCTTGCTAAAAAGAGAAAAAAGAGAAAGAAATATCAAGCTTAATTAACTAAAATGACGCAATTAAGTATAGTGATGAGTGGGTAGTTTAGGCTAAAAAGAGAAAAAAGAGAAAGAAATATTTTTTTTTAAAAGTGATGGTGCAGAAACAGAACTGGTAGCAGAGGCAAAATAAGTGGGTAGTTTAGGCTGAGTTTTTGCACGAGGAGGTCATCTATGAATTTGACACTTATTTTGAACTTCCCATTTAATTTTTTACCAATAATGTTAAATAAAAATGATTATCTGTCATTTATTAACACATTTATATCCGAGTTCATCCCCAAGAAAACATTTTTTTTAAAAGTGATGGTGCAGAAACAGAACTGGTAGTAGAGGCAAAATAAGTGGGTAGTTTAGGCTGAGTTTTTGCACGATGAGGTCATCTATGAATTTGACACTTATTTTGAACTTCCCGTTTAATTTTTTACCAATAATGTTAAATAAAAATGATTATCTGTCATTTATTAACACATTTATATCCAAGTCCATCCCCAAGGAAACATTTTTTTAAAAAGTGATGGTGCAGAAACAGAACTGGTAGCAAAGACAAAATATGTGGGTAGTTTAGGCTGAGTTTTTATACGAAAAGGTCATCTTTGAATGTGACACTTATTTTGAACTTCCAATTTAATTTTTTACCAATTATGTTAAATACACAGAACTGGTAGCAAAGGCAAAATAAGTGGGTAGTCTAGTCTGAGATTTTGCACGAGGAGGTCATCTTTGAATCTGACACTTGTTTTGAACTTCCCATTTAATTTTTTACCAATTATGTTCAATAAAAATTATTATCTGTCATTTATTAACACATTTATATCCAAGTTCATCCCCAAGAAAACATTTTTTTTTAAAAGTGATGGTGCAGAAACAGAACTGGTAGTAGAGGCAAAATAAGTGGGTAGTTTAGGTTGAGTTTTTGCACGATGAGGTCATCTATGAATTTGACACTTATTTTGAACTTCTCGTTTAATTTTTTACCAATAATGTTAAATAAAAATGATTATCTGTCATTTATTAACACATTTATATCCAAGTCCATCCCCAAGGAAACATTTTTTTAAAAAGTGATGGTGCAGAAACAGAACTGGTAGCAAAGACAAAATATGTGGGTAGTTTAGGCTGAGTTTTTACACGAAAAGGTCATCTTTGAATGTGACACTTATTTTGAACTTCCAATTTAATTTTTTACCAATTATGTTAAATACACAGAACTGGTAGCAAAGGCAAAATAAGTGGGTAGTTTAGTCTGAGTGTTTGCACGAAGAGGTCATCTTTGAATCTGACACTTGTTTTGAACTTCCCATTTAATTGTTTACCAATTATGTTCAATAAAAATTATTATCTGTCATTTATTATCACATTTATATCCAAGTCCATCCCTAAGAATACATTTTTTTTAAGTGATGGTGCAGAAACAAAATTGGTAGCAAAAGCAAAATAAGTGGGTAGTTTAGTTTGAGTTTTTGCACGAAGTGGTTATCTTTGAATCTGGCACCTTAAACACACATGATGACATACAATTCCTGTAAATAACACCTTAAACACACATGATGACATACAATTCCTGGACATTGTGCAACAAAGGTCATAGACAAATAATGCTCATTGTTGTATTGAACCATGTCATACTGAATACCAAAAATAACACAATCATCATTGGTATGTTCAAATTACATTACTAATAAATTTTAACAAGAAATTTCTTTCATCAATTCTAACAACAAATATATGTAAATTTAGACCTAATAACTGCATCTTGAAACTGTTCTAAAAAATACATATATCACATTCCTATAATCCTTAATGAAAAACATCTACAACAACCCTAAATGTTGCAAGACTTCATTCCGTTGCACATTGTCGCATCCAATGTTCATTCATAAACATACTTTTCCCTAATCTCTTGCAGTTCCTCCTGCAAACAAATAAATGAACACAATATCAATCACATGGCCATGTTCAATAAAAGTTCAAAACAACTTCAAATCTTAACAACTGACACTAGTGTAATTGGGCATTGTACCTGATATAAAAAAGAATATTATTTGAAAAAGAATTACCGATTCCTCGTCAGATTGTACATCATATTCATCATCATTGTCGGCAGCATCTGATTGATACAATTGAATTGAGGTAAGTTAGAAAAAGTGATTCCATATATAACTTCAATGATATGTCTTTCTACCTACCAATATCAGCTTCCTTAGGTTCATTAATAACATCTCCATGCACATCTTTGCGTTAAATACTCATGTGATGTGATGCTCTGCAGAATTATTCTCTCCTGATTTATGAGCATCCACCATATTTTTCGCCAGCATTGCTGAGTACCTGAAAACAATATATACTTAAAAGATAAGAACAATGAAGTCAAGTGGGCTGCCAGGTTCCAAAAAACATAAGTGAAAAAAAATTAAAAAGGAATCAACCTCTATGTTTGCCCTAATAAAAACTCAAACTGTTTGTCAAGTGCCTTTTTCTTCTTTTCATCTAGTTCCATTTGATGTTTGTAAAGAACCTGGTACAATAATAAATGATGAAATTAAGATCACCATATGGAATTTACAAAAAGTATGCTAGTAAACAAATCAACTGAGCAAAAAAATATTACCAGCTTTTCTATTTTTGTCTTGAATTTCTTAACATCATTAGAAATATTTAGTCCAACCTTTCTTAATCGTTGTTCTTCTTCCTGTACAAGATGCATGTTTCATCCCAAAACATAACAGCGGAGAATAAAAGAAGCATGCAATCATTGAATTATGCTTTCTATTTATAATAATACAACCATAACATCAATAACTAATGTAGGTTATCACTACTTTGATTTATAGAAGACAGATCGACACCTTCATCTTCTTTTCACCCCTTGTAGCCTGATCTATCATGCCTTTACTGACTCTTAAAGCCACTTTCTTTGCCTAATTTCCATTTCCTCTCTGATTAAAAATCTTGCAAAAACAAAGAACAGGATGTAAAATCATACAAAATAAAATATAGAAACACTGCACGTTACAGATTTTGAAGGTGAAACTAGTGTGTACCTTTGATAACCATGGTTATTTCTTCTAAGACATGGTCCCAATGAGTTTTCGGTCGGCAATGCTCCCTTGGAGCTTCAAGAGCCTAACGCAACAAAAAGTCAAACTTAGACAGAAAATTGTAAAAGAAAAATATCTTCTTTTTTGAAAAATAGGCAACTAAAAACAACTCTCATTGAATGATTTCACATTTAATATTTCGGGTTGTTCTAAGATTTACTGCCCTCTTTTTTTGCAACTCCACTTTCTGAGTGAATTACAGGATTAACATCTAAAAATATAAATATTCTTTCAAGGATTATTAAAATCCCATTTCAGACTAAAAAAGACAGAAAAAGAAAATTCATAACGCATCATAAACACAGTCAAGGTAGCATGCCATTACAATTTTCCATTTAGTATATAACAAAAAATTGAAAATAGACCTATCTCGCCAAAGGCAGGGTAAGACGGCGGAATGAGAAAGCAAGCCACGCCGGCGGAAGGAGACAGCACAGAGGGAACGACGGCCACGGTGGCCTGACCGTTATCGGCAAGGGGGCTGACAGAGCCTCTGGGTCGTCGACGGTGGAAACGGGACGACTGGGAAGATACGAGACTTCTGGGGAGAGACGCGACTTGTGGGAAGAGACGCGACTTGATCGGCGGCGGAGCCTCTGGGTGGTGCTCCGGTGGTCGTTCAACAGCGAACGACGGTGGAGTCGTGACGGGGCTTTGAGCGTTGGGAGGGGTTGGGAGGGAGAGTTTCTCTCTCTAGGGTTTCTTCCTCAAACTCTGAAAATGAGTTTTGAATTCAATGTTTCCTTCCCCCTTTCACTCAGACCCCTCCACTATCCACGTCATTTTCAATTTTTTTTTTCATAAAAGTCCACCAATGACATCGTGACACGTCACCGGTGTCAAAAATTTGTCATCCAGGCAGTGTCAAAGTATCATTTTCCATGAGAATAATATGGAAACCTTTAATAAGGTATTAAAATAATCCCTGACTTTAAATTTTGAGTGATAATCTTAGATACGTGAAAAAAATATTGCTAATGAGGTGTATTTCGAAAAGGTAAGTCTAATCTTTCTTCATTGGTTAAATCTTAGTGACTTGTAGTTCACTCTAGGTTTATTTTTCTTTTTCTATTGTGGCTGAAAATATACTAAGGATTACTTAAGAATTTATTAGGGTTTGAATTAAATTAAGCAGATATCTTACTCTACATATTAGAAAAACTTAACATATTCCTTGTTTAGTTTAGTTTACCTGGTCCAAACTGCTTGAGCCCTCTTTTCACGCTAAACAAGGCACGATTTGACTTTTGCTGATGCCCAAAAATGAACTATGAAATTAAAACTAATGTGATGTTAGTTTTCATGTAAGTAGACGGGGAGAGTACGGCCTCTATTGGTCATTCTTTATATTTGGAAATTAGGTTTCTTTAAAATAAAATTTACAAACAAACTTAAGTCGTGTTTACTATATTAAAGTTTGCTGTGAAAGATTGCAATCACATGACGATTTATGTGAAAATGTTGAAATTGTGTAGGTTAAAGACGACTTTAAAATCTGAAACATAATATTTTTATTGCTCTTTATAATAATATTTTAAAAATTTAAAATTCAATTTGACTTTAATTTAAATTTTCAAAAATATTATTCTTTACCCAGCGAAAGCTCCAACTTTATTCGTGCTTTTATTTTTCACTCGTTTCCTATGTATGACAAAGTGTTTCTAAAACAATTATTTTTTTTATGCCTTTAAAGAGAGTGAGTGAAGAAGTGTTGAGTTTTCTTCAGTATTTGGATAATCTCATACTATATATAACGATTTTAGTTTAATTTTATCATGTTTAGAAGAAATCGCATTATTTTTTCACGAATTTAATTTTATTAGATCTTTCATCTAAAATTTCATTGAAATCGTTATATGGTTGTTCAAGTTCATTTTTACATGTCACAAGTCGTCGTGCTACAACATGATGACTTTTTCGCAATGAAATCGTAATCAATAAGCATGATTTAATTGGACGTAATTTTTTAAAAAAAACATTCAAATATAAGTTTCAAATTTAATTGATCCGTAAAAAAACCTCTACTCATTTTCATTTATAAGATTTGCCTCTAATTCAGATGAAAAAGAGGGAAAATGCAGAATATTTTAGAAGTATTACCAATTTACTTTTTTTTTATTGTTCACAAATAGAGAAATTATATAGTTTGTTTGAAGAGATAAGTCATAATCGATTATATAGCATGAGGGATTATATTGTACCATGAATTATGGTTTTATGTATTTTATTGAAAACACACTTTCTTTTATTATGATTATTTATTTATGCTCTCATCAACCCAAATCCGGTGTTGCGCTTTTGTCAGCATTTGGTGTGTGAGAAAGGATTTTATCACTAGTCCATGAAAACACAGCATAAACAAAATACCTATTTAATAGTAATTAAATTTGGTCTCAGATCTTTTAAAATTTTAAATTGAACTGGATTATAGTAATTCAACTTATACAAACTATTTAGTTGTTATTTTTTTTCTTATTTAAATTAGAGCAACTTTTTAAAAAGGTTTGAATCATTTAAATTTTGATTAAATGCAGTTGAATCCAACTTCATTAATCTTCCATCTAATTTTCTCTTTTAAACGACGACAATTTAGTTATTTTATAAATATATCAATTAAAAAAATACTTTTAACATTATTTTCCACTCTTAAAATTTAGATCTCACTAGTGCAAAAACGTTGTTTAACGTCACCCATAAGACCTCAGTTAAAAGGTGGTTCGACGTATATTAATGGACGGTGACATTATCGTAAATAAGTTGGTAACCAAGACGTCGGTTTCTAAGGCAAACAACGTCTATAATATAGTAGACGTCTGTTCCTCCCTAACCAAACGTCCAAGGGCCTGACAGGTAGGTGAGAAGACAGTCTTTTCTGCCTCCATTGACGTCGGTTGTGAGGGGGGGCAGACGTCTATCTGGTTGCAATTAATGCTCTTCACCTGATTCCCTGGCGCTTAGACGTCACGTAATAAATAATCGACGTCTATAATGTTATAGACGTCTGTGCCCCTTGACTTGACGTCAATGGGCTTGACAGGAAGGCGAGAAGACGGTCAATTTCTGCCACATAGACGTCTGTTTTCTGGGGGGACCGACGTCTATGTGGCTGTAATTAATGCTACTCACCAAACTCGCATGCACTTCGACGTCCAGTAGTAGGGGGCCAACGTCTAAAATGTTATAGACGTCGGCGCCCCAGGTCAACCATCGTCTACTTCCCTGACCGGAATTGAAAAGTCATTCCGATCAGCGCTGTAGACGTCGGCGCCACCTGTGTCCGACGTCTAAGGTGCCTGCAAAAGGCAGATTAAAAGTTATCTTGGACGTCACATTAGTTAGCTAACTGACGTCTAGCTGACTATAGATGTCGGTTTCTGTGGTAACCGACGCCTAAATTCATGTTAAATAAACCACAGACTCGAAATTACGCAAACATTATCGTCTTCCTCTTCTCTTTTTTCTCTCTTGCGGCATTGCATTCCAGGTGCGACTTTTTTTATTTAAACCGTTTAAACTTTGTTTCAGTCCGATTATATTAGTCTTTCATCGATTATCTTCTAATTTAACTGATTAAAATGTGTTTTCGTTGTGTTGTGTTTTAGTGCAGTTTTGTTCCTTTCTTGGGGTAACATAGTACCACATTCTGCCTTTGCTAGCTGCCTCCTAGAAAAAGCGGCCTCTTTTGGATTTCTTATCGCATTTTGACCCAAAAATGACCTTGGGTCATTGCCTGGTTATCGTTTCACCATAATTTTTTCCTTTTGCGGTTGAAAATGGAATTAGACAAGAACCCAGGTTCGGTTTTGGGTTCAAATGTCATGAGAATTTCAAAAGACGCAAGCTTTTTTTTTGGGGAAACTAGCAAAGACAGAGTGTGCTACTAGGCTATCCAAAGACAGGAACAAAACTGCACTAAAACACAACGACAATATTAGACGTCGGTTAATGCATACACCGACGTCTAAGGTCACTATAGACGTATATGAGTGCACGGTGGCATTAGCGTAAATAAGTTGGTACCTAGACGTCGGGTTCATGGGGACGCGGCGTTTATAATATAATACATGTCCGCTCTGTCCTAAACCGACGTCCAATGTAATGAGGTAGGCGAGAAGACAGACTTTTCCTACGCCATTGACGTCGCTTTCGATGGGGGCCCGACGTGTACTAGAGTGCAATTCATGCTCGTCTCCTGATTCCCAGGCGTTTAGACGTCGAGTGGTCAATCTCCGACGTCTATAGCCTGTCCGGAAGGCAGGAAGACAAAAATTTATGCAAAATAGACGTTGCTTTTCGGGGACCGCGACGTCGATAGGCCTATAATTAATTATGTTCACCAAAATCCGAGGCACGTCGACATCCGGTAGCAGAGCACGAACGTCTATAGTATTATAGACGTCAGCGCCCCTTCACAACCGTCGTCTACTTCCCTGACAGGAAATGAAACGTCAATCGGTTCATCGCCTTAGACGTCGGCCTCCCTGGACACCGACGTCTAATGGCATTCAAAAAGTCACTTTAAATGTTATCTTGGACGTCAAATTAGTTAGATAACCGACGTCTAGGTGAGGACGGCAGGTCCTGGGGGAACCGACGCCCCATTTCATTTTAAATAAAGCGCAGACCCTTCGCGGCATTGCAGTTTCTGATATCATAGCGTCTTCCTCCTCTCCTTTTTCTCTCTTGCGGCTCCTCTCCTTTTTCTCTCTTGCGGCATTGCATTATTATTTCTGATAACATCATTGTCTTCCTCCTCTCCTTTTTCTCTCTTGCGGCATTGCATCCCAGGTGCGTGTTTTTTTATGGTTACCGTTTAAACTTTTTTCAGTCTTTTATCGATTATCTTCTGGTTCTGGTTCAACTAACAAAATTTTTTTTCTTGTTTTGTGTTTTAGTGCAGTTTTGTTCCTCTCTTGGGGTAACGCAATACCACATTCTTCCTTTCCTAGCTGCCTCCCAAAAAAAGCGGCGTCTTTTGGATTTCTCGTGGCGTTTCGACCCAAAAGCAACCCTGGGTTGTTGCCTAGTTATCGTTTCACCGTAATTTTTCCCTCTTGCGGTTGAAAATGGAACTAGGCAAGAACCCATGTTCGGTTTTGAGTTCAAATTTCATGAGAAATTCAAAAGACGCAAGCTTTTTTTTGGGGGAAACTAGTAAAGAAAGAGTGTGATACTGGACTATCCAAAGACAGGAACAAAACTGCACTAAAACACGACCACTATATTAGACGTCGGTTAATGCTTACACCGACGTCTATAGTGATTTTAGACGACGGTTAGTGACATGTTCGATGTCTTTATGTGCTCTTAGACATCGGGTATTGCTTTCTCAAACGTCTATATATTGCCTTTAGCCGTCGGTTTACATGCCTGCACCGACGTTTAGTGACGTCGGACATTGCACTAACTGACGTCTGTATAGACGTCTGTTATGTGGATGTTCGACGTCCCGTTAACGTCACTGGTATAGACGTCGGTTGTGAAGAAGACGTTAAAAGCCCAAAATAACCGACGTTAAACAGCGTTTTTCCACTAGGTATTGTGGCCCTTCATTTTTTTTGTCTCCACAGTAGTAACATGGTTTCCCAAAGTGAGATGAATGCTTCCTGAAAGGACTTAGTATATGTGCAGCATGTGCTTCAAGACCTTGAATTTGATAAACCATAGACATTTATGAATGTCAAACTTGTAAAAGTCTGCCTAACTTTCATGTGTACCAAAATACTTGTAATAATAAAGGTAAGTATTTGAAAAAGAAGCACATTGCACAACAGAGCAGACCAATGACAGTTGACATAAATCCAGGAAGTATCCATAGATAGGTTAAGCCTGTATACTAAATCTTCCCAAACATAGGAATTATTTCCCTCTCTTCAGGCATAGAATTATGAAAATGTATCCAAACTTCAGTTTGAACCAAGACAATCTAAAAAAGGAAACACATTTGTGATTGTGTTGAAACATTCAGTGGTACACAGAGCACAAATCCTTTGAAACTGAGATAATAAAATTATTGTTCTCCTAATCTAACTGGCTTAATCATTCCTCCTTCATCTACTCCCTTAAAAGAAACAATTTGTTGAGTCGATCTTGAACCTCGAACATTTCATACTTAATGTATTTATAAGCATGCTTCCCAACAATTTCCTCAAATGTGCAAATGAAACTTGCATATGCTGGACACAGCATGTTTTCTACGGATTCTATTATTTGTTCCCTTAGCACTTCATCACAGACAGACCATGCAGACTCAATGTAGCATGTCTCATCAAACTGTTCGTTGAAGCAATAAAGGTTGTCTTTCATCAACTCGGCTACAACACTAGGCTCTGATTGATTGATGTCTACCTTCAAAAGGTCCACAATCGTATTCCATGAGCTTCTAAGATAGAGCATAAGGTTTTCTTGGAACTTTGCTCTGCTTTTGTAGTGCCAGTGATCATCAAAAATTCTATACCATTTTGTCTCTAGTTCAATGAATCTCCGTTCTGTCTGTGCTTCAATGAATCTCCGTTCTGTCTGTGCTTCAATGAATCTCAGGACCATCATGATGCAAATATAACCCAAAGAAGGGTTTTTGTAATTTTTGGAGTAGGCTTCTGAACTGCTCTCTAAAAGCTCTATCAACCTGTAAGTAGGCACAGCTGAAGAAAGCTCACCAAGGGAAAAACGTGATACCTTATCCAAAATCTCATAAATGCTCAGTCTCTGCCTTATTAGGTGCATGGCAGTATTGCTGAGTGTTGTAAATTGTTCAAAGTGTTGTATCAACCAGAGCAATGTGAAGCGCATGAAATGGCTCCAAGTTGCCAAGGCAAGGGCAGAGTTCAGCAGACCAGTAACCAATTCCGTGCAAAGTTCCCTGAAATGAAACTCCCCATTGCGAATGGAGCCGCTAAAGACACGATCGAAGAGTCTTTTTTCATTGGGAAAGAGTATCCTCGCAGCTATGTTCATAGCTTTTATCAGCATCTCAATCTTCTCCGACTTGTTAATGTCCTCCTCGTTGAGCTCTCGATCTTGCAACCCTAATGCCCAGAGACTCTCTTTCAGAAACTCCCTCCGCCAATTACTGTACACGTGCAAGCATTCCTCCTCAAATCCATCTGACACCATCTTCTCTACACTTTTACGAAGCTTGTTTATCATTCCTGACAACAATGAATCCACAAAAATGTTGTCGTCGCGATGCAATACTTGCCCTAAACTATGGTCGTCACTGGGAAGATAAGCTTTAAGATATTCGTCTACATGCATGGAAATTGCTCTGATAACGCTCCCATTCTCCTTCTCCAGAGCCTCTATACAACCCATGAAGCATTCCTTGGTACCATAAATGTTTTCTGGAGGGGCACCACCAGTACCACTCTCTTGAGGTGAAACTGTGCCTTGAGTAACACTATTACTGGTTCCTTGTGGTTGTGAATGAGAACCAATTTCAAGCACTACGTGATCTTGGTGTTGGAGTCCATGATACCCACTTCTTGGTTGAAGATCCAAATTGGAACGAAGAAGGATGAGGGAATAACTGAAAGCTCCTCCAACAGTGACTAACCACGGTTTTATTTTCATGAGTTGTACGGTCAGAAGTCCACAAAAAAAATAGAGGAGATCAACCTCAAATCCTAAATGACTCAGCCTAGACAAGCCTAGAGACATGATAGCAAAAGCAACACAAGAAAGCAGACTATAGGCATCTGCTTTCTGTTTCAGATCTTTATCGAGGAAAAAGGAGTATACAGAAGTGATAAGCAAAACAGAAAATGCTGTGTGAGCTTCCAAACAGCGAGAGTTGGAGTATTCCCATGTCTTTGCAAACAAGGTGGAAAGGGAGATTAAAAAACCGAAAACAATGTAAAGAAGTAACTTCCACCAGGTCCAATTTCCAAGTAAATTATTGAAAGAGGAGCTCAAAGCATAACAGACAAGTCCAACAATAGATGAAGCAAAACACACAAATCTCCATACCTTTGGCTGATGTAGCCAACTCCAAATTTTGATGAGCATGAGCACTCTGTTGTTTCTTAAGCAAGGTTTGCTGTCAGGAACAAAACCACCATTCTGTTTATTTTGGATGGGAGGTTTAATCCCTTTATTTTATTTTTCTTTGTACAAATATAAAAGGAAGGTAGTGGGAAAGTTCCTTAAGTCTTCTACGTGTTGACGTAAAACTGGGTAGTTCTTTTGTAAGCAATGCTAGTTGAAATAATCTCCTCATGCGATCAGAAAAAAATAAAATACTGAAAATGCATCAAACACAAATTCAATTAATTCGATATATCAGTAATCACCTGCGAGAAGATTTCATTTTATTATTGCGTTTAAACGTGTCAAATAATTTAGGCTGTGCAAATCTAAATCATATAAATAAAAACCGAAGAATATAACTTGGATGGGGATTTAAGCTATGTAAATATAAAACAGAGAAGTAAAATAATTATGTAGTTTTAAGCTTAAATGAACATTGTCAGTGTTTGCATGATTTGGAGCTACAATTGTTCACTCGAGATAATGATGAAACATGATTTTTAATTATATATACGTTCTTAACAATAACAATAAGAAATATAATAAGACTGAAAAAAACACTTTTATCAATAGAGATTCTATATGTTTCAGGAGATATTTTATGAGACCGACAATCTTACCATTTTTTTTATGTCTGAACTGGGTTATTCAATTATCTTCTTTCCACCTAGGTTGTTCGATCGTCTACAATCTTAACCGTTCGGTGCCCTCCTGATAGAGAGGAGAAGTACCTACAAAAGGCACTCTGACGCCCAAAGGCGTGTATTGAAGAGTCTCGACTCTTGATTGAATATCTAGTGAATGGTTATTCCTATTTGAATATTTGAGAATATGAGTTGTGAAGTGTGAATAAAGCATACCTGGCTTTTGGCCCTGACTTTCTATTTATAAGTTGTCTCATGGACCTTAAACTGACATAAGACCAATAAAATATAAACAGACTTACCTAAAAATCTGGTTAGTTGCTATATATCTTTAATTAGATATTCTTGATTATCCTTTGATTATTTTATCTTCTGCTTATCAATATCTTTAATCAGATATTCTATACCATACATATGTCCCCCAAGTCCGAGTTAATCGTTCGACTTTAGCCATGATTAACTATAGGACTTATAAGTTTGAGGGAGGTTGTTCTCGTTATATTGAGGAGCTTGCTTTCCATGTGCTTCTGAGAGGGATTTACCTCTCAGACTTCAACATGAACCGAGAAGGATTTACCTCTCGACCTTCAACTTGAACCGAGAGGTATTTACCTCTCGGCCTTCAACATGAACCGAGAGAGATTTACCTATCGGCCTTCAGCAGGAACCGAGACGGTTTACCTCTCGGCCTTCAACACGAACCGAGAGGGATTTACCTCTCGGCCTTCAACACGAACCGAGAGGGATTTACCTCTCGGCCTTCAACACAAATCGAGAGGGATTTACCTTTCGGCATTCAACACGAATCGAAAGGGATTTACCTCTCGGCCTTCAACATGAACCGAGAGAGATTTACCTCTTGGTCTTCAACATGAACCGAGAGGGATTTACCTCTCGGCCCTCAACATGAACCAAGAGGGATTTACCTCTCGGTCTTCAACATGAATCTTCTGTTTGACGAGAGGGATTTACCTCTCAGCCGAGAGGGATTTACCGCTCGGTCTTCAACATGAATCGAGAGGGATTTACCTCTCGGTCTTCAACATGAATCTTTTGTTTGACGAGAGGGATTTACCGCTTGGTCTTTTACATGAATCGAGAGGGATTTACCTCTCGGTCTTCTACATTATCCGAGAGGGATTTATCGCTCGGTCTTCAACATGAACCGAGAGGGATTTACCTCTCAGTCTTCAACATGAATCGAGAGGGATTTACCTCTCGGTCTTCTACATTATCCGAGAGGGATTTAGCACTCGGTTTTCAACATGAACCTAGAGGGATTTATCTCTCGGTCTTCAACGTGAATCTTCTGGTTGACAAGAGGGTTTTACCTCTCGGCCGAGAGGGATTTACCGTTCGGTCTTTGACTTCAGATTCTTCTTGGTTGACTATGAACTTTTTTAACGAAATTAGCGACCAATGAATGAGCATTGATTGCTTGGCTTTATTTATTCCATAATGAAAGCATAATAAAATTACAAAAGTCTAAATTAAAGGAATATTGAATTTAAACATCACATTAATAGAGTTTTGGATTTCTCTCCTCAGTTGATAACTCCACGAACCGTTCTTTCACGATGACGACTAGGATTGCGACTATAGCTCTGCCTTCTTTTGTCCTTCCGATACATCCATTCGGGACTTCTTCGCAAATATCCTTCCCTGGGGAGGCTTCTTCTTGCTTCTTTTACATACCTACGAAGATGTCCTGCCTAGATAAGACCTTCTATTTCATTTTTCAGCGTAATGCATTCTTCTGTAGTATACCCATGGTTCTGATGGAAATTGCAACTCTTCCTTTCGTCTGCATTTTTTGGAAATGGTTTCCTTCGGAATGTGAGAAGTTCAATGTTTAGGGCTTCATTGAGAACTTTTACCCTAGGAGCATTGAGGGTTGTACAATGGTTGAACTTAAATGTTCGTGGAAGCTCTCCACTTAAATTATAATTTTTCATTATAATAAATTTACTTATAATAAATTTAATTTATTTAAATTTTTTACTTATAATGCAAATTTATTATAAAATAAGTTTAAGTAAAAATTTATTATAAGTAAATTTATTATAATGAAATATAAGTAACTTTAATTTTGCTTAATATAATAAATTTAGTTAAATTACTTATTATAAAAAAATAATTTATAATGAAATATAATAATTTTATATATATTTTTATTTATGTAATCACAATAATTATTATTAGAAATTATTTAATCCAAACAATTTTAAAAAGAAATTAATTTAATTACAAAAATAAATAAAAACCATAAAATTTATTTATTCAATAATATTAAAAAACTTTAAATATTAATTATATATAATTTAAAATGTTTTATTTATATACATTTAAAATATATTATTTAAAACTTACAAATCATTTTAAATAATAAAAAAACTAAAAAAATAAAAGTTTGAGGGGGTGCACGACTTCGTCAACCCCCAAACGTTTTCAACTATTTTTTTTTTAATTTTAATAGTTTGTAATAAAAACATTGTTATTAATTAATTATAATTAAAAAAAATATAATATAATAATTAAAATTAAAAAAATAAATTATAATGAAATATAATATAATTTTTAATATTAATTAGATATAATTTATATTATTTTAAATACATTTAAAAATATTATTTACAAAATATAAATAATTTTAATTAATAAAGAAATTAAAAATTAAAAAAAGTAAAAGTGTGTGGGGTGCACGACTTTTCTTATTGAAGTCGTCAACCCCTTACGAGTTCAATATTTTTATTAATTTTTAAGGAAAAGAAAAACATGATCAAATGAACAGTGTAAAGTCGTGCAGGGATGACACGACTTATTCATTTGAAGTCGTTTGGACCCTCCACGATTTCTCTTTCACCATAAATTTGTATATTTACGTAATATGAGAGGAAAATTTGCAGATACGCACTAGTGGAAAAACGCTGTTTAACGTCACCACATAGACGTCGGTTGTTTGGTCCACTAACGTAACACGATGACCGGTGGCAACTTCGTAATTAAGTAGGGCAACTAGACGTCGGGGCAAGCTGTAACCGATGAGTGAAGAACTATAGACGTCGGGGCCCTTCAACAGAAACGTCTAAAGGTCTGCCGGGTAATGTGAAGAGTCGAGCTATAGATGTCGATAGGCACACACAGACGTCTATAACCTGACAGGTGGTTGAGTGTCATTAATGGTCTGAGACATAGACGTCGGTGCCCCCTCCAAACGGACGTCTATAACCTGACAGTTAGGTGAAACTGTAATGATTATTTTGCAAACTAGACGTCGATTGCATGGTAACCGACGATTATGTCCAACTAGACGTCAGTTGCGCACATACCTGATGTATATAATCCGCGCCAATATTAATATTTAAATAATATAGACGTCAAATTAGTGAGAGGACCGACGTCTATAACCTTACAAACGTCAATCGCGATAGCTAACCGACGTCTATAGTAACATAAACTTCAGAACGCGAACCTGCGAGTAGTTTCCACTATTCATCGTCTTCTTCGTCGAGAGATTTTCTCCGCCGCGCCATTAGAGGTTCGTTTTCTGTGTTTTTGACCGTTTAAATTTAGTTTTGCTCTGATTGAATTAGTCTTTGATGAAAAAGCTTTCATTTGAACCGATTATAATTACATTTCGTTGCGTTTTGTTGCAATTTCAAACGTCTTGTTGGGTTGCGTTTTTGACTGTTTTTGGATTGCTTTTGTGACCTATATTTGGGCGTGCATTACGACATCTACCTCATTTGATTATATATAATCTGCTAAAAAGGTTAGCTTGTTTCTTGAAAACTTAATTTGTATTGATATTATTGGCTTTTGTGTATGATGTTGGCACTTTGAATTTGCATTTTATTGGTTTTTTTTTATGATTTCATATTGACGTTTAGGTATGCATGTGTTTGCAGATTGTTAGTATATGCATGTGATTAAGTTTAGTTGTGTTATTATAATTGGCATGCATTAGTATCAAATCACTTAGTGAAACTTAGTTCCCGTTTGAAATTTAACACAAACGATTAATCTTTTGTATTAAATTTTGAATTGTCCAATTGGACAGTTTGGGAAAATTATTTTTCATAAATTTGCTATAACATGTATGTTGGAGTTTATGCATAAGACTGATGAAATTTCGGTTCATTATTTTTGTTATTCTCTAGATGCATATTTGATTGTGGTCATTCTTGTGACTACTGTCATTTCGTGTATTTCAGAGACAAATGCGAAATGCTGCCGAAATTTTATCAAATTTATGATGTAGACTTCTTTGCACATGTCGTAGCAATTTATGAAAAATATTTTTCCTGAATGGGTAGGGCCTAACCTTGTGAGAGTTAAGAATTTTATACTGATGAATTATGTTACGAACATAGTATGGATCGAAGGTGGATGAATGCACGCCGCATCTCTGAAGAATATGAGAAAGGTGTTTCGGTATTCTTGCAATATGTTAAAGAAAATGCAAAGTCTATGAACATGACATATTTTTGTCCTTGTGTTCATTGTCTTAATCAAATACGACAAGACTTGGGCAATTTGCATGATCATTTATTCATGTTCGGCATAACGAGAACGTATACCGTTTGGACTTGGCATGGAGAAGTAGTGGACCAACCTATGACGTCACGAGGAACAAATTATGTGGAAGAATGGATGAGTGATCATTTAGAGGACATGATACGTGATGTTGGTGAAGATAACTTTAGAAGAGCTAATTTGTACGATTCTCTTATCAATGATTCTGAACAACCGTTGTACCCAGGCTGCACGAACTTTACACGTTTGTCTGCAACTTTGAAGTTGTTCAGTTTAAAAGCAAGGAACAAATGGACCGATAAAAGTTTCACGGAGTTGTTGGAGTTGCTGAAGGAGATGCTTCCAGAAAATAATACTCTTCTTATTCGAAATTACAAGGCCAAAAAAGTTTTATGTCCAATGGGTCTTGGATATCAGAAGATACATGCTTGCCCCAATGATTGTGTTTTGTACATCAAGGAGTTTGCTTTACTAAAGTATTGTCCAACATGTGGTTTAAGCCGTTTTAAAAAGAAATCTGACAAAAACACTGAAGAAGGTAATGATGCTGCACCTGGTAAGGTCATGTGGTATTTGCCTATAATACCTAGGTTCAAACGTATGTTCTCTGTTAAGGAGGATGCAAAGAACCTTAAATGGCACGTTTTAGGAAGAAAGTGCGATAATCTTCTTCGACACCCAGCAGACTCACCACAGTGGAAGAAGATCGATGAAACAGTTCAAGAATTTGGTGCAGATTCAAGAAACTTAAGACTTGCACTTGCAACTGATGGTATGAATCCGTACGGGAACTTAAGTAGCAAACACAGTTCATGGCCAGTTATGTTGATGATATACAATCTTTCTCCTTTGTTGTGCATGAAGAGAAAATATGTCATGTTGTTAATGATGACAACCTGACAATGACATTGATGTTTACTTGAAACCTTTAATTGATGATTTGAAATTGTTGTGGGAAGAAAGTGTCGAAGTGTTTGATTCAGATGTTGAAGAGAATTTCTGTTTGCGTGCAATGTTGTTTTGCACTATAAATGATTTCCCAGCCTATGGAAACTTGAGCGGTTATAGTGTTAAAGGACATTTTGCATGTCCGATTTGTGAGGAAAACACTAGTTACCTTCAATTGAAGCATGGTCAGAAGACGATTTATACAAGACATCAGAAATTCCTTCCTCGCAATCACCCTTATCGTAGATTGAAAAAAGTATTCAATGGAGTGCCGAGGATGAGGTTGTGTGCAGACCCCGGAATGGTGAAGAGGTGTACAACGAAGTCAAAAACATTAACATTATATTCGAAAAATGTTCATATGCAAAAAATGTTTGAAAGAAATGATCAATATTTTTTAATCTTATTGGTCTATACTTATTGATGTGATGCATGTAGAAAAAAATGTTTGTGACAGTGTCATCGGAACTTTATTAAACGTGAAATGGAAGACCAAAAATGGAATAAAAGCAAGACAAGATTTGGCTGACATGGGAATCCGAACAGAGTTACATCCACAGACAATAAGTAGAGCACCTATTTGCCCCCAACCTGTCATACTCTTTCTAAAAAAGAAAAACAAAGTTTTTGTAAGTCTTTAAAAAGTGTGAAGGTTCCACAAGGTTATTATTCTAATATTAGTAACCTTGTTTCTATGCAAGAGCTAAAGTTAGTTGATTAAAAGTCTCATGATTGTCATATATTGATACAACAATTGTTACCAGTTGTTATTCAAGGCATATTACCTCCTTCTGTAAAAGTATTCTGACACGTCTGTGTTTGTTTTTTAATGCCATTTGCAAGAAAGTTGTTGACCCTCGATGTTTAGATCAATTGGAAAATGAAGGAATAAGACTACTATGTGAATTGGAGATGTATTTTCCACCTTCTTTTTTTGATATCATGGTTCATTTGATCGTTCATCTAGTCCGAGAAATTCGAATATGTGGGCCGGTTTACCTAAGGTGGATGTATCCTGTTGAAAGATACATGAAAATATTAAAGGGATATGTCAAGAATCAGTATAGACCAGAAGCTTCAATCATAGAGCGATACATTGCAGAAGAAGCCATTGAATTTTGTTCAACTTACATGCCAAGTTGTGAACCAGTGGGGCTACCCAAGAGCATACATGAAGGAAAATGTGAAGGTAAGGGTCGTGGTGTGAGGATTCAAAGAGTGAGTAGAAAAGAAGTTGATCAAGCTCGTTTGTACATCTTAAACAACACTGATGATGTTATTCCTTACATTTCTGAACACGTTAATGAAATAAAGGCATCACACCCAAGAATGAGTAAAAAATGGCATCTTAATGAACATGTCAAAACCTTCTTACAATGGTTTAAGAAAAAGATATATACGACTCCACATGTTTCTGAAACTCTATTGAGGTTATCTCGGGGGCCGAACACAGATGTCATTACATATGGTGGGTACTATATTAACAATATCTCTTTTCAGACAAAGGAAGAAGATGATAAAAGTAGAGTTCAAAATAGTGGGGTTACACTAAAAGCTGAGTCAGTGCACTTCTCTAGTTCTAAAGACGAAAATCCAATCACTGCATCAATTAGTTATTTTGAAGTAATACAAGAAATATGGGAGGTGGATTATGTGAGATTTAGAGTCCCCGTTTTCAAGTGTAAATGGGTTGATATAAATTATGGAATCATTACAGATGGCTCTGGTTTCACAGTAGTAGATCTTAAAAAGATGAGTTTCACTGATGAACCATTTATTATGGCAAGTCAAGCAAGGCAAATATTCTACGTCAGTGATCCAGCAAATGAAAAATGGTCAGTGGTTTTGGAAGGAAAAAACATGCACGATTTTGATGATGAAGAATCTCTTGATATACTTGAGACAACATGTAGCACATCAAGACCCATTGAAGACTCAGTTGATGACGTTGCCGATGACATACATGCAATTCGTAGTGATCATGATGAAGGGATCTGGGAGAAAACAATATCTTAATAAGTAACGTCTTGCTTTTTGTTTAGACTTTATATGAACTTTTATTTAGATGAAAGTTTCAATTTCAATTCATACTAACCTTGTATATATTTTTCAGGTATGTCAACCTTAGACTCGGCATCAGCATAGAGCAGACGTACACGAGAAGTGACACGTTTGCCAGAAGCAACATCCAGACAGGTTCCTGGGCAGAGGAGACATCTTGAGATTGACCCAAGAACCGGTGTGGTATCAGGGCCAAATGCTGATAGATTTAGTAGTTATCTGGGTAAGATAGCCAAAACCCATGTTTCTATCCTTCATGCAACTTGGGATGACGTCCTAGAGGTCGAAAAGAACCTCTTATGGCAAGATGTTCAGGTATGGTTACTTAAAAGAAATTTGATATAATTATTTCTTTGATCTTATTATGTTATTAACATTTTTCTTGTTTTAAACAGCTAAAATATGATCTTCCAAACACACTTGAGATGAGTAAGAAAATCTTATCGCAGATATGTAAGAGATGGAGGGATTTCAAGACAAGGCTGACACGTCTGTATGTATTTGGAGACAGACAACATGAGAATCCATCTCAGCATTATTCCTTCACAGAAGAAGAATGGATGCAGTTTCGTCAATCTAGAGAGACTGAGGAATGGAAGGTATTTATCTTAACCAACAACGTCTTCAAAGCAGTTTTTATTATTATATAGTTATGCATAAAATTTTTTTTACAGGGTAAAAGGTTAGTCGCCCAAGAAAGGAAAAGGCTAAATGATGCATCACACGTGTTATCACGAGATGGTTATGCGAAACTGGAGAAGAAACTTAGGAAGGGTCGAGCGGATGAGTTGGGGCTTGAGTCCCCGGACCTAGCACCTCCACCTACAAGGTACGAGATGTGGAAGGCTGCTCGGACGAAGTCAGATGGGAACATGACATCTGCCTCAGCCGTATTGATCTCACAGAGAATTGTAAGTTGAAATTGTAAAGATTGTTTGATTGTGTTTTTATCATATCTTGCAATTTAAGTAACGTAACATTTTTAATGTGTAGGATGAGTTGGTTGAGCAACAGACACAGGGAACATTTACTCCCCAAGGTAGGGAGGACATATTAACAACGACCATTGGAAAACCGGAGCGCCCAGGACGTCTATGTGCAGTTCCTGGGTCCATTGGTCTTCGTGACTACTTTGGCCCTATACAAAAAACAACTCAATCAACGAATCAGGAGGCACTCAGGCAAATGGATCTTCAGTGGGAACAAAGAATTCGTGAAATGGAGCAACGATTCAATGAGCAGCTACAAGAACAAAAACAAATACAAAGAGCGCTTGAAGAGAAGCTGCAATCCATGATGCAGGGCACCCTGGGTGTGCCCGCTGAAACTCCCACACCACCTCCTGCCAGCACCAAAGGATCCTGCTCTGCTGTTGAACCTACTGACTACATTGGTCAATATGACCTGTTGGTTGATGGGGATCCCGCATGCATTGTGGCTGTCGGACGAGTAGTTGAGGGAGGCCAGACTATTCATGGTGTTCCCATATCACCCCAGCACGTGCGTGTCATGATTGACGAGGTTCGGGATCCACAGGCTCAGGTGCCTGTACCCACTCCTGAAGTTCAATTTCTGGGGGAGGCGATAGGAAGTTTTTTAGCCTAGCCTAGAGCATTGGTTATCACATACATTGGTACACAACAGGTATAATATTTTTATCATTACTAATTTTATATTATCATTTAAAAATATTTGTTCATAACTTTAAAAATTTTATCTTCAGTTCACACGTCCTCAAAAGCAGCCGATGCATGAGGCACCAATATCTGAATATGATGATGGTGATGATGGTGATGACATGGCTGAAGCGGAGGATGATCCCATAGCAAAACTATTGTCAAACATTTCCAAGTTCAACAAAGGATCAATACAAATATACTAGGATTTACGAGTATTTGGTCTCCCCCCATATGCCATTATATATCACATTCAATGATGTATCGGAGATCATTGCGGGAGACAAGATGTTGAATATTTCCATTATTCAACTCTGGTGCATGTAAGATAGTTAATTTTGTCTACCATAATATTTTAATTTAGATGCCTACTTTGTAACAAGTTAACTTTGTTGTTATAGGTACATGGACATAGTCATTGTAGACCAAGTTCGGTCTTTTGTTTACGGATTTGTTGAACCTCAGACCGTTCAACGTTCTGGTAACACAACTGAAATCAAACAAAATTATTTGCAAACATGGATAGCTGAGTCAAACAAGACATATACCTTGTGCCATACATTGATGGGTATGTGTTGTTTTATGTAAAAGGTAATTAAAGTTTACTTAATTAGTTTACTAACTATTTATGATGTTCCAAACAGGGCTCACTGGTAGCTGGTGGTCCTCATTCCCAAACAAAGTACAGTTGTCTTCTTCTGTTCGCTGCAAAGGAAGATGAAAAATGACTTGAAAACCATGCTTCAAGGGTAAGTGTTTCGCTAAAAATGACTTTTAAATTCATGTCGGCCTTAATTTTTCATGATTTCATAGTTATATTCATATTACTTTCTGTTTTAATGTAAATAGAGTAATGGGTAAATCTCGAGGTCAGCTAAATCACGTCTTGTATCCCAAGGTTTGGTGCATTTATAGTTTTAATTCATTTACTATGTTATTCAATGATCTTAATTCTTGACTATATTTAGTTTGTCATTTTAGTGTAACAGACAGCTAGATTCATGGGAATGTGGGTACTATGTGATGTCTTGGATTAAAACCATCATTCGAGCTGGCATTACAGATAACTAGAATGAGGTAATAAGGCTTACTTTGAAAACATCAAAAATCAATTAATACTTTTGAACATATATCAAACCATGATCAATATTTCTTAATTGTGCAGTGCTTCAACAATTCATCTCCTTTACCCGAAGGCACGATAAAGCAGCTAAGGCAGGAGTGAGCAACTTATCTTCTACAAAAGTGGAACTAGCAAGACTTATTTTTGTTGTTTTCAATTACTTAGGTTTAGTTTAAGTTTATAATTTCAGTTTTTTGATCTTTGATTGAATTATGTCTATTTATAGCTCAAACAAACAATATTTATTATAAACAATTGTTTTGGGAATATTTTCTGAATTTCAGGTGTGGTTTTATTCGAAAAATAAAATATTTATTAAAAAAAAAAAAACCCAGTAGACGTCGGTTAATGCATAAACCGATGTCCAATAAGTTACAGTGGACAAAACGTTCCAGAGAGTATAGACGTCTCCTTTGTTGACTACTGACGTCTAAGGTGACCTCTATTGTGGCTATACCTGACGTCTATTGTCGCGTAGTCTGTATATACATCTGACGTCTACATAGACGTCTGTCATATCCTGACTGATGTAAAGTTAACGTCACCGGAATAGACGTCGGTTCAATAAGTGACTTCAAAAGCCTAAAATAACCGACGTTAAACAACGTTTTTCCACTAGTGACGAGAAAAGCTAAATATATAAATAAGAGAAAGAACATGAGTTAGCCTAAGCATGGCCATGCATGTGACCCATGCATGTGACCATGCACACATAAAACGGTGTTCTTAACACGCCCCCTTAAACTCATTGGGGTTTAGGAAGACTAAACGAGTTTACATCGAAAATGAGAAAAGGCAAAGCCAGAAACTGGTTTAGTTAGCGCATAAGCTATTTAAGAGTGTGCAAGAACATGACGAACAAACAGTTCCTGTTTGTAAACTTTATCATACACATAATGTAAGTCCAGCTCGAAGTGTTTTGTCTGTGAGTGAAGAGCATGGTTGGCAGAGATGAGAACAAGGCCTAAGTTGTCAGAGAAGATGGTTGGTGTGGAGGACTTGAGATGAAGTTCGTGAAGACAGCAGCTATGATATATCAGTGGAAGCAGGGGCTATGCTCCGGTATTATGCCTCAGTAGAGCTTCTGGAAACAACTTTTTGTTTCTTTGAAAGCAGAGAAACAAGGTTTTATGAAGGAATCACAAGTGGTTGAAAGAAAACCCATTTGTATTAGGGTGGAGCTGAGCTTGTGATACCAGGCACGGGGTGCCTGCTTAAGGCCATTGTTGGCTTTATGAAGTCTGCAAACCAGATTTGGAGTTATCATAAATATTTGAGGTTGATCCATGTACATGATTTCGTTGAGATCACTGAGTAAAAAAGTTATGTTTATGTCCAATTGATGCACTTGCCATTTGAGAGAAACCACAAGAGAAATATAACGACTCTAATTGTAGTTGGTTTGACAACCGGGCTGAATGTTAAAATAATAATTAACATCATAAACATTAATAAATGATCAACAATATTGCATGATAAAAGAATTTCAAATTTATATAACAATAAATTGTACACAATATTAGAGTGTCAAACAAAAATGTTAATGAAAAGTTATATTAGTAAATTACTATTTTGATATATGAAAATTTGTAATGTTAAAAATAATTTTGAGTTTTATGTGATTTGGTATATTTAATTACTAATTTTAATTCTTTACCTTGACATATATTTTTAAACTAATTTATCATTATTATTGCTTAAATTAAACTATTAGACATAATTGGGATTTTAGATATTGGTTTAAAAGTTTTAAATTTCATATGACATTACTAAAAGAATTAAAGAAAATATAAAATAAATATTATAATATTATGGAGTGTGATTATATATATATATATATATATATATATATATATATATTAAACCTTCGAATTATTAAATACAATATTTATATGGAATTCTATATAAATGTGATTAGTGTAATCATTTATTAGGTAATATTAGTTTAAATTTTACGTACTAAAGTATGAAAATACTTAATAATGATATCTCTATTATAACTTAATATAAATATGTTTTTATTACTGATAGTTTTTTTAAGATAAAATTATTATTATTATTTTTAAATAATAGTGTTTTACAAAATAAAATTAAAATATTTTTTAAATTTAATTTTATTAAGTGATTAAATAATGAAAAGTCGTAAAAGAAAAAAAAAGTAGTATAGAAAAAAAATAATTAGCATCGTAAAGATATCAAATGACAAAATAATTAACTATTGAAATACTTATAAACTGAATAAACATAGATAAAAAAAAATAACTTTCTTAGTATCTTCTTTTATAATATTATAATAGATAATAGATATTGTTGGTAAAATCTCCCGATACACACTCAGATATTTTTCCTAAAATTGAGTCTTGTTGTTCATTGATAATTAAAGGGCTTTAAATAACCATGATACTTACAATATTATGGAAATAAAACAAATTCTGAAAATAAAATATGAACTGATTTAAAAATAAAATCTCCTTAACCTATCATAAAATAATATTCTACCTAGATAAACAGAAAATCATAACTACCCATCCCTATTTTATCTCTATAGATCAAATTAAATATTACTAGACCCAAAACTAATAAAATAATATTTAAACAAAATTATTAATAAAATCCTAAGATTTAAGTTTATCTCAACAAACTCTCACATAAACTTAAAATCTTCCTTCCTTTCTTTCCATGTGCATCATCCCACACCGGGTTTGCTTCTTCTCTCCAAGATTTTCAGCTCCAGTTCATATAATCGGTTCTTCTTTGCTTTTACCTGGGTTGTTAGACGACCATGTTTATCCTTTAAATGCAATACCTGATTTTTCATAAAAATTGAATTACCTTTTTCAATTATCTGACCCATGCTTAAAATATTGCTCTTCAACTTCGGAACATAATAAATATCCCTAATCTCTCCAATTCGTCCATTATTCTGAATATGCTGAATTGTTCCACGCCCTTTCACGACCACCTTGGAGTCATCTCCAAAAGACACAAATTTGCCCTCCACCTTGGAGGGTTCATAAAAAAAGTTCTCGTTCCCACACATATGATTGCTTGCTCCAGTATCTAGATACCATACTGAGTTGGTAAAAATCTCATCAGCCTTCATTGTATCTGATCTCTTTGCCAACAACAGTTCTTCTGCATCTTCTTCTGCATCTTCAGTAACAAGATTCGTCTCCCCCTTTGTCTCGGTCTTGCAATACTTTGCAAAATGACCAAACTTGCCACAGTTGTAGCACTCTATTGATGATCTACACTCGTTTGCATAGTGGCCGTACTTGCCACACTTAAAACACTTCACTATTGACTTATCTCCTCGCCATTTTCCTTGTCCTCGGTCATGCCAATTCTGCTGACCGGTTTGATCTTCATTATCATTACCTCGGCCACGTCCACCTTGTCCTCGACCTCCTCGCCCTCTTCCACCAGGACCTCGGCTCTGAGTAATCCGAGATTTATTCGAGTCAAACTGTACCTAGTGCTTGATTGTCGGGTTCAACATGATCATCCCAACTCTTTCTCCTTTGTTCGTGGGCTTCTAATGACCCAACAAGTTCATCCATTGTGAGAATCGACAAGTCCTTCGATTCTTCGATGGCGCACACAATACTTTCGAAATCTTTTGTAAGAGATCTCAAAATTTTTCCCACAACTAGGCTAGATGGCATTTGTTTTCCATTCCTTCCGAGTTGATTGACCACCTTTTCCACCCGAGTTATGTACTCGGTTATATGCTCTCTGGACTCCATCTTCAACCATTCAAACTCTCCTCTGAGAGCTTGTATTCGAACTTGTTTAACGCGATTGTCACCTTTATATGCAACCTCCAATATCTTCCAGGCTTCCTTTGCTGATTTGGCATTCGCTATTTTTTTGAATCCCGACTCATCTACTGCATTGTAGAGAAAATACAATGATGATCCATCTTTTGCACGTGTTTTCTTCAATGTTGCTATTTGTGCCACCGTCTGATCTTCGTCCGCATCTGGTTCAACATACCCTTCTTCCACCATATCCCAAACGTCTTGGGATCTCAATAACGCCTTCATCTGTAGGCACCAATGATCATAATTGGTTTTTCTCGTCAATTGTGGCACACTCTCACAAAAAAAAAACAAGCACTCACTTTTTCTCTCACGGCGGTACTCAGAGCATAAAGCTCTGATACCACTGTTGGGAAAATCTCCCGATACACACTCAGATATTTTTCCAAAATTGAGTCTTGTTGTTCGTTGATAATTGAAGGGCTTTAAATAACCATGTACTTACAATATTATGGAAATAAAATAAAATCTGAAAATAAAATATGAACTTATTTAAAAATAAAATCTCCTTAACCTATCATAAAATAATATTCTACCTAGATAAACAGAAAATCATAACTACTCATCCATATTTTATCTCTATCAAATCAAATTAAATATTACTAGACCCAAAACTAATAAAATAATATTTAAACAAAATTATTAATAAAATCCTAAGATTTAATTTTATCCCAACAGATATTAGTTTAATTTTTACATAATAGATGATAATTTATTAACAAAATAATTTCATGAATATGTGCAAACAAAATAAATATAAATAAAAAATTAATTTAAAAATAAAATAAATAAATAAATAAATAGGTAAAATAAATTTTATACACATACAACTACAAAATAAATACAAATAAAAAAAATGGATAGAAAGTAAAACAATTCTTATGCATATGACAAGAAAATAAATATAAATAAAAAACTATAAAATAAAACAAATGAATAAAAAATAAAATAGCTTTTATGCATCCGTGACACCAAAATAAATATAAATAAAAAAATTAAAAGTTTCAAACAATTAAAAAACTAATATTAGAACAATGGATCTTAACAAATTTTTATTGAGTCATCAATATATTAAAATGTAGTTTCTTTATGTATTTTCGTTTTTTTTCTATTTTTTTTAAATGTTATGGAAATCAAATTTAGAAATGATTAGGAATGACAAAAAAATTCACGCCCGCGGATATCTGTGGATAAAATTCGTGACGAATAGTTGATACTCGTAGATATTCACTATTCGCAACCCGCGAGTAGCGGGTATTTTAATACCCGCTTTTAAGCAGGTCAGGTGTGCAGGTATTATACTATCTGTATCCGCGGATATCTGCTACCCGCAAAAAATAAATATAAAAATTTAATTTATATTTTATTAAGTTAAATTTAATTAAAATTAACATTAATTTATATTTTACAAGGTTAAATTTAATTAAAATTAAATTTTAATTTATATTTAATTTAAGTTATATTATATTATATATATTTTTTAATTTTATTTAACTTTTATTTTAATAATTTATAAAAATATATCTTTTTAAAATATTTGCAGGTATCCGTGGGTTTTAAAATACCTGCAGATATTTTTTAAGCGAGTATCCGTGCGAGTAGCGTATTGGGTAGCGAGTGAACCTTTTTTTTTGTTAGGTCGAGTTACGAGTGGATACTATCCGTGCCTGACCCGACCCTTTGTCATCCCTAGAAATGATCTATTCTTTTATAATTAAAATTACATAATATGTTATGTTCATAACATTCATATATATATATATATATATATATATATATATATGGGTTTGCTAATTTACGTAAGGATTTTTTTAGTTGGTACATTTTAGCAAAGTATATCCTTATTAAGAAAAACTAACTTTAAATCCAATGGTATTTTAATAATTTTAAAATTTAATATAAAATAAAAAAAATAAAAGATATTTATTTATCATCTCATTGGTCCACCGTATGAGTAGTTATTACCTTTTTATTAAATATTTTTTAAAAGATAGTTATTTTTTAAAATAAAAAAATAAAATAAAAGGTAATAACTACTAATACATGTGGACCAATGATAAATAACTACTTTTTACCCTTTTTATTTTAAATTAAATTTTAAAATTATTAAAATACCCTTGATTTAAAGTTAGTTTTTTTTAATAAAGACTTTTTTGTAACCTAAAACTTTATACACTTTGCTAAGATATACTAACTAAAAGAAGCAAACCCCATATATATATATATATATATATATATATATATATATATATATATATATACACACATATACACATATATACACATAGACACATATATACACATATATACACATATACACATATATACACATATACACATATATACACATATACACACATATACACATATAACACATATACACATATACACACATATACACACATACACACATATACACACATACACACATATACACACATATACACATATACACATATATACACACATACATATATATATATATATATATATATATATATATATTATGGCTATTAAAAATGGTTCTCAACTTAATGTTTATCGCTATTTTATTTCGTTGAAGTGTTTCTTTTGCTAGAAAAAAATTGAAAAGGTAAAAAAGGAAAATAAAAAGAATGAAAAAAAAAATTAAAGAAATGGGATTGGGAGAAAAAGAAATTAAAAAAATAGAGTTGAGAAAAAAATGAAATTCAAGAAATAAATATTAAATAAAAAAAAGAGAAATAAACAACAATATATGTAGCATAGAGGACCAAAAATCAATGGTGTTTTTTTAATGTAGATACTATTGTTTTGGGAAAATTTTACGATACACACTTAGATATTTTTTTTTAAATTGAGTCTTGTTATTCATTGATAATTTAAGGATTTTAAATAGTCGTGATACTTACAATATTACGGGAATAAAAATAAAGTCTGAAAATAAAATATCAACTGTCTTAACAATAAAATCTGCTTAACTTATGACAAAATAATATTGTACCGAAAATCATAATTACCTATCCCTATTTTATCTCTATCAAATCAAACTAAATATTACTAAACTCAAAATTATTAAAATAAGATTTAAACAAAATTATTAATAAAACCCTAAAATTTAAGTTTATCCCAACAAACTCCCCCATAAACTTAAATTCTTCCTTCATTGCTTTCCATGTGCATCATCCCACCGGGTTTGTTTCTTTCAATCAGATTTGAGTTGGAGTTATCCAAGCTCTTGCTAGTCATACCTTGTTTCAAGCACTTTCTCTCCAAGATTTTCAGCTATGGATCATACAACCGGTTCTTCTTCGAGTTACCTTTTTCAATTATCTGACCCATGCTTAAAATATTTCTCTTCAACTTGGAACATAATAAACATCCCTAATCTCTCCAACTCCTCCATTCTTATGCCGAATTGTTCCCCGCCCATTCACAGCCACCTTGGAGTCATCTCCGAAAGACACAAATTTGGCCTTCACCTTGGTGAGTTTATCAAAAAAGTTCTCGTTCCCACACATATGATTACTTGCTCCAGTATCTAAATACCATACCGAGTTGGTAGAAATCTCATCAGTCTTTGATTTGAAACATGGTCTAACATCCGCCTTCTTCAGCTCCTCAAGCTCAACCCTCTGTTTATTCATAATCTCATTAGCTTTATCCAGAAGCCTCCCTGTCCACTGAATCTCTTCATCTTTTTGTTTGAGTTCTTTCGGGGATGACTCCAAGGTGACCGTAAAAGGGCATGAAACAATTCGTCATATTCAAAAGAATGGAGGAGTTGGAGAGATTAGGATGTTTATTATGTTCACGAGATGAAGAACAATATTTTAAGCATGGGTCAGATAATTGAAAAAGGTAATTTAATTTTTATGATGGACCAGGTACTATATTTAAAGGATAAGCATGGTCGTCTAGCAACCCAAGCAAAAGCGAAGAAGAACCAGTTGTATGAACTAGAGTTGAAAATCTTGGAGAGAAGGTGCTTGAAGCAAGGTATGACTAGCAAAAGCTTGGATAACTCCAATTCAAATCTGATTGAAAGAAGAAAACCCGATGTGGGATGATGTACATGGAAAGCAATGAAGAAAGAATTTAAATTTATGGGGGAGTTACTGTTGGATTGCTATTAATTGATAATTGAAGGGCTTTAAATAGGCGTGATACTTACAATATTACGGAAACAAAAATAAAATCTGTAAAAAAAATATCAACTATCTTAAAAATAAAATCTGCTTAAACTATCATAAAATAATATTGTACCGAAAATCATAACTACTTATCCCTATTTTATCTCTATCAAATCAAACTAAATATTATTAGACCCAGAACTAATAAAATAAGATTTAAGCAAAGTTATTAATAAAACCTTAAAATTTAAGTTTATCCCAACAAAAGGTCAATCAAGTTTTATGAAGGACCAGGTACTGTATTTAAAGATAAGCATGATTGTCTAGCAATCCAAGCAAAAGCGAAGAAGAACCGATTGTATGATCTAGAGCTGAAAATCTTGGAGAGAAAGTGCTTGAAGCAAGATATGACTAGTAAGAGCTTGGATAACTCCAACTATATATTGTTTTGTTGATTCCACAATTTAAAGAAGAACTTCCAATTATAAGTTTTAACAATATGTTATTTGGTCTCAATTAATTAATACTATATGCATGAATTTAGTTTTGAATTGAACAACTAATAAAATTATGATCTTTGATGTAGTATGTTTTTCTAATAAAAAGTGTACTAATGATATTTGAGGACGAATGTCCTTGAAGTAGAAGAATGATAAAAATTGTTCTTTAATTTTGTACCATTAGAACTTGAGGATAAATTATTGTAATTCAAAGGACCTACTATGATGATGAACTTAAGGCTCAAAAGTTTGGAAGAATAAACCTCGTTAAAACTTTTGATATTTCATGAAATTTGAAACTCAAAGGAAATGAAAATCGTTACTTTGAAGGCACTTATAGAATAGTTTTTTCTTTTAAAAGATATTTTGTAAAGTTTTATTTTTTGTATGCTGTTTTATTTTGTTCTACTATTTTATTTTTTGTACACTCGTTCTTGTTTGCAATAATTGAATTTTCACGTTTGTTACAAGTCCAACGCATTGGGGCATTCGTTTATAATACATAGGTTATACATACTTGCACCACATATGTAACCTCTTTTGATAGTTGAATTTTGAATTCATGGAGAGAGAATTTTCTTAGTTCTTATCATAGAAAGTTCTAATCAAATATTGAGATTTTTGTGAAGAATCTTTATTAAATAATCAATATGTTAGATTATGATAATTCTATCTTTGTCGTATATTTTCGTATTCTTTTATTTTATTATTTTTTTTGTTTATGTTAATGAAGTTATCGAGAATTAAAGTTATCATAACATGAGACGACTTTAATTCATTTCATTATTCATAATTGAAGTCGTTGGTGGATGCAGAACATGAGACAACTTGAATTTATTTCATTCCAAAACTAAAGTTGTGTCATAGTTTTGCCAACATGACACAACTTTATTCTTAAATATTTTTCACAAAAGTTGTCATAACTTAATATGACTTGAGTTCATCAATAGTGAAATCACATTCTCTTGACATGACTTTTTCATATGCGAAATTTTTTTTAAAAACTTGAACTATTATGATTAAATTATATCATTACAATGAAAAACAGCCAAGGACATAGTATCAATGACACAAATTAATAATAAAAAAAATGAATGAATGACACAAATTAAAACAGTATGACGCACATTTATATTCATTTGACACATATAAAAAAGATAAAATGGTCGTAAAAAAAGTAAACTTTTATAGTTTTTTTAAAAAGTAAAATACAAAATAGTGTCAAATATAATTTTTTTTATGTGTCAAAATATAATTTCTCACAAAAATTAACAATAAAAAGTAAGATGAATGAGTGACACAAATCTACAAAATGTTTGTGTTCTAAATCCTCACAAAACTTCCTTTCCTTTTCTTCAACCATCACCAATTTTTACAGAAAACAAATGGCTCAAGCGATATTGAATGTTCTGAAATCCATACCAAATGAACTTATAAATGTTCTGAAATCCATACCAAATGAACTTATAAGCATCTTTACCAACAACATTATGAATGATTCCAATAAAGGTCCCATATGTAGGCAACAATGTGTTCTATACGGATTTTACCACAACTTCCCTTAGCTCATCATCAAATATTAACCACTCAGACTGAGCTTTGCATATCTCTACTGCTTACTTTCAAAAGCTCTAATATCTTCTCCCACGAGCTTCTTTTGATAGAGTTCAATGTGCTGGTTGATCTTTGACTTGTACCAACCTTGGCCTAAAATCTCTCCATATATATAATCTTCCCCAAATTGTAAAAACATCAAATTATTTATCATAAAAACATGGCCTAATGCTGGGATTGTGTAGCTTTTGGACTATTGGCTTCCAAATTTGTGTCTAAATTGTTGAAGATTTATGTTAATTTATTTTTATTCTGACATATAATATTTTTTAGTCTTTATAATATTATTTTAAAAATTTAAGATTCGATTTGACTTTAATTTAAATTTTCAAAAATATTATTCTTTACCCAGCGAAAGTTCCAATTCTTAGTGCTTTTATTTTTCAAGCTCGTTTTCTATGTATGATAAAGTGTTTTTAAAACAGTAATTATTTTTATGTCTTTTGTTTTGGATATGGGATCTGAGACTGAACTCTCCAAGCTTTCTTTCAATCTCCCGATCCTCTAACACACTTCAAAGGGTTCCACTCAAAAGACCGAACGGTGGTGAGCTGCAAGGAAACATTCCGATGGCTAGGTCACAAGGAGATCAAAGTGAATGCAATCAGACCAAAAGTAAGTTACCTGTTTGTTAAGTTCGTATTTATAGGCATCAGAACCCAGCAATAAGCATTAACTGCTTGTAAATACCGCATCTTCTGTTTCCCTTTGTGTAATATTCATCAATTAATAACATTAATTATCTTTCCACGTTACTTTTTATATTCTTTCGCTGCTTAGCCCTACAACCGAACCTCCTAGATCTCAATCGACCAGCCCTTGTGCCTTGAGCCCGACCGGTTGGCCATCCTCTTACTGCACACACTACACCTTTAAAGAGAGTGAGTGAAGAAGTAGCTTATCGGTTTAGTTACTTGAATTTTCTTCGTATTTGGATAATGTCATATCCTATGATGATTTTAGTTTAATTTTCATGATTTTAATTTTATTAATCTTTCATGTAGTGTGCTACTTGTACGACTTTAATTAAAATGATTTGTCTTTAAGTTATAGGTTTCCAAAAAATTTCATTGAAATGATAACATAATTGTTCAAGTTTATTTTCAAATGTCAAAAAGTCGTGTTATAAGATTATGACTTTTTCACAATAAAATAGTAATCAATAAGCATGACTTAATTTTTTAGAAAAACATTCATATACATAATTTTCAAATTTAATTGATCCGTAAAAAAACCTTTACTCATTTTCATTTATAAGATTTGCCTCTAATTGAGATGAAAAGAGGGAAAATGCAGAATATTTTAGAAGTATTACCAATTTACTTTTATTTTGTTTTATTGTTCACAAATGGAGAAATTATATAAAGCTTGTTTGAAGAGATAAATATAGCATGAGGGATTATATTGTACCATGAATTATGGTTTTATGTATTTTATTGAAAACACACTTTCTTTTATAGTGATGATTTATCTATGCTCTCATCAACCCAAATCCGGTGTTGCGCTTTTGTCAGCATTTGGTGTGTGAGAAAGGATTTATCATTAGTCCATGAAAACACAGCATAAACAAAATACCTATTTAATAGTAATTATATTTGGTTTCAAATCTTTTAAAATTTTAAATTTATCTGGATTATAGTAATTCAACTTGTGCAATCTATTTAGTTGTTATTTTTTTGTTTCTTATTTAAATTAGAGAAACTTTTTTGAAAAGGGTTTATTAAATGCAGCTGAATTCAACTTCATTAATATTCCATATAATTTTCTCTTTTAAACAAGGACAATTTAGTTATTTTATAAACATATCAATTAAAAAAATATTTTTTAACATCATTTTCCACTCTTAAAATTTAGATCTATTTATGCATGAAATGATAAAAATTGATAGATGATGAAACATGCTAACTGTGATTTTCTCAATTATGGGGTGCAGACATGCCATTTTTCTCTTTTTTCAAAATAAAATTTAAATTGTCAATGTATTTTAAAGGAGATCGGAATACTCTTGTACTATTGTGGCCCTTCATTTTTTTTGTCTCCACCACAGTAGTAACATGGTTTCCCAAAGTGAGATGAATGCGTCCTGAAAGGACTTAGTATATGTGCAGTATGTGCTTCAAGACCTTGCATTTGATAAACCATATGCCTAACTTTCATAGGGTACCAAAATACTAGTAATTAATAATGAAGGTAAGTATTTGAAAAAGAAGCTCATTGCACAACAGAGCAGACCAATGACAGTTGGCATAAACTCAGGAAGTATCCATAGATATGTTAAGCCTGTATACTAAATCTTCCCAAACTTTGGACTTTTTTCCCCCTCTTCAGGCACAGAATTATGAAAGTGTATCCAAACTTCAATTTGAACCAAGCCAATCTAAAAAATGTAAACAAAATAAGAAAGGAAACACATTTGTGATTGTGTTGAAACATTCAGTGGTATACAGATCACAAATCCTTTGGAACTGAGATAATAAAATTATTGTTCTCCTAATCTAACTGGCTTAATCATTCCTCCGTTTCATCTACTCCCTTAAAAGAAACAATTTGTTGAGTTGATCTTGAACGTCAAACATTCCATACTTAATGTATTTATAAGCATGCTTCCCAACAAGTTCCTCAAATGTGACAAGGAAACTTCCATAAGCTGGCAAGAGCATGTTTTCTATGGATTTTATTTACTTGATCCCTTAGCTCCTCATCACAGACAGACCATGCAGACTGAATGTTGCATGTCTCATCAAAGTGTTCGTTGAACCAATAAAGGTTGTCTTTCATCAGCTCGGCTGAAACACTAGACTCTGGTTGATTGATGTCTACCTTCAAAAGCTCCAGAATCTTATTCCATGAGCTTCTTAGATAGAGCTCAAGGTTTTCTTGGAGCTTTGTGGTGTTTTTGTGGAGTCAGTCATCTCCAAAAGAAAGTCCCAGTCCATTCAGTTTTGTCTCTACTTCAATGAATCGCCGGTTGTTCATGATGAAAACATAACGCAAAGAAGGGTTTTTGTAATTTTTGGAGATGGCTTCTAAACTGCTCTCTACAAGCTTTATCATCCTGTAAATAGTGACTCTAGTACTTTGTTATTGTTTGGTTTCAATCAAGCATGAGAAAAAAAATACTGGCCAAAGTAAGACTACAAAAATAATAACCTAAATCATTTTTTTAATTAATTCATATTTTTATTTTCATAATTTTTTATGGTTTTAAATTTGTATGATTTGTTTTCTTTCTATTATCGTTCAATTTAATTTTAATCTATTTTATATTCATTTAAGGTATTACTAAGAAAAAGTTTATTTAATTAAAATATAAAATATAAACCTTATCAATATATATAGAATTTAAATTCGGATAAAATCATAATTAAAAAAATATAAATGTTAAAATAACAATACTAGGTTTTGAAGTAATTATATATTTTTTTCAATTTATTGAAAAAAATATTGGTAAAAAGATATTCTTACAAATTCAATTTAGCAAGAAAAATTAATTGGGATTTTTCTTTTGTAAGAAAATTATTTGTGAAATTTAAATTTACAGGAAAAATTACTTGCTGGTTTTTTAGATCGGAAGTTTGAGGAAGATGGAGGTAGTTTTCGAGATGTATCGTTTAGTTAAAAGCTTTCTATCCTAACGAGAATCATCTTAGCTCATCCAACCAGTTTCTCCTTTGTCCAACGAGATAAAAACTCACTTGTCTAGTAAGAAAATTATTCACTCAACACGTTGAGGCAATTGGTTCTTATGCATAAGTTAGGTGAGAAGATGCTTTTTAGTAATTGTTTAAAAGTCAAGTCTTGGATGAAATGGAGTAGTTTTAGGAGAGAACTCGAACAAAGACAAAAGAAGGGTATATGCGTTCAAGAACTTCATTCATTTATTCGATTTTTTTTTTTTGTATTATTTTTGTACTCCAAATGTATATGAGTAACTCTCTCTATGCATTATTGATAATGTTAATTTTTATCTTTTATAACTAACTTTGTTTTGTGTTTGAGTCGTCTTGGTATGTAAAATTTTGATTCACGTTTCATTAACGATTAGATTAAGGTAAAATTTTGACAAATAGTTCTTAAAATATGGATCTTCATGGAATTGTCAATTTGCGGTCCTTAAATAGATAAATACATCTCATTATTTTTATATAATAAAAGTATTAAAATTGAATATTATGCTAATACAATAGAAAATAAATAATAAATTATTAATATTTCAATAGAAATAAATAATATGTGATTGATATATGATAGATTTGGATCAAGGTAAAGGTAAAATAAATATGTATGAGATAGTGTGATTCATAAAGATTATTTGAGAAATGTGATCCAATGATGTTATCACGTGAAATGTATGAATGAAAAAAGAAGAATGAATTTTTAATATTGATGCTGATGATATTTTTATGTTAACTTTGACATTGTGATTGAATAGCATGGTTAACTTTTGTATTGAGTGAAAGTTTTGATTGGAGTAATCTTAATTCTACTAAACTAAAAGACTCATAGAGAATATAGTTTAGACTGTGAAATTGAAGGAGAATCCTATCAGAATCATTTTGGCGATGTTATATAGTGTAATCCTATCAAGATAGATGTGTGCGAGGTGGAGTCACAATTCACTCAATAATGTTATTTGAGAAATTGAGTCTAGATAATGTTAATGTCTTAATAAATTTTATGTTCTTGATTGAATGATTGTATGTATTAGAAAGTAGAACTAAATTGTTAAAACTTGATTTAATTATGATCTTTACAATAGAAGTATATGATAGAATTTTATAAAAATAAATAATCGTACCGTGTTTGTTTGTTGTTTATAGTTGTTCACATGCTATAATTGGAGGTTTCATGGAGAGACACAAACACCAATGCATTTGAGCTCAATCATATAAGGGATTGATACCATTCTTTACCAAAAACCTTAAAACAATGAGTTAATGGGTCTTTCATCTGTATATAATGTTCTACTTTCTCATTTTTATCCAATGTGAAACTTAGACTCACATTTGAATTCTCAATAAATCAAGCATGTTAACTATGATCTTCTCAAATGTGGTGAAAACATCCATTTTTTTCCTTTTTGAAAAATAAATTTTAATTAACATTTAAAGGAGCTCGGAATACTCTTGCAATATTTTGGTTGTTCATTTTTGTCTTCTCACTGATTACAGTAACACAGTTTCCAAAGTGAGATCAACTCCTTCTGAAACGACTTTCAATATATCAGCATGTATTTCAAGACCTTGAATTTGATAGACTATAGAAATTGATGAATATAAAACTACTGAAAATCTGCCTCCCTTTCATGTGTACAAAAAGAAAAATTGAAACGGTGTAGGTAAGTATTCTAAATCTACCCAAACTTAGGTATATTTCCTTCTCTTAAGGCATAGAATTGTGAAAGTATATCCAAACTTGAATTTGAACCAAACCAATCTAAAACATGGAAGCAAAATAAGAAAGGGAACACATTTGTGATTGTATTGAAACATACAGTGGTATACAGGGCACAAATACTTTGGAACTTTGAGATAATAAAATGTTTGTTCTCTAAAGCTAAACTCCCTTAACCATTAGTAACAGATTCATCTACTCCCTCACAAGAAACAATTTGTTGAGTCGATCTTGAACCTCAAACATTCCATACTTAATGTATTTATAAGCATACTTCCCAAAAAATTCCTCAAATGTGCCAAGGAAACTTCCATATGCTGGCAAAACCATGTTTTCTATGGATTTTATTATTTGTTCCCTTAGCTCCTCATCATAGACAGGCCATGTAGACTGAATGTTGCATGCCTCATCAAAGAGTTCGTTGAACCAATAAAGGTTGTCTTTAATCAACTCGGCTACAACACTAGTCTCTAGTTGATTGATGTCTACCTTCAAAAGGTCCACAATCTTATTCCATGAGCTTCTTAGATAGAGCTCACGGTTTTCTTGGATCTTTGTTGTGTTTTTGTGGAGCCAGTCATCTCCAAAAAAATGTCCCAGTCCATTTAGTTTTGTCTCTACTTCTATGAATCTCCGATTATTCATGATAAAAACATGACCCAAAGAAGGGTTTTTGCAATTTTTGGACTTGGCTACCAAACAGCTCTCTAAAAGCTCTGTCATCCTGTCCAGGTACACAGGTGAAAGCATTTCATCTTCTAAACCTTGTCTAAGTTTACTCTCCCTACTTTGGTTTAGAGATTTAATGTAGTACATCAGTGTAAGCTTATTACCATATTTCGACTTACTCTCTAACAGAATTCTCACTCTGGCCCTGTGCACAGATGATGGAATTGATGTACGTTTGGCAAGTGTACCAATCGTAATTGTAGTAACAAAATATCGTCCTCTGGAATTGAATGAGTTGAGTACTAGTTTACTAACTTACTTAATTTTGAGTGATAGAATTTATCCAGTAAAATGATGAAGATAAACAAGTGATGGAAATTCAAATGATATAAACAATGTTAGAGAATTGATTTCATACCTTTTCATATAATTTCCTCCCCTTTTCAATCGATGTGTAAATTATAATTATCCACTTGAGTTTATTTAGAGCTTGTTTACCCCTAATCCCTTAGTAGGCAAACATATCCCTTGAATTTGAATCCCCAATCCCTTAGGCCAATTACAAATTCAACAAGATCATGAAGAACAATCATATCTCAATTCAAACTAACTAGTCCTGCCCAATTTCCCAATTGTGACAGCATCTAATCTGTTCTATTTATAAACGCAAGCAATTCCCAATCTCCCAACTGTGAAACTGCTCATAGAATAGACATTAAAACATAAATAGAACACTGGGATAATTAAAATGACTTAACATCAATTGAAAAGGTTCAGAAAATATAATCCAAAGTACTACATCAATCCACTAACAAAAGGAAATTTAGTTCTGCATAATGGAAAAGAAAAATCAAAAAGCAAAAAGTTCAGCAAGAAGTTGCAGCCAAAGCTCTCAGAAGAAAAACCAAGAAGAAGACGTCTTTTGTTGTGCGTGAATGCCCCTTTTGTCTCCCTCCTCCACGTGTTTTCATCCTCCCCATCATTTCCACTAATTCCTCCTTTTTAGGAGAGTGGTTTTCCTTTTCCCTAACTTCCTCCAATTTTCCTTTAATTTAATCTCTTTAAATCAGTCATAAAAGAGATCAATAACTGCTCAATAACTGCTCCTGGAAACTTTCACAGCCCATGGAAAATTCCCCACTCTGCCTGTGTTCTTCTCTGTTCCTCTTGCCAAATCTTGACGTGAATCCACAGGTTGTGGTAGGAACCACAACTCACTTGTGAAGCTCTCTGTTTTGCCACTGCATTTTGAAGCAAACTCCACAGGTTATGGAACTGTCCCCAGCTGCGTTGTTGAACTCTCTGGATTCATCTTTCTATCTTGTCCATCAATTCTTCCAAAAATGTGGTTTAGGCACTTAGAATCACCAATCTACACACAAAAAACACAAAATGCCAATGTATGATCCGAAACAAAGATAATCCATGACTAAATCCTTCAATGAATGCAATTATGCATGCAAATGACCTAAACTAAGACATGAATGCAATTACATTTACTCACACATCAAAATACCCCATGCTTAGACGTTTGCTTGTCCTCAAGCAAAGAGAATTCAACTAACACAGAATGATTATGCACACAGAATGATATAAAACCTAAATGGAAACATACCATCTCATTTCAAGTTCAGTTCAAACAATGATATTCTTCAAGCTCATACTTCACAAAATTTCAAGCATAATGACTAACTTATTGGGACCCTAAGTGCTATTACTGAATTGAGGTATGACACAAGACATTAAGGTAAATAATATTTGACATTGAAGTGTCCTGAAAAAGGTTTTCTATTAGGTTCCTCACTTAGAAAACACTTACCTGCCAACTAAGCATGGGTCTTCCACTTACCACACTCAGTCTCAAAGGAGTGTCTCTTCCCCAGTAACATATAGTCTCAAAGGGGTGTCAATTTATTCCCTCAATTTTTTATATTTTTTTTTTTTTTTTTATTTTATTTTTTTTATTTTTGTTTTTTTATTTATTTTTTTGTTTTTATAAACTTTGACAGACAATTCTCCAGTAACCAAGTGTAGTGAGTGTCATCATAGAAACCTAACAGAAAATATTTTCTATCTTTTCCCAAAATATTATCTTCCATTAGTATCTTAGTGTCAAATCTCACTGTGTAGTGTGTGAAGTTTCCCAACAAGCAATCAGAAATCTATTCACAATGTGCTTAGAAAATATCATTGTTCAAAACATAGAACTCAAAGCTAAAATGATACATTTCCATGTAAATGTTAAATGCAAATGCAAATGCAAAATGTAAGATGTCATGCATACAAACACCCTAAGCCTAAATATTTACAAAGTCCCCGATGTATGGAAAGTAAGAAAGTACAGGGGGTTAGAACTCACAAGATTAGTGATGACTAGAGTTGAGCTTGGTGAGAACTTCTTGTAAGAGTTGTTCCACCTTCTGCTGATGAAGAATTTGACTGTCCCTCAATTGGATGAATTCCTGATAATGTAGGAGTTGTTGTGCTTTGAGTTCAGTAAGGGACTGCTGGATATGAGCAAGAGTGTCAGTCGTAGAAGGCCGAGGAACTGGAGGTATATGAGATGACGGTTCTGGATCATGATGAGGGGGATTTTGGCATTGAGAAGCAGAGAAGGTCCATCTATCTTTACCCCGCACTGATGTGAACTCTGGATTTGGAAGACATTGAGGTTGCAAGCCTGTGATAGCACTCATGACTAAACAATAGTGATCTTCCCTTTTCACCAGCATCTCATTATGGATTAACATTTCCAAATCAATTCGTGAATTTCCTGAGATTGTCGTGTCGTTCTCCAAAGAAATGTTGAGATGCAAAGCAATAATGGTGATCAGTCCACCAATTGCTATTTGCCCAGATGATGCTTTTCCTACCTTGAGAAACTGCCTTGCCAACCAAGCTCCTGAGTCCAATGAAACATCGTTAACCATACCCCACAAGAATAATAATTCTGACTTTCGAACCGCAGAATGACTATCACCCCTAGCAAATAGTGTATGAGCCATGAGGCGGTGGGCATATCTAAAACAGGGGTGTTGGATATTAGCCTCCTTGGAATCAGATGAGACAAAAGAGCTTGATTGAGACAATTGATACCAAAAAGACCAAGCATCAAAACTTCTAGGATAGTTCCTTTCACCTCCAGTTGGGAAACCAAAGATTGCATTGAACTCAGCTAAAGTGAGTCTATAAGACACATTATGCAACCTAAATGCTATCAGCCCTTCTTCACAATCCTTTCCCTGCAATATCTCTGCTTCCACAGAACTCAAGAATTCCCTTGTTATTTTCTCGTAAGCAGGGTATTTCAAAGTGACAAAAGAACTCCAGCCAATATTCTCAAGCATCCAATTTAATTCATCCGACATTCCTAAAGTGCTCAGTGTATTTTCATCACAATAACGCGTAGGCACAATCACCCGCTTGAGTAATGTGGCGTACCTCTTCCGCTGTTCTGTATTTTGAAAAGTGATGTCATTGGAATTAGCGGAGGCACGAGCCCTTTTCCTTGGTCGTTGCTCTGCGACTGGTGGCACTGTATTAGGGCGCACAGATTCAGCAGCAGCGGTGGTCTGTTGCGGTAGTGAAGTGGAATTCGGAGTGGAAGACGAGGATGCATTTTGGTGGTTTGGGTCATGGGAGTCCGCCGCGGAACGCTGATGATCAGAGCGGAGTGGTGGTGATGGCAACCGGAGTGGCGACGATGGTGAATGGGATGCTAGCAATGGCGAATGGAATGGGGGCGATGGCGAACGTGATGGTGACGGCGCTGAACGGAGTGGTGGTGAGTCGACATTGATGACTAGCGGAGGTCCATCAGGGCGCCGCGGTGCTATCGTCTTCTTCCGCATTGAGCGTCGCGGTGGCACAGTGGGTCGCCGCTTTGCAGACACGGTGGGCTGCGGAGGTTGACGTCGTTGGCGTGCCATAGTTGCTGCCAGCAATAGAACCAATTGGATGGAGGAGAAGTTGTCAAAATGGTAGGGTTCCTTCTTACTTTTGAAAATGATTCATCAACCCCTTTCTCTGCTGCTTCTTTCTTTTCTTCTGCATTTTTTTTTCTTTTTTTTGAAATTAAAATCAAGGAGATTCAGTTGCACCAGCACACTGTGATGCCATGAATGAGATACTGGTCCTATTTTTTTCAACATCCCCTCCCAAATACAACTTTAATCTTTGACCATTTACTTTGAAACTTCTTTCATCATTAAGGTCAGAGATTTCAATTGTTCCAAAAGGGAAAACTTTTTTAATCACAAAAGGACCTGATCACCTAGACTTGAGTTTTCCAGGAAACAATTTAAGTCTGGAATTATACAATAGAACTTGTTGCCCTGGGGAAAACTCTCTCAGCACAATCTTTTTATCATGCCATTTTTTTGTCCTTTCCTTATAAATCTGGGCATTCTCATAAGCTTGCAATCTAAATTCATCTAGCTCATCCAATTGAAACAGCCTTTTCTCACCTGCTGTCTTCAAATCAAAATTTAGCAATTTAAGGGCCCAGAATGCTTTATGCTCAAGTTCCACTGGTAAATGACAAGATTTTCCATACACCAACTGATATGGTGACATTCCAATTGGAGTTTTAAAAGCTGTTCGATAAGCCCAAAGTACATCATCTAGTTTCCTTGACCAATCTTTCCTCGATGAGCTCACAATTTTTTCCAAAATTCTTTTTAACTCCCTATTAGAAATTTCCACTTGTCCACTGGTTTGGGGATGATAAGGGGTAGCTATTTTGTGTCTCACACCATATTTGCCCAAAAGTGATGCAAATTGCTTGTTATGGAAATGTAAGCCCCCATCACTAATGATTGCTCTTGGTACCCCAAATCTGGAAAAAATTTGTTTCTTGGATAAGGAAACCACCACCTTGGCATCATTTGTTGGTAACGCAACAGCCTCTACCCACTTAGATACATAATCCACAGCAACCAAAATGTATTGGTTTGAGAAAGAGCGTGGTAAGGGCCCCATAAAATCTATTCCCCAAACATCAAAAATCTCCACTTCAAGTATGTTGTTCATGGGCATCTCATGTCTCTTGGAAATATTGTCAACTCTTTGACATCTATCACAGTGTTTCACAAAACTATGGGCATCTTTAAAAAGGGTAGGCCAATAAAAGCCACTTTGCAACACTTTAGAAGTTGTTCTCTCAACTGAAAAATGCCCCCCATAATCTGACCCATGACAATGCCAAAGGATTTTCTCAAATTCATTTTCAGGAACACATCTTCTGATCATACCATCTCCGCATCTTTTGAACAACAAGGGGTCATCCCAAAAATAGCTCTTGGCATCATGCAGAAATTTTTTCTTTTGCTGAAAAGTAAGGTCATTTGGAATTATACCTCCTGCTTTAAAATTAGCAAAATCTGCAAACCATGGCAAGGAAGTAATGGCCATCAACTTTTCATCTGGAAACTCCTCTGCAATAGGCTTGATGTCCTTATTCCCTTCTTCAAGCTTCAATCTTGAAAGGTGATCTGCCACCAGATTTTGCTTCCCTTGCTTATCTCGGATCTCCAAGTCAAACTCTTGTAATAAGAGAATCCAACGTATTAATCGTGGCTTGGCATCCTGCTTAGCAAATAGATATCTCAAAGCAGCATGATCAGTGTAAACAATGACCTTTGACCCAACAAGATAGGATCGGAATTTATCAAATGCAAACACTACTGCAAGCAATTCTTTTTCAGTCGTGGCATAATTCTTTTGAGCTTCATTTAACACACGACTTGCATAATATATCACATGAAACACTTTTTCTTTTCTTTGTCCTAATACAGCACCCACAGCATAATCACTTGCATCACACATCAATTCAAATGGTAAAGACCAATTAGGTGCTGTCATTATAGGAGCAGAAACAAGTTTTTCTTTTATAGTTAAAAATGCTTGCATGCATGCATCATCAAACACAAAAGAGGTTTCTTTTTCAAGAAGATTAGTCATAGGCTTTACTATCTTAGAAAAGTCTTTGATAAACCGCCTATAAAAACCTGCATGACCTAAGAAACTTCTTACCCCTTTTACATTCACTGGAGGAGGTAATTGTTCTATTACTTCCACCTTTGCTTTATCAATCTCAATTCCTTTAGCAGAAATGTGATGACCAAGAACAATTCCTTCTCTTACCATAAAATGACATTTTTCCCAATTTAGCACTAGATTAGTTTCCTGGCATCTTTTTAACACTAAGGTTAAATTAGCTAAGCAAGAATCAAATGAAGAGCCAAATACAGAAAAGTCATCCATAAAGATCTCAATGCAATTTTCAATCAAATCAGAAAAGATGGAAAACATACACCTTTAAAATGTTGCAAGCGCATTGCAGAGACCGAATGACATTCTCCTATAGGCAAAGACTCCATAGGGACATGTAAATGCTGTCTTTTCTTGATCTTCAGGGGCTACTGCTATTTGGTTGTAGCCAGAGTACCCATCTAGAAAGCAGTAATATTCATGCCCCGCCAATTTCTCCAGCATTTGATCTATGAATGGAAGTGGAAAGTGGTCTTTTCTTGTGGCTTGATTCAATCTTCGGTAATCTATGCACATCCGCCACCCTGTTACTTTTCTTGTAGGAATGAGCTCATTGTTTTCATTTGTCATCACTGTCATACCTCCTTTCTTGGGTACAACATGAACTGGACTCACCCACTCACTATCAGAGATTGGGTAGATAATTCCCGCATCTAGCAATTTAATGACTTCTTTCCTTACCACTTCCTTCATAGTTGGGTTGAGCCTTCTTTGTGGTTGACGCACAGGTTTGAAATCCTCTTCCAAAAAAATTTTATGCCTGCACACAGTAGGACTAATACCTTGCAAATCATCAATTTTCCACCCAATGGCAGATTTATACTCCCTCAGCACCCTTAAGAGTTTATCTTCTTCAGTAGAGGAAAGCTCATTGCTCACAATTACTGGATTCAGCTTTTGCTCATCAAGGAACTTGTATTTTAGGTGAGAAGGAAGTTGTTTTAATTCTACCGTGGGCATTTCTACTTCTCCACTTTCACCCTTGTGTAGATCTTCTATTCCTCTTGTGGAATTGAATATTGGCTTCAGCACTTCTAATTGTTGAGCGCAATTCAATACCTCTTCCTCATTACTTTCTCTTTTCAACTCCTTTGCTTCCATTCCTGACAATAGAGCTTTCTCTAATGGACTCTGCTTAACCTGGAATTTTATCTCTTCCAACAAAAGAGACTCAATTATTTCAGCTTTGAAACAGTCTTCTTTGTCAAGTTTGTGCTTCACTGCTTCAGTCATAGAAAATGTGACTTTCTCATCTGCTACTCTTAACATCAGTTGTCCTTGTTCAACATCTATCAATGCTCTCCCTGTTGCTAAAAATGGTCTTCCCAAAATGATTGGGACTTTAGCATCTTCTTCCATGTCAAGAACCACAAAATCAGCTGGGAAAATAAATTTGTCCACCTTTACTAGAACATCTTCCACAATTCCATAAGGATAAGTTACCGATCGATCTGCCAATTGTAGAGTGATCATAGTGGGTTTCACGTCTCCAATACCCAGCCTTTTAAAAATGGACAAAGGCATCAAGTTGATACTTGCTCCAAGGTCACACAATGCCTTACCCACCATTATATTTCCAATCTCACATGGAATGACAAAACTCCCTGGATCCTTCAACTTGGGAGGTAATTTTTGCTGAATTATTGCACTGCACTCCTCTGTGAGCATAATTGTTTCATCATCTTGAAGCTTCCTCTTCTTTGACAGCAAGTCTTTCATAAATTTAGCATAACTTGGCATTTGTTCCAATGCTTCAGCAAATGGAATATTAATGTGGAGCTTCTTAAAAACATCAAGAAATGTTGCAAATTGCTTCGCCTGTTCTTGCTTCTTCAACCTTTGAGGGAATGGAATGGTAGGGACATACTCACGCATCTTCTTCTCACTCTCTTGATTTTTTTCTCCCTCTTCCTTCTCCTCACATTTTCTCTCAACTTCTTTTTCATCACTCTCTTCCACCATGTCATCAACTCTATTCTTTTGCTCTCTCTCCTTCTCACTCCTTTTTTCGTTCTCTATCACTCTTCCACTCCTCAATTGAATTGCCTTGCATTGTTCTCTTGGGTTTGGTATAGTGTCACTAGGGAATGTGCCAGGAGATCTCTCAGAGAGTTGTCTTGAAAGCTGACCAATCTGGTTCTCTAAATTTCTTATTGAAGCTTCCTGGTTCTTGAAGTTTGTTCTTGTCTCACTCATGAAATTTGAAGTCTGCTCCACAAAGGTAGAAGTTTGCATAGTTAACTTCTCTAGTGCATTTTCCAACGTAAACATCTTGTTTCCTTGATTGCTAGGTTGGGCTTGATATTGATATGGAGGCCTTGGTTGATTAGATTGGATTGGATTACTCCAAGGTCTAGTTTGTTGGTGCCTCCAATTTGCATTAAGGTTGGTAGAAAACTGATTTGGTTGTTGTCCCACTACATTCACGTGTTCCTCTTGTTGAGTGGCCTGACATGCTCCATTCTGATGCGTCCCTCCACAAAAATCACACACTGGAGGTATTGTATTAACATTATTTGGTTGCATATTTCCCAACTTCTGAGTCAAATCAGTAATCTGCTGTGTTAACAGCTTGTTTTGGGCTAGGATAACATCCAAAGTATTAACCTCCAACACTCCAGCTTTTCTATTTTGACGGTCAAACTGCATATTCACTGTGTTGTTTGCCATTAATTCAAGAGTCTCCAAAGCTTCCTCTGGTGTTTTCAAAATGAATGATCCTCCACTTGCTGCATCCAACATTGCCTTAAAAGTGGGTGAAACACCATTATAAAAAGTCTGCACTTGCAACCATTCAGGTAAAGCATGATGTGGACACTTCCTCATTAGCTCCTTGTACCTTTCCCACGCCTCATATAAGGATTCATTGTCTTGCTGCACGAAGGAGGTGATCTCATTCCTCATTTTCGCTGATTTGGAAGGAGGGAAGTATTTTGTTACAAATTTTGTAGCCATATCCTCCCATGTATAAATACTTCCTTGAGGTTGTGATTGAAGCCAACTTTTAGCTTTATCCCGTAATGAAAAAGGAAAAAGCCTCAAACGAATTGCATCATCTGAAACTCCATTATACTTCAAAGTATCACAGATTGCCAGAAAATTCTCCAGGTGAGAATTAGGATCTTCTGAAACTGCACCTCCAAATTGATTATGTTGAATGACTTGTAACAAGGCAGGCTTGATTTCAAAATTATTGGCTTGAATAGGAGGTCTCACAATGCTTCCTTGATAACCATTAGGATCTGGCATAGAATAATCACGTATAGTCTTTCTCGGATTTTGTTCTTCTGCCATTGTTGATGTCTCCTCTTCTTGCTCAATTCGTCTCTGTTCCTTTCTTCTTTCTCGCTTTCTTCTTCTTGCACTACTCCTGTTGCTTCGTGCTGTGCGTTCAATTTCTGAATCAAAAAGTAAATCTTCCGGAGCAACAGTACCTCGCATAAAAAACTTAAAACAAAATATATACAACTCAAATCTTAAGGCAATTAGATTACTAATATCAACTAAAATTCAATCCCCGGCAACGGCGCCAGAAACTTGATGTACGTTTGGCAAGTGTACCAATCGTAATTGTAGTAACAAAATATCATCCTCTGGAATTGAATGAGTTGAGTACTAGTTTACTAACTTACTTAATTTTGAGTGATAGAATTTATCCAGTAAAATGATGAAGATAAACAAGTGATGGAAATTCAAATGATATAAACAATGTTAGAGAATTGATTTCATACCTTTTCATATAATTTCCTCCCCTTTTCAATCGATGTGTAAATTATAATTATCCACTTGAGTTTATTTAGAGCTTGTTTACCCCTAATCCCTTAGTAGGCAAACATATCCCTTGAATTTGAATCCCCAATCCCTTAGGCCAATTACAAATTCAACAAGATCATGAAGAACAATCATATCTCAATTCAAACTAACTAGTCCTGCCCAATTTCCCAATTGTGACAGCATCTAATCTGTTCTATTTATAAACGCAAGCAATTCCCAATCTCCCAACTGTGAAACTGCTCATAGAATAGACATTAAAACATAAATAGAACACTGGGATAATTAAAATGACTTAACATCAATTGAAAAGGTTCAGAAAATATAATCCAAAGTACTACATCAATCCACTAACAAAAGGAAATTTAGTTCTGCATAATGGAAAAGAAAAATCAAAAAGCAAAAAGTTCAACAAGAAGTTGCAGCCAAAGCTCTCAGAAGAAAAACCAAGAAGAAGACGTCTTTTGTTGTGCGTGAATGCCCCTTTTGTCTCCCTCCTCCACATGTTTTCATCCTCCCCCATCATTTCCACTAATTCCTCCTTTTTAGGAGAGTGGTTTTCCTTTTCCCTAACTTCCTCCAATTTTCCTTTAATTTAATCTCTTTAAATCAGTCATAAAAGAGATCAATAACTGCTCAATAACTGCTCCTGGAAACTTTCACAGCCCATGGAAAATTCCCCACTCTGCCTGTGTTCTTCTCTGTTCCTCTTGCCAAATCTTGACGTGAATCCAAAGGTTGTGGTAGGAACCACAACTCACTTGTGAAGCTCTCTGTTTTGCCACTGCATTTTGAAGCAAACTCCACAGGTTATGGAACTGTCCCCAGCTGCGTTGTTGAACTCTCTGGATTCATCTTTCTATCTTGTCCATCAATTCTTCCAAAAATGTGGTTTAGGCACTTAGAATCACTAATCTACACACAAAAAACACAAAATGCCAATGTATGATCCGAAACAAAGATAATCCATGACTAAATCCTTCAATAAATACAATTATGCATGCAAATGACCTAAACTAAGACATGAATGCAATTACATTTACTCACACATCAAAATCTTTCCCTCTTTGAAATCTTTGCTAAGTTTACTAATTTCCCTATTTCTGTTGATAGAATAAATATAATACATCACTGCATGGGTAATAGGATGAATCCCGCCACCGGTAATGAGTGATACATCTTCCAAAGCCTCATAAATGCACAATCTACGCCTTATCAGGGGCACGACAATATTTCTGCCTGATGTAAATGATTCAAAGTCTTGTATCAACTCCTGCAATGTGTTGCACATGAAATGGCTCCAAGTTGCCAAGGCAAGGGCAGACTTCAGCAGACTGGTAACCAATTCCGTGCAAAGTTCCCTGAAATGAAACTCCCCATTGCGAATGGAGCCGCTAAAGACACGATTGAAGAGTCTTTTTTCATTTGGAAAGAGTATCCTCGCAGCTATGTTCATAGCTTTTATCAGCATCTCAATCTTCTCCGACTTGTTAATGTCCTTCTCGTTGAGCTCTTGAACCTGCAACTCTAATGCCCAAAGACTCTCTTTCAGAAACTCCCTCCGCCAATTACTGTACACGCGCAAGCATTCCTTCACAAATCCGTCTGACACCATCTTCTGTACATTTTCACGAAGCTTGTTGATCATTCCTGACGACAATGAATCAACCACCATGTTGTCGTCGCCATGTAATTCTGGCACTGAAATCTGCTCCTCACTAAGAACACTAGCTTTAAGGTATTTGTCTACATGCATGGAAATTGCTCTGATAACGCTCCCATTCTCCTTCTTAAGAGCCTCTATACAACCCATAAAGCATTCCTTGGAACCATAAGTGTTTTCTGGAGGGGCACCACCAGCACCACCCTCCTGAGGTGAAACTACTTGAGAAGCACTGTGCCTTGTTCCTCTTGAAGGCCAGACCATATTAATGACTGGGTGTGGTTGTGAACTAGCCATAATTGTTTGGGTTGAATCCACTTGAGTAACACTATTACTGGTTCCTTGTGGTTGTGAATGAGAACCAATTTCAACCACTACATGATCTTGGTGTTGAAGTCCATGATACCCACTTCTTGGTTGAGGATACAAATTGGAACGAAGAAGGATTAGGGAATAACTGAAAGCTCCTCCAACAGTGACTAACCACAGGTTTATTTTCATGAGTTGTACGGTCAAAAGCCCACAGAAGAAATACAGTAGATCAACCTCAAATCCTAACTGACTCAGCCTAGATAAGCCTAGAGACATGATAGCAAAAGCAACACAAGAAAGCAGACTGTATGTATCTGCTTTCTGTTTCATATCTTTATCAAGGAAAAAGGAGTATACAGAAGTGATAAGCAAAACAGAAAATGCTGTGTGAGCTTCCAAACAGCGAGAGTTGGAGTATTCCCATGTCTTTGCAAACAAGGTGGAAAGGGAGATTAAAAAACTGAAAAGAATGTAAAAAAGTAACTTCCACCAGGTCCAATTTCCAAGTAGATGATTGAAAGAGGAGCTCAAAGCGTAACAGATAAGGCCAACGATAGATGAAGCAAAACACACTAATCTCCATACCTTTGGCTGATGCAGCCAACTCCAAATTTTGATGAGCATGAGCACTCTGTTGTTTCTTAAGCAAGGTTTGCTTTCAGGAACGAAAACACCATTGCTTTTTTGTTTTTTAGATGGGGTTTAATCCTTTATTTTATTTTATTGTAGAAATTTCAAAGGAAGTAAGTGGGAAAGATCCATCAATCTTGTACGTGTTGACTTAAAACTGGGTACTTCTTTTGCAATCAATGCTAGTTGAAATAATCCCCTTCTGCGGTCAGAAAAACAATAAAATCCTGAAAGTGTATCAAACACAATTTCAATTAATTCGATATAGCAATACTCACCTGCGAGAAGAATTCATTTTATTATTCCGTTTAAACGTGTCAAATAATTTAAGCTGTTGAAATCTAAAACATATAAATAAAAACCGAAGAATATAACTTGGATGGAGATTTAAGCTATGCAAATATAAAACAGAGAAGTAAAACAATTATGTAGTTTTGGCATGATTTGGAGCTACAATTGTTCACTCGAGATAATCATGAAACATGATTTTTAATTACATATAGGTTCTTAATAATGACAATAAGAAATATAAGACTTAAAAAAACACTTTTATTAAAACAGATTCTATACATTACGGATTGTTAAGAAAGTTACAGTAAACAACTTTATACGTTGAAGACTTCTCGATAGTTTAAACTTTACTTAAATGTTCAAAATTAGCACTTATATATTCGAACAACAATATTCCAACAACACAACAATCAAAATTTTGTATTCTAAATCATCGCTTGGGTGTCTTTCACTTCTGTTTCAGAAACAGATTCTTATTCTTCATCACAACAAATAGATTGCGGACTCGATCTTGGACGTCAAACATTCCATACTTAATATAATTATAACTGTGTTTGCCAAGAAAATTCTGCAACCTTCCGATGAAGTTTCCATATGCTGGCAACAACATGTTTTCTATGGATTTTACAATATGTTTTCTTAACTCTTCATCAAACACAAACCAAGTAGACTGAACATTGCATATCTCATCAAAGTGTTCGTTGAACAAATTTATCCTGTCTTTCAGTAACTCAACTGCAACACTAGTCTCTGATTCACAGATATCAAACTTCAGAAAGTCCACAATCTTATTCCACGAGCTTTTCAGATATAGTTCGAGGTTTTGCTGAAATTTTGTTGTGATTTTCCGGAACCAATCTTGACTAAAAATAGGAACCAATCCATAGAACTTTGCTTCTAGTTCTATGAAACTCAGATTATTCATGATGAAAACAAATCCCAGAGAAGGGTTATGGTAATTTTTGGACTCCACTTCCAAAATTCTCTCTATCAGGGCTGTTGCTATTATCCTGGCCACATTCACAGACGGTGAAAGCTTTCCTTCCTTATCAAACATGGTGTATTCTTCTAATCCTTGCCTAGATCTATTATCTCTTTGTGTGCAAATATAACGAAATTTGTGCATCAATTCACAGATATTAGGATGAAGCTCACCACCCTCATAATATGTAAAATTTTTACACTCCAGAATAGTTGCCAAGTGATTGGCAATGCGAACCAAACAAATATTCAATTCTCTACAAACCATAGTGAAAGCAAAATCGCCAGGGGAAGAGACCCCTTTAAAGATGCGATCACAGAGTGTCCTTTCATTGGGAAGGAGTACACTATCAACTACATACAAAACCTTTGTTAACCAACTCTGAATCTTCTCCATCTTATCGATGTCCTTCATGCAAAGCTCTTGCATTTGCAACCAAAAAGTCCATAAACACTTTTTCAGAAACTCCCTTCGGCAAGTATAGTACGCTCTGCAACAATCCTCCTCAATCCCTTCAGCCAGTATCAGCCACACGGCTTCGTGAAGGTCGTTGATGATTCCAGCAGGCAATGCATCAACCACCAAGTTGTTGTCAGCATGGAGTTCCACCGTTGGAATCTTGTTGGCTACATTAGCTTTAAGGTATCCATCTACATGCTTGGAAATTGTGTCGATAAGGGTCTCATTCTCCTTCTTAAGCACCTCTATACATTCCATGAATCGTGCCATGATACTTTTGTTACTGTCATATTTGCCTTGAGTGACCTTGGATCCTGAATCCTCATCTCCTTCAGAGACAACAACGTCTTGCGGCATGACTAGGGAATTACCAACAACAGTGGTAATAGTTTGAGGTGAACCAACTTGTGAAAAATTGCGGCTTGTTCCTTGAGAGTGTGAACCAATTTCAATAACTACGTGATCAGTAACATGGAGTCCAACATACCCAGTTCTGGCTGAAGCATCCAAGGCCGAACGAAGAATGATGAGGGAATAACTGAAGCCTCCTCCAACAATTACTAACCATAATTTTATTTTCATGAATTGTACTGTCAGAAATCTACTAAAAAAGTATAGAAGATCGACCTTAAATCCGAAGTGACTGAGTCTTGACAAGCCTAGTGACATGATAGCAAATGCTGCACAGGAAACCAGACTATATGCATCTGGTTTCTCTGTGACTTGTTTATCATAGAAAAAGGTGTACACAGAAGTTATCAGCAAAACCAAGAAGGCTGTGTGAGCCTCCAAACAGCGAGAGTTGGAGTAATCCCATGCCTTTGCAAATAAGGTGGAAAGGGAGATGAAGAAACTAAAACCGATATACAAAAAGATCTTCCACCACTTCCATGCGCCACATAAATGATTGAAAGAAGAACTCAAAGCATAACAGACAAGTCCAACAATCGATGAAACAAAACACACAAATCTCCATACCTTTGGCTCCAGCAGCCTACTATGAATTTTAATCAGCATTATCTCTCAAGCAAGGTTTGCTTTCAGGAACAAAGAAGATGTTGAATAAATCAGTAAAATTTCAATTATTGGTATTTTTTATGTAAGATAGTCCCCGTAGTTGACTTGGATATTTATTTTGTTATTTAAATTTCAGTGGAAGATAATGACTTTCGTTGCATTATGTTGGATTATATAACTCACTACTAAAAAAACATTTATTACCAACAGATAATGTTACATAGAAAATACTTGCAACTTTTATTATGACAGTTTTTTTGTAAAAAGTATCCATGAATTTTTCTTTTCTAGAATTACTTTCTGCATAAAATACTTGCAATTATTTTTTGTAAAAGAAAATTAATATTAATACCTTGTCTTAATATTAATATTATGTATTTGTTTATGTGAATAAAAATTTGCAAAGAATTATTTATAAAAAAAGTTAATATTAATACTTGTCAATTTCGCTGCCTATTATTATATTTTTTATTTAATGAAATAAAAATCTGCAGTAAAATTTTGTTACATAATATTTTTTATTTAATAAGTAAAATTTCGAATAATGATAAAGTGACATTTTTTAAAACTCAATAATTCACTCTCATTCGCTCTGTCTTACGCGTGCTCTAGTTATATATCTCGCTTTTACTCTCTTTCCCTCACGTTCTAACTCCCGGTATCGCTCTCGCGATCTCACTCTCGCCATCTCTCTCTTGCGATCTCTTACGTGCACTCCATCGCTCACTTTCGCTATCTCGCTGTCGGTACTGTTCTTAACTAACATTTGGTTCTCAATTTGATGAAGGTAGGATTTTATCGTTTTTGTGTTGATTTCATTTGGTTTAGAATTTCAATTTTGCTTTGATTTTAGATCATGTGTATCTTTGGTTTAACTTTTAAAGAAAATTATGCTGGAGTGTGGAAGCTAGTTTTTAACAATTGACTTAAGCAATTTGAATTGAAGCTTAAGTGTGAAATGCTAGTGTCAATGAGCTTACACTTTGGGATTTTGTTTTATACCCTGACTAACATGATACTAGTTACATTAATTGAGATTATTTGCAGGCATAGTGGTTGTTATAGGAGCGTCTTGAATAAAAATGTGAGGTTATGAAAAGATCGGTGTGTAAAGTATTAGGTTCATGTGAGATGCTCTTTAGTAGTAGATGCTTCTTAGGCGAATCTCTATGCTTTTATGCAATCCTTTCTCCTTTGGTTTTTAGGCATTTATCATGTGAGAGTGATCTTCTTTCAGTAGTTAGGGAAAACGAGAGCCAAGGAGAAAGAGAAAAACGAAAATATTATATCAGAAGAGTGTGTTTACAGATACGAGAAAGGCTGAGTATATAGATCAAAGAAAGAGCATCAGTTAGCCTAAGTATGCCCATGCATGTGACCATGCACACATAAAACGGTGTGCTTAACATGCCCCCTTAAATTCATTAGGGTTTAGGAAGACTAAAGGAGTTTACATCGAAAATGAGAAAATGAGAGTGTGCAAGAACATGACAAACAAACAGTTCCTGTTTCTAAACTTTATCACACACATAATGTAAGTCCGGCTCGAAGTATTTTGTCTGTGAGTGAAGAGCATGGTTGGCAGAGATGAGAACAACGCCTAAGTTGTCAGAGAAGATGGTTGGTGTGGAGGACTTGAGATGAAGTTCGTGAAACAAAGACAGCAGCTATGATATATCAGTGGAAGCAGCGGCTTGCTCTGGTATTCTGCCTCAGTAGAGCTTCTGGAAACAACATTTTGTTTCTTTGAAAGCCAAGAAACCTGTGGTGGATTTTCTGTCATCCGGTTCAAACCCCCAATTGGCGTTAGTGAAAGCACAAATGTTGGTGTTTGTAGAAGGAGTGATGTGAAGCTTGTGAGTGATGGTCCCAGCTAGGTGACAAAGAACACTTTTAACTGCACGCCAACGGGGAAGCTGAGGGTGGTGCATGTATTCGCGCACTTTGTTTACGGCGAATTTGATGTCTGGTTTGGTGAAGGTCAGGTATTGAAGGGTGCCCACGATTTGTCGATACAAAGTTGGATCAGGATAAGCAATGGAAGCATCAACGGTGAGCTTTAAAGAAGAAACCATGGGTGATGGCTGTGGATTAGCGTCCAACATGTTGGCTTTCTAAAAAATTTGGTGAATGTATTTTGTCTTTGTGAGATATAAATCACCATTTGATTAGATACGAATTACGGCCAAAAATTCATATATAAAAGTGTGGTAGCTAAGTTATATACGGATTTATCTCTGTATAGCTTATATATAGATTTATCCGTATATAACTTATATACAGATATATTTGTACGTAATGTATATACGTATATCCATATATTTAGATATGGATATATTAGTATATAATAGTATTAGAGGAGTTAAATAAATGTTCTGCATGTAGCAGTACCTGAACATGCACAATTCACACAATTAGACCTGGGCATTATACATTACACATTGACATATAAAACTAACAAGCAGCATTTCTCATACACTTAATCCACAAAGAAGTAATGTACATGAATACACAAATATTGGTTACATCAATATAAGTATCCAAATAAATAAGTTGCAAACATTAGGTAAGTTCATAAACTGGTTCTGGTTCTAAATAAGTTCAAGAGTAATGGATATAAGTTCTATAAAGTGCCTAATAATCCCTATAATCATCATTTCCATCTTGTGGTTGTTGATATGGTGGTTACTGTTTTGGAGGTTGTTGTTCTGGTTGGACATCATTGGGTGCCTGATTTTGAACTTGAGGATTTTGGAGTTCGAAAAATTGTTGTGCAGATGCGACTGTCGAAGGCAGAAGGAATTGTAGGATGGCGCCAATAAAGCCTTTAACCTTGAAATGGAAGGATTAGAAATGATATGGAATGATATTGTTGGGGGTATGATTTCACCCACTTCACCCTTATATATAGAAAATCACATCCTCTTCATTAATATGTCAATGTCAATCTACTAATTTACTCAAACCCCAATCCCTTGGTAGAAAGAGCCTAGACTTCCTCATTAGGCTCCAATCCCTTGGAAAACCTAACCATTATTTCCCCATTAAGAATTGAGATTTTAAGACAACCAAAGGTCCTAGTTCCATCCCTAGATACTATTTCCTTTAGGTGTTTAACCCAAGTCCAGATTTACCCAACATTTCCCAATATCAAGCAAACCGTAAAATCATGTCATGGGTAGCAACTTCACAACAAACATTAAGAGAAGAAATTAAACACTAACAATCAATGAAAGAGGCATATATTCATTCAAAACACAAAAGTTTACATAAAAGTTTAGTGGCTACATCAATCTCCCAACAATAATGAAACTAGCTCTCCATGAATGGAGAGCTCAAGCTTACAAAATGGTGGAAATGAAAGAAGGAAGAACACCCAGGGATGAAGAAGGATTGTTCCCACAGCTCCTAGCTCGCCTCCAAGAGCTCCAAATGAGAGAAATTGTGTTTAGGCAGCCAAAGATACAGAGCTCTCGCGTTTTAGCCTTAAAAAGACCTATTTTTGCCACATTAGCGTCGCCACCGCTTAGCTGCACCCCAGCGGCAGCCTTCCAGAGAGCAGGGCGCCCAACTGCACCTCAGCTACAACAAGTCAGGATGAATGGGGCTCACCTACACGCCAGCTGCACCCCAGCTTCAGCATTTATCTTTTCTCAATATTTCCTCTTTTACAATCATTCTTGCTTATGTGGTTTTTGCATTCTTCAGTTTGGCCAACAAGCTTCATGTAAATGATCTAACAACCAAAAAATGAGGATTAATGATGAAATTTGAATCCATACAACTCAAGATGTAACTACTTAGAAACATAACAAATTGAGGCATAAAGAAGGTAAAAAGCTAAGAGTTGACATTTTCTCTCAATCCAATACTGAAATCATGGTAAAATATGTCATTATGAACTCCCCCAAACTTAGAACCTTGTTTGTCCTCAAGCAAAAGGTATCTGGCTCTAACACAAAAAATATTTTCACAAACACAGCAGAATCCACAACACTTGCTAAACTTGAAATGGCTAGAAATGTGTAACATATTAGCCTTCTACTGTGGTGCTCACACTACATTCAATCAATAAAATGCCACAGTTTATAAGAGATCAACATTCATGGCATAATGCTTTACTGAATGATGTAGAATCAATCCTCACTGAAGGTAGTGTTTCACTCTAATGCATTGGTGTATAAGGATGTGTATCTATCACTTTACTATCACAATGTCACACAAATCAACTTTGCCATTCGTTTCAACCAATTTAAGCACATTCACAAGCAAGTTAACATCACAAGGACTTTCATTGGCTTGTATTGAGGCTGGCCTAAGAAAGAAACATGGTTTTTCTGGATAACAAAGCACCTTGAGCTAAGAGATTAAACAATTCTAATCATGCACATAAGTTTCTCTTTTGCTTCACTTAAGTTACAACCACTTTCTAACTTATATCCCAACTTTCTTTCATTCAATTCTTTTTCTTTATCTTCTTCTTTCTTCTTTTTCCTCATTTTTCTATCTTTCTATTTTTCTCAATACACCCTTACAGAACAAACTCCCCCAAACTTAAACCATTCTCCTGCAGTACCAGTGATTGCTCTATTTAGCTTAAGGTAGGGAAATCAGGGAATTTTCATTAGACTTGAGGTTCAAAGAGGGAAGACACTTTTCATTAAGGTTGAAGGGGTTAATATTGGCTTATTTGGCTCAGAACATGTGAAAGAGGTAGAAGAGTAAGATGACCTTGATCATGTGTAACAAGCAAGCAAATGATTCAATTCAAAGAAACTTAGGCAAAGTCAACTGTGATCTAACATGATAGCATTCACAAGAAAATTTAAGGCACAACATCTCACAGGATTAACTCAAGGTTCCACAAACATCATTAGGCAACTACCCTGAATATTGATCGCAGTTAAACAAAAAGCATTCTTAGACTGTTCATGATGAAAACAACCACAATTTGAACTCAACTGCACAATCTCAAGCATCATTTCATATTCAAGCATAAGCATCATGAATCAACACAGTCTATCAAGCCAAATAACTTAACAAAAACTTCCATAGGTTGAAAAGCAAAATGTGCATTCATATTTAAAAACAATTAAACAAAACATAAAAGCAAAATAAAAGGTCTTGTATATGAGTAGAGAAGCCTCAAGCTCTAACTCATGAAATTATATCATCGCTTTCCTCGTGATCATCATCCTATACACCAGCTGTTGCTCCACCTCCCCCTACAAAATTGGTTTGGGCTCCAGGCCAAGCAAAAGAAAACTCATCAAAATAGATATTATGGTTGTTGTTTGAAAAACAAGTTTGGAACCAAAATTGGCACATAACCAGTGGTATAAAAGCATGTAGCTTGATAAAACATGTAAAACAAAAGGCTAGCAGCAAGCCTCACTTATAACAGAACCAAATTACAGAGAAAAAAAAAAGAGTGTTGTCCTGGTGCGCCATAGCTGGGCTGCACAGGTTTTGTGTAGCTAAGCTCAGAGTGTTGTCCCGGTGCGCCATAGCTGGGCTGCACAAGTTTTGTGCAGCTAAGCGGCATATCAGAAAAATGCAGAAAAAGTCCTCTACTGGTGTAGCGCGTAGGTGCAGCGTAGGTGTAGTTGAGCGGTACTCTGACAACGTTTATTTATTTTTGCAGCAGTTTGGGCTTTTAGTCTTGGTTTTTTGACAATTGCTATGCATTCAAACACAATTAAAACTAAATATTCATGTTTCTACTAATTAAAAACACCAAGAATTAAGCATGAAACAAATCAAATGCATGAATCTAAAACATGAATGCAATAGGCAATGTACTTAACTATAAAGGTCAACACCAAACTTTTACAAACAAAACACACCTAAATATATCATAACATACTAAATCATACTCAATCACACCAGAATACATCAAAACAAGCTAAAGCACTCCAAGACACATCAATTCACTACAAAACTCAACAACTACAACAATGTAACTAGTCACACCCTAATAACTACCAACTAAACTCAAACACTCCAAAATCACCGAATCAAACTAAAACATATCAACTCAAATTCAAACAGTCAAAACACACTCAAACAACAAAATCGCACACAAGAAAAGGTTAGAAAGCTGGGTTGCCTCCCATTAGCTTGACACCATTATGCTTAAGTTTGATTTTTGATGTTGGTGTGCTTCTTTCTTTCATGACACCAACACATTCTCAGCAGCTTCCTTGTCACCAACTTTACTCTTCTTGAATAGGGAGCCTCGATTTCAAGTACCCCATTTGCCTTTATCGCCTTGATAACCCATAACTTGTTCTTGAGCTTTACTGGTTTGCTAGGTTTAGGTTCATTACTTTCCACAACAGGGTGTTGGTGAGCACATTTCTCTTCTTTATCTCCATCCTCCTCCTTCACTTTTGGAGAGAAACAATTTAGGCTCTTTTTGGCCAACCTGGTAACTTGCCTTGGTAGGCTAGCAACTGATAGAACTTCATTTTTTGCTTCAAGACTAGCCTGTTGCTCTTGACTTGGCTGCATAGCTTTTAAGACATTGAAGGTTACCTCTCTCTCTTGGTCTTTTAATTTCAGTATTCCCTCTTCCATATGAACGACAACCTTGGTTGTCTTCATGAAAGGTCTTCCAAGGATGAGCGGTATCTCAACATCCTCCTCCATCTCCATCACAACAAAGTCCACCGAGAATTGAAGCTTATCAACTTTTACAACCACATCTTCTACCACACCATAAGGATATTTGATGGACCTATCTACCAACTGAAGCATCATTCTTGTTGGCTTGGCTTCAAGACCACCAATCTTTTTAAGTATAGATAGGGGCATCAGGTTGATGCTAGCCCCTAAATCAATAAGAGCTTTCCCTATATCATGGTTTCCAATGGTGCATGGAATGGTGAAACTCCCTGAATCTTTAAATTTTGGAGGGAGAGTCTTTTGCATGATGGCACTACAATTTCCCTGCACTTCAAATTGTTTCCTCACCTAAATATTTCTTCTTCTTGCTGAGGATTTGCTTCATGTACTTTGCATAGGAAGGAATTTGTTGTAGTGCTTAGTCAAGGGCATGGTGATCTCCAGGTTGAATATTTGCTTGAACCGAGCCAATTGTTTCTCCTTTTCTCTATTGGAAGGATTTTTCGGGTAAGGAAGATGTTTCACAATCTCCTTCTCTTTTTGCTTTTTCTCTTTTTCTTTGCCTTTATTTTCTTCTTCTTTTCCAACAATCTATTCTTCTATTTCTTTTTCTTCTTGATTCTCCTCTTCAATCTTTTCCTTCTCTTCTTCTTCTTTCTTTTCTTTTTCTTCACCTTTCCTCCAAACCTCTTTCCCACTTCTAGTGAATATGACATTACACTCTTCCTTAGGGTTGGCTTGAGTATTTGCAGAGAATTGTCCACCCTGTTCGAATGCTTAGCTAACTGACCAACCTACACTTCCATACTCTTTATAGATGCATCAGTATTTTTCTGGTTTTGGATGGACTGCTGCATGAACATTTGTAGTGTGTCTTCAAGTTTTGAAATCCTATCATTCTAAGATGGATAATGTTGAGCAGGTTGATATAGATTTCTACTACCAGAAGCTCCTTGAGCTTGCCTCCAACCTTGGTTAGAAGGATTAGGGAAAAGGTTGTTAAAGAGGTTTTGTCTTCCTTGGTTTCCCATATAATTGACTTCTTCAGATTGGGAACCACTAGGAACTTGACAATGGCCATTAGGATGATTATCTCCACAGAAATCACATCTCATCACCTGGTGATGAGGTTGAGCATGAGCTTGCATTTCCTGTAACTGTTAAGGTAGCTTGGCCATATGTTGAGTCAGGAGCTCCATTTGTTGGGCGAGAAGTTTGTTTTGTGCAAGTAGTGCATCCTAAGCATTAAGTTCATAAACTCCTCTTTTCTGTACTTGAGTCCTCCCATGTTGACTCCGCATGTCAGTGGAAGCCATATTTTCAATAACAGCAATGGCTTCATCAACAGTTTTGAATAGAACTGAACCACCAAAGGATGCATAAAGTATCATCTTTGTATGAGGTTGCAACCCATTGCAGAAGGTTTGCACTTGCATCTCTAAGCTAAAGCCATGATTGGGACACTTCCTCAATAAAGCTTTGAATCTTTCCTAGGCTTCACATAGTGGTTCATCCACTCCTTGGACAAAAGTAGCAATTACAGCCTTTATCTCTATGCTCTTAGATGGTGGAAAGAAGCGAGCAAGAAATTTGTGTCTGACATCCTCCCAACTGGTCAAACTTTGATTAGGCTGTGACTGAAGCCAAGCCTTTGCTTTGCCCTTCAGAAAAAATGGGAAGAGTCTTATATACAATGCTTCTTCCTCCTCCCCCGTTATACCCACAGAGCCTCACAATTCATAGAAAGTGACCAAATGAGCATGAGGGTCTTCATTATCCATGCCAGAGAATTGATTTGAACTGATTAGCTGGAGTATAGCAGACTTCATTTCTGCAAGCTTGTCACTCATAGTGGGCCTCACAATGCTTGAGAAATTTCTCGGGCTAGTGTAAGCAATGGAGTCCCCTATGGTTCTCCGTGGAGGTAGTTGTCATGTACCAGCCATATCGTTCATAACATAAGTATCAAGAAGATCAAAGGATTGATTGTTGAAAGAGGTTGAAGATTCAGGGGCAGCTTGTTGACAAATAGATCGTCGTCTCCTTGTGTCATTGTTTTTTCTACTAGCTGTTTTCTCGGTCTCAGGGTCAACAAGGAGTGGTCCAGATGACACAGTCCTCCTTGTACGGATATATCCCTGCATACACTGGAGAGCAACAACACTAGAGCCACAAGTTAGCCCAAAAATATAGAAATCGTAATTACAATAAAACAAAAATTTATACACAAAAGAATAAAGTCTAAATCAGTTAAAAATCACACAAAAGTCTAGTTTGAACACCGAGTCCCCGGCAACGGCACCAAAAACTTGTTGAGACTTTGGCAAGTGTACCAAATCGTTTCAAGTAATAAAATCGGTAAGACCAGATATCGTTTCCTAAGAGACTCGTTTCACTAGACAATCGTATAATTTCTAACTAACCTAGACTAAAGAATGCTTTCATAATTTGGGTTTTGGTGCAATTAAAGTAAATATGAAACATAAATGATAAAGGTGGTCTTAGGTACTCAAACACTTTGAAATGGAAGGATTAGAAATGATATGGAATGATATTGTTGGGGGTATGATTTCACCTACTTCACCCTTATCTATAGAAAATAACTTCCTCTTCATTAATATGCCAATGTCAATCTACTAATTTACTCAAACCCCAATCCCTTGGTAGAAAGAGCCTAGACTTCCTCATTAGGCTCCAATCCCTTGGAAAACCTAACAATTATTTTTGCATTAAGAATTGAGATTTTAAGACAATCAAAGGTCCTCGTTCCATCCCTAGGTACTATTTCCTTTAGGTGTTTAACCCAAGTCCAGATTTACCCAACATTTCCCAATATCAAGCAAACCCTTAAATCATGTCATGGGTAGCAACATCACAACAAGCATTAAGAGAAGAAATTAAACACTAACAATCAATGAAAGAGGCATATATTCATTTAAAACACAAAAGTTTACATAGGAGTTTAGTGGCTACATCAATCCCCCAACAATAATGAAACTAGCTCTCCATGAATGGAGAGCTCAAGCTTACAACAATGGTGGAAATGGAAGAAGGAAGAACACCCAAGGATGAAGAAGGATTGTTCCCACAGCTCCTAGCTCGCCTCCAAGAGCTCCAAATGAGAGAAATCGTGTTTGGGCAGCCAAAGATACAGAGCTCTCGCGTTTTAGGCTTAAAAAGACCTATTTTTGCCACATCAGTGTCGCCACCGCTCAGCTGCACCCCAGCGGCAGCCTTCCAAAGAGCAGGGCGCCCAGGTGCACCTCAGCTACAGCAAGTCAGGATGAATGGGGCTCAGCTACACGCCAGCTGCACCCCAACTTCAGCATTTATCTTTTCTCAATATTTCCTCTTTTACAATCATTCTTGCTTATATGGTTTTTGCATTCTTCGGTTTGGCCAACAAGCTTCATGTAAATGATCTAACAACCAAAAAATGGGGATTAGTGATGAAATTTGAATTCATACAACTCAAGATGTAACTACTTAGAAACCTAACAAATTGAGGCATAAAGAAGGTAAAAAGCTAAAAAAGAGTTGACATTTTCTCTCAATTCAATACTGAAATCAGGGTAAAATATGTCATTATCACAACACCAAGTTGTATTTGTCTCAGCTTAAACTGCAACACAGCCGCTTCAATTGATGCCCCGTCAGAATCCAACTATGTCTTGCCAGACGAACCAAAAATGGCCCAATTAAAACAAAATTAACACAAATTAAGGTTCGCGTGTTTGACCCTTTTTCGATTTTAAAGATTTCTAGGCATTACAAAAATGAAGGAACAATGAGCTTGGTATTTTTTTCGAGAGTGAGAGAGGGGAAATTTGGAGATCGCTTCTTTTTTATCTCTTCCGCAGCTTTCAATTTAATTTTTATTCTTTTTTTTCCAAAATCTGTATATAATATTAGCAGGTAAACTTTTATTAGCTTACACACAGATATTAGATACAGATCCATCCCTAAGTAGCTTCGCGCTCAAATGTGCCAACCTTACATACGGTAAATATATACGGATTTTTCGTATATAAATATTTTTTTATTATATACGAATTTACCTGTATATGACGGATTTTTCAATATCCATATATAATATCCATATAATACGTTTATTACACATTGATTTTAATCTTATATAATGATCCGCCGCTAACTGACAATTTTCTTGTAGTGAAATATTATAAAAGAAAAAAAGAATATAGAAAAATAATAATTAACATCATAAAAATATCAAATGATAAAAAAATTGACAATTATCAACATAATAAAAAAGGATAATTTTTTTATCTTCTTTTATAATATTATAATAGATAATAGATTTTAGTTTAATAAATATTAGTTTAATTTTTACATAATAAATAATAAATCATTTATTAATAAAATAATTTCATGCATACATGACAGTAAAATAAATATAAATAAAAAATTAATTTAAAATTAAAATAAATAAATAAAAAGATAAAATAAATTTTATGCACAACAAAATAAATATAAATAATTTAAAAAAAAAACAAATGGATAAAAAGTAAAATAACTTCTATCTAGATGTAAGAGTAAAATAAATATAATTGAAAAAATATTATAAAATAAAATAAATGTATAAAAAAATAAAATAATTTCTATACAAATGGCAATAAAATAAATATAAATTAAAAAAAAAATTAAAACGGTCAAATAATTAAAAAGGTAAATTTTAGAGTCAGGATTCTTATCAAATATTAAATTCTTTGTGATAAATTTTTATTGCGTCATAAATATTTTAGATTCTTGCATCTTCATCTATATTTTGTTTATGTATTTTTTTTCTAATTTTCTTTGTTTATGTATCTAATTTAGAAATGACCGTCTCTCAACTCAATATCTATCACAAATGTTTTGTTATGAGTTTCTTTCGAAAGAGAGAAAAAATTGAAAAAAATTAAGAAAGAAAAAGAAAAGAAAGAGAAAGAGAAAAAAAATTAAAGAAATAGAGTTGAGAGAAAAAAAATCCAAGAAAAAAAATATTAAAGAAAAGAAGAAAAGAGAAGTACACGATAAAAAGGAGTAGCTAGCAAAGAGGACCAAAAAATCTAATGATGAAGATTGTGTTTTTTTATGTAGATACTATTCTCTTGGTCATTTCACAATTTAAAGCCATAGCTTTAAGTTCCAACAATCTATTATTTGGTCTTAATTAATTAATACTGTATACACACATTTTAGTTATGAATTGAAAAACTAATAAAAGGAAGATTTTTGATGTATTATGTTCTTTAGATAAGAAGTGTATTTATGAAATTCGAGGACGAATATCTTTGGAAAAGGAAGAATGATAAAAGATTATCCTTAAAAAGAACTTGAGAAAAAATCATTGTAATTCAAATTATTTATGATAAGTTTAAATACCAAAAATTTGAAAGAATAAATCTCGTTAAAGTTTTTGATGTTCCATGAAACTTGAAACTCAAAGGAAACGAAAATCATTACTTTGAGCACACGTATAAAATAGTTTTTTTCTTTTAGAAAATATTTTGTAAAGTTTTATTTTTTTGTATGCTTTGCTTTATTTTTTGTATATTTTATTTTTCAACACTCACTCATATTTGCAATAATGAATTTTTGTTAGGATCCAACGTCTTTGGACTTTCCCTTGTGATACATAGGTTATATACACTTACACCACGTATGTAAATATTTTTTTATAATCATTATAAGAATTTTGAATTCATTAAGAGAGAATTTTCTTAGTTATTCATAGAAAGTTCTTGCTATAGAAAGTTCTTATCAAAGATCGAGAACTTTGTGATGAATTTTTATTGAGTCATCAATATGTTAGATTGTGACGTTTTTATCTTTGTCTTATATTTTTGCATTATTATCTTATTTTCTTTGTTTATGTTATTGTAGTTATGGAGAACTAAAGTCGTCATAGTATGACACAACTTCAATTCATTTCATTCATAACTAAAGTCATCACAATATGGGACAACTTCAATTTATTTCATTTTAAAACTGAAGTTGTGCCAACATGACATAACTTTACCTTTAGATCATTTTTCACAAAGAGTTGTCAATCAATAGTGAAATTGCTTCCTCTTAGCACGACTTCCCCATATGTGAATTTTTCTTTTAAAACTTGCACTATTATGATTAAACTACACCATTAGAGTGAAAAAATCATCTAGGACGGACGAAGTAGTAATGACATAAATTGACAATAAAAAAGATGAATGAGTGACAAAAATTAAGAGTTGTTGGCATGAGTCATTAGAATCTCATAAAATTAGGAACATTAATTGTAATAGCGGTCAAATCCCTTATTATATCAAGGGATAAACTTATGTTTAGCCAAGAGCATTGTGAATAGGCCACAAAAGCTCCTAAAATCTCTCTTCCCTATATTTATTTATACTCTATAAAGAATAAGGTGAATAAAATACATTCTGTTTTTACCTTCTTTTTTAACAAAAGTAACATACATACATTTATATTTATTTGATACATATAACAAGGATAAAATGAATGAATGTAAAAAATTTACGTGTGTCAGTATCATTTCTCACAAATTAACAATAAAAAGTAAGATGAATGAGTGACACAAATCTACAAAATGTTTGTATTCTAAATCTTCACAAAACTTCCTATCCTTTTCTTCAGCCCTCAGCAATTTTTACAGAAAACAAATGGCTCAAGCGATCTTGAATGTTCTGAATTCCATACCAAATGAACTTATAAGCATCTTTACCAACAACATCATGAATCATTCCAATAAAAGTCCCATATGTAGGCAACAATGTGTTCTCTACGGATTTTACCACAACTTCCCTTAGCTCATCATCAAATATTAACCACTCAGACTGAGCTTTGCATATCTCATTGAACTGCTGGTTGAACAATTTCAGCTTCTTTTTCATAGACTCTGCTAGCAGTTCTCTACTGCTTACTTTCAAAAGCTCTAATATCTTCTCCCACGAGCTTCTTTGATAGAGTTCAATGTGCTGGTTGATCTTTGACTTGTACCAACCTTGGCCTAAAATCTCTCCATATATATAATCTTCCCCAAATTGTAAAAACATCAAATTATTTATCATAAAAACATGACCTAATGCTTGGTCTGTGTAGCTTTTGGACTTGGCTTCCAAATTTGTGTCTAAAACTTGTATTATTCTAGCTACCTGATCTGAAAATGAAGATATTCCTCTTCTAATTGGGAAAGTCTCATCATCTGTGAAAACTTCTCTCAGATAATCCATCACTCTGTGGGTTGTTGGATGAATCCCACCATTGGGAACAGTCTCCTTAACCACTTCACGGCGAATGAGACTCTCCAACTCAACAAAAACACCCAATCTCTTCCCGACGAGAATTGCACCATTTCTGAGTGATTCACTAAATAACTGACCATAAAACAGTGAATCGAACATTGGAATCAGATCAATCAAAGTCTTGAACACGTTGGGAATGACATGGACCAGATGGTAAGACCATTGATGATTCTCAGTTGCTAATGTATTCACAAATCTTAACAGACTAACACTCAATTCAGTGCAAACCTCAGCAAATGAGATATCTGCATTGTAAGACTCTGGGAATACGTGATCACAGAGAATCCTTTCATTGGGAAACAGTATTCTCACGGTTATGTTCAAAGCTTTTATCAAACTCCCTATCTTCTCCATCTTGTCAAAGTCTTCCACATTGAGCTCTTCAACTCCCAACCCGAGTTTTGATAAACACTCCTTCAGAAACAACCTCCTACAGCTGCTGTACAAACTGCGGCACTCATTCTGAAACATCAGCTTGCCGGTGTAACGAAGTTTGTCGATGAGGTCCGACGGTAACTTGTCTTTCACCAAGTTGTCGTCAGCTTGTATTTCCGGCACTGCAATCTGATCTTCATTCACAACATTAGTCTTAAGGTATCCACCCACAAGCTTCAAAATTGTGTTGATAACCTTTTCATTCTCCTTTTCAAGCTCTTCTATATGACTCATAAAGTCTCTCCTGGCAAGAACTCTACGACTATTGCCTCGTTGTAATGGTGAACCAAAAGGGATAGGATCAGCTTGGGGAGGAACAGGAACATGAACATGAACACGTGGTGAATCAGGTGGAGAAACACCAGCAGTGCTTACTTGTGATTGTGATTGTGATCGTGGATCAATGGTAATGTTTAGAAGATCATATGAGCGTTGATCAGTATCTAAAGTGGAATGAAGAATGTTGAGGGAATAACTGAAACACCCTCCAACAATGATCAACCATAGTTTAATTTTCATGAGCTGCACTATTAGAACTCCACAGAAAAAATACAGGAGATCAACCTCGAATCCAAAGGGACTAAAAGTTGATAAACCCAAAGACATAATAGCAAATGCAGCATTCGAAACTACGCTATACACATCCGGTTTTCCTTTCACTTTTGTATCAACGAAATAGGAGTATACAGAAGTCATGATCAAAACCAAAAAAGCTGAATTAGCTTTCAACGAGGAAGAGGTAGAGCGTTCCCTTGTGCTGGTGGACTTAGATAGAAAGAAGATGATGCAAAGAGTAAAAACAACATAGAGTAATATTTTCCACCATTTCCACTTTCCGAATAGTTGACTGAAAGAGGAGCTGAGAGCGTAACAGAGAAGTCCAACAATACATGAAAAAAAACAAGCGAGTTTTCGTACCTTTGGCTGTTGCAGCCATCCCTGAATTCTGATAAGCATGAGCACCGTGTTCTTCCTGGACCATCCAAGGTTTTCGTTGGTGGGAAGAAAGAAACTGAGAGCCACCAATTTTAAATTGGGATTTCACATTGATTGAAATATCAAGCAAAGGGAATGTGCTTTTACCAAGTCTTGGTCAACCAGAAAGCAAGCCGTGTCCCACATCAACAGTGCATTTACTTCACTCGTGTCGAATTTTGAAAAAAATAATGTTTGACGTTCGGTTTGGTTGACGCATGCTGGATAAATAGCAAGTGAAAATGATAGTATACTGCATTAGAATTTTCTTGTCAACCCTTCCATGGCTGCTCTGACTAGAAATTTGAAGTTCAAAAAAGAGAGCATCAGCTTGTTGTGCCAATGTGGGAAGAAGATGAACCACTTTTCAATGTCTACTTGATCTTCAAATTGGAGTTCAGTTATCACTCTCAACGGATGAGAAGACAAATTCTTCATTGTTCAAATCTTGTCTCTACCTGAGACTGATCACTGATATCGTTCATAGTTCAAATCAGTCAAGATTAATTATTCAAACACGCGTACATTTTCATAACATCCCTCAAGAATCACACTCACAAATAATATCAAAATTATATTTTTTTTTTCAAAAATTATTCCTTATATATTTATTTAAGAAATTATAGATTTAGATTATTACTATTCTTTAATGGAAAAATCCTTTATTAAAGAATAATATTATTCTTATGAATAGTCATTTTCAATTTCTCTTTTTCGACCGGATCAAAACGACAAGAATCTAATTTGTTTTGGTTCGTTCCCAATTTAACCTACTTCAAAAATTAAAATAAAATACTTATTTTTTAAAACTTAAGATATATTGATAACAATAATTTTATATAAAAAAATTAAAAATAAAATATGTATCTTTTAAAACTTAAGATATATTAACAAAAATAACTTTAAATTAAAAAAAATTAAAAATAAAATATTTATTTTTAAAACTTAAGATATATTATTAAAAATAACTTTAATTTTAGATACGTAATTTGACAAATAAACAATAATGGATACATATTGTAATAAAAATATTTTTTCATATTTTTTATTACAATTATTATTTTATAAAACATATTTACTCGTAAACTTTGCGAGAAACATCTTTTTTAAATTATTGTTAGGACAAACTTAAATTTTAGAGATTTATTATTTTATTAGGTTTGGGTATAATAATATTTGGTTTGATGTGATAGAGATAAAAGAGGAATGGGTAGTTATGATTTTGTGTTTATTAGGTAAAATATTATTTTATGATAGAATAAGGAGATTTTATTTTTAGGTAAGGATATTTTATTATCAGTTTTTATTATTTGTACTTTACCCAAGATCCGATTTGCACGTATTTAAAGGTTGTTAAGGTTTAATAATAATAATCCACAATGGATTTAAAAGTAATATTATTTGTATGGGTTAACTCCTCCTTGTTAGACCCAACAATTATGACCATATAAAAACTTTTCTTCATTATTTTTATTATACATAACACACTTACTCTTTTTCCGAACGTTGTTAACACTACTAAAAAAATAAGTTTTGTTATTTTATATTTTAAAATAGAAAATTTAAGAATAGATTAATAGAACATATCTAGTAGATGTCAAAAATATTTATGTATGTAGGTATATCAATTGCTAAAATTCACGAATATATTAAAATATGTTCAATAACGGATTGAGACGAGTATAATCCTATCCGTGAGTATTTATTATATGTTTAAAATTACAATTTTATAATGAATATATAACAAGTTATCTTAGTGCTTTGAATAAGGTTTTTCTGTTTTCTTACTCCTTTCACTATCACTCTACACTTACAAACAAGAGTGATGTTCCCTCCACCACCTCATATTTCCAATTTCTTTTAAATTCTAAAGTTACTTTTTTTTTTACTTTTTATCAATTTCACTCTTTATTTTTTAAAACTCTAATTTTAATCCCCTCTCACTTTCACTTTTCTTTTTATTCTCGTCACCAAACCCCCCGTTGTTCCGTTGTGTATTCAACAAAATACTTTCTGTTCACATCGTCATGCATAGTATTTGCATAAATGCCTTTTCATTTTGTATAATTTGTTGAGTCATGTACTGTTTACCCTTCCCACAGTATCTTTTGTGTGTTATTCATTCTCGTTACCATCATCGAGTGATGTGCGGACACGTACGTGAATAGGTAGAGTGGGAAAATAATTGTATAATTGCACCTGATATTGTACAATGGAACATCAGTCATCATCAGAGCTAGAGACATTGAAATAGTGCTCATGTAGTTGCAGTCATTTATAACAATGAGCTTTCAGGTAGTGCAATAGTTGGTATAATCAAAACCTGTTATAATAATAATATTAACGTAAGTGATTACAAGAAACTAGGTAGCAGCAACATTTTTGTGTTCCTCATTTTAAATGATCACATGGAGGCCCATGTGGGGAAGAAATTTAGACTTTAACAAACACAACTAAGAGGATATTTATTTTATAACTTAATTAAGTATAGATTGTTGATTATTGAGATGACTTGAAAAAAAAATAATAAGTTATGTTGGGGAGAAGAAATGGAAAAGAAAGTGAAAATTAAGAGAAAGAGAGAAAGTGACAGAGGGAGTGAGGGCTTGTTGCTGAGAGTGAAAAGGAAAGTGAAAGTGAGAGGAGATTTGGATTAGGGTTTTAAAAAATAAAAGTACAATTAGTAAAAGTAAAAGGTAAAAAGAATAAATTTGGAATTTAAAAAAAATTGAGAAGGTGTTGGGAGAATATGGAGTGGTGGAGGGAACATCACTCTACGAACAATTTTCCCACAAACAGGTGCTACCCAATTTTTTTTTCTTACCTATGACATATATGGTTTTATTTTTGTTTTCTCGCTTACAAGGTGAGATAAAAAAAATTAGTGTTTAATTAGTTCGGTTTAATTCTGTGAGCACTCCTACACCTTATTGCATTTTAGATTTTGTATATTATGTTGTTGAGATTGTACATGAATCGTACATTATTGTTAAACTTTTCTGATATCCTCCTTGTCCTTTTTCCATGCCCAACATGTCAATAGTTAAAAATCTTACATCTAAAATGCCCAAATTTTTGTAACTTCTTCCCCTTTTTATAAAGATGCTCAATTACAATAATATCCATTTGACTAAGGTGAAAAGATGTCATTGATTTAGCTTGCTATTGGTCTAAAATAATTAAGTATAAATATAGGCTTGTGGAATCTTATCCGTGTAATCGTATAGAATTTAATTTTGCAATTTTTTTTCAACATTAGTAATTTTGTCATTCATTAATATCAATAATTTTCATTAATCTCTTAATATATAGTTATTGAATCATACTTTGAAATATCTTCTTAATTTTGTGATTTAATATGTAAAATGTTTACTCAATCAACATTACTCCTATTGATGGGTAACCAGCACCATAGGCCAATCAAATCATAAATGTCAAAATGATATTCTTATATATTCAATTCCAAAAGTTCAGCTACAACATCAATTTAAGAAACTTCATTTTAAATGTTTAGAATCACTTTAAAAGATAAAGCTAGATGGAAAATGGAAAATTACTTACAATTATTATGACAAAAAGTCTTATGAATGGGCAAAGGAAGGTAGATGACATTTGTGAAACTATTTCAAGACATGCAACCTTCAAACAATACGACACATTAAGTAGATATTTTTAAAAACTAAAAAATTAGATAGTGAAATTTGTTGCAAACTATGTGTTTAATCAATAAAGAGCTAGGTAGGTACTCCATAAGAAGATAATCTTACATAAGTATCTAATGTTAACGGTTGATCACATACACTTTAAAAAAAACTTGTGTTACTGTAAAACTTTTATTCAAGGTGATTTTCTAATACAGTATAAAAAATGATATTACGAAGAATTATAATGAAGAAAAAGGAAAAATAAAATTAACATTATCAAGAATTTCAAGTTGAGTTGCAATTAAAATTGAAATATGCATTACTATAGAATATTTGAAATATATTTGAAACATCTAAAATGAATTTTTGAATGAACTATTGAAGTTGAACTATAGGAACATCATTTTGACTTCTATGATTTGATTCTTCTATATTTGGTTCTGGTTATCCATAATGAGTAGACACTTTATATATTAAATCACACAAAATTAAGAAAGATTCAATATACATATTTAGAGATGAGTGAAAATTACTTTATATGAATGAAAAATTATTCATAATATTGGAAAAAAAATATACGATTAAATTATACGATTACTAATTTGAGTAATGATTAAATTTTGTACAAGATAAGATTCAACAAAATTATATTTATTATTTTAGACTACAGCAGGATAAATCCATTATTGCTCCTTCATAAGAGTCAAATGGTTATTATTATAATTGAGCATCTATATAGAAAGGTGAAGAAGTTGTAGCAATTTGAGCAACATAATTCAGATGTAAGATTTGACACTCTCTACCTCAAAATATTTAGTTATATAGGTTTATACTTTAGGTTTTAGTTTTAATTACTGTATCCTCTGAAACTCAATTTGCAAAACCTAATTTTCTGTCTCACATAAAACTAAATAAACCAAACACAACATAGCAAGAGAAGATAAATTGTAAAACAAGTCGTAAAAATGGAAAAGGATTTAAGTGAAAAATAGCATTACAAAACAGGTAGTAGTAGAAGTAAGTTAAAGGTACGTGAAAAAACAAAAATAAAATAATATTTCTTGTAAACAAAAAAGAAAAAAAAATTATGGTTAGAACTAAAAGAGTAGCACCTGGAAAATGATAGCGTCAACAATGTGTGACTTGCGGCAAACTATTTACAATAACAATATGGTACGGTGGGAAAGAAAATCTGGATGTAGAGAAAATCAAAAGGAATAAAAATATAGAAAACCTAATAAATATTTAAAATAAAATTGTAATTTTAAATGGATATCACCGAATCCATGTGGTCACATGCATATGGATATTTTTGTTATCCCATAGTAGACATTTTTAATCATATAGATCGTGGACATTAAATGTATGAAGAAATTGTCGACTGATGAGATTGTTTTAACAATGCATAATATAATTTTACTACTAAATAAGTTTTTGGTACCTATAAAATAATACTCCAAACAAATTTCAAATTGATATGTTCAAAAAATTTCCAGTTTGGTATCTTAAAAAAATTCAATATTTTTAATACCTAACGTTTAATAAATAAATCGATTTGAATCAATCAATTAGAATGATATTTTTAAATTAACGTGGACATATTGATATTAAGTGTATCATATGTCAACATATCATTAGAAGAATTACATACTAATAATGTCAATTTAAGAATTATTTGGACCAAAATAATATTATAAAAGTGTCAAAAATGCATAAAAAAATTATGATATTTCAATTTTGAAGTTATCAAAATCTTGTTGAATTCTATAATTTACTGATACTAGAACACCTAAATTTGAAATGCTAAAACTGATACGCCTAGTAACTTAGATATTTGGAACATCTTTTTGGTTTATACGGCAAATATTTGATATAATCCTCAACAGTAAATTGCTCTTCTAAACATCCCAAAAAAAATGGCCTAACAGGCAAAACAACACACACACACATAGAAAACAAATGAAGTTCCGTGTGTGCAGGAAGTATATTTTAACAGAAGCGGTGGGAAAAGATTATGCAAGCAATGGAGAACAAAACGAAAAAAAATTGCAAGTAATGTACAACAGCAAGTATGCTTTTAATGATGTATAAGAAATGTTGTTTGAGGTACAAGTGTGAGAAAGAGCCTAAGAAACCCCACAAAGCGCTTCCGTTAATTTATTGTCATGACTACAGACATATTTCGGGAGAGTGGCACATCAATGAATAAATAAAGATTTTAATTTACAGCCACAGATCAAGTGCTTTCATCCACATATCCACGCGTATCTTCAACAACTTTTGTCCACACATTTGCTATTTTCTCATTATACCCCACCTGTTAATTCACAAAGAGGATTAATTGGGATCAAAGATTAAACATAGAACCAACAAATTACATAGGCTAACTCAAATTACAATTTTTAATTTTCATTCATAAGAACATTTCTGAAACCACTCAAACTGTTCTTAAAAGCATAGGGAAGTAGAACACTAGAATCTTGTCTATAGCTTCTCAAGCATGCTGTCACAGATTTAACACTCACAGAGATGACATAAGACACAAGTTTTCTCCAACCAAATGTCAACTATTTTGTCCTTAACAAATTATTGTTCATTACTTTGCTTTCTAATTCCCTATCTGGAGATATACTACTTCTATTCTAATTTTCTTTTTCTTTTATTAAATGTTATACTACGGCAGATTTTGTTGATAGATATGAAGTCATCGCACTACTTTTCTTCATCTCATTAAACTTCTAGTCATAATAAGATAATCCGTTCGCTCCTTTTAATATTTCATCTTGCTTCCCTCCCGTTGTAACCATAGCATCCCCTAAACTAATTCGTTACTTCTTTTAAACGTGTTCGGCAACTTGCATCATTTATCAATTATCTAATTTGTTACTCCACCAACATTACATGGGGCACATATGTCAACCAAAAACAACCATAACACCAATTTATGTAGGAAGAAACACTCAGCAAAATAGGTAGTGTCTTAAATAGACGTAGAATGCGTAAATCGTGAAAGGAAAATACAGTTCCTACTTATGGATGTCATACCTGATTAACTACAAAACCTTTCAACATGTTTAAGAAGTCAACCTGCCTCTCTTTATCAATCCTTTCAAGTTCACTCCTATTGTGTTCCTGCATTGGCATCATAATCATCCATTACCCAGATACGCAGACAAAGAAATGAATAAATTCATCATATAGAAATAAAAATAAAAAAAGTAAAACATAAAAAATATTAAAATGAAATTAGACAACCAGTACAACTCAACATTTAACGCAATGCTTTAACTTCGATATGGTATATCCAAACAGCAATTATAAACAAGATACTTTCAGCAGGACCAAACTAGATAGCATAATATATAAGCTAGCGAAACGTTAGATGATGAGGAAGAAGTAAAATAAATGCGAGAGAAAGGATCATCCTATTTATGAAAGCAACGTTGCAGGCAGATCACTATATAAGCAGCGCAAACATAAGCATTTGCAAGTAGCATACATAACATAAAAACCATGTACAAAGCCCAGGGTTTAAGTTTTTCGTATTCAACAGGGTACTAATTGTGATTCCTAATCACAGGATTTTAAATATTTTTGTACTCACATAAGCAGTGAATAGATAAAAGTCACATGATTAGTATTAAGAATTTCATGTAAAGGGTTAGAAAAAAGGGAAAAGAAAGGCAGCTAAATAAACACAATACATGATTGATTAGTGTTATACGTTACAGCACCCAAGTCAAAATTATTATTTATGCTAATTATGCCATGTAGCAACACTTTTAGTAGAAGCCCAAACTCTCTCTAACAGTAACATTGATAATAACCTACTACTCTGAATATCTTAACACTCTGCATCATGATTTAACTTGTAACAAAAGCCATCTTAACACATCTAGTACTCCCTTAAACTACAAATTTTGGCCAAGTCCTGGACAAATAGCCTATTCACACATCCCAAGCAAATCTTCTTCTTTTCACCTAAGTGAACTGCTCTCAACTTCAAAATAATCCCCAAACTCAAGTAAACTATCATACCACCATCTCCAACTGAATCTCAAACACAAAATGGGATGTTTTACCAATGTCATAATCATCACACTGTATCTTTGACAAACTAAATCACATAAAAACTACTTCAAAGTCTCAAACATCCTTTTAGTTCAATGTCAAATGTTAAGCAAGATTGTCTAAGCAAACCTTGTTTTAAAGTTTAAAAGAAGGTCCAGACGAAATAGCATCTAATCTTTTTAATCGTCTAGGATAAAGAGCACTAAATGTTATAACTTAAATATCCTAAAACGCTATAACTTAAATATCCTAAAGGTTCTATTAACAATAGTGTCTAACAAAAGTTTAAACCGTCTAAGATAAAAGTAAAGAGCATTAAATGCTATATATTAAAATTATCCTAAACAATGTAAGTTATTCAAACAAACAACACCTAAACGATAGTACATGTATTATGCCTAAACACTTAGGATTGTTTAATGCTCTAAAGCATGTACGTTCTAGTATTTCTTTGTCTGTTGTGTTGTGTTCTTTTTTTCTGTGCAGATCACTACCTTTATTCAAAAACTTACTCAGAATCAGAATAACATTAAGAGATAGGAAGATATTCAAGGAATGTTTCCTTCATGCATTCTACCTGTCCTTTCCGTACACACAACACAGTTGCTCTACTAAGACGCAACTTAGCTTTTGACTCAGTACCATAAAGGCTACACCTCTAGAAGAAAGTCAAAGCTCTGAATAACGGATCTTTTTGAAGAAGACTATATAAAGAAGACTACATGAAGAGAAGACAAGAAGAATATATTGAATACGCTCATGCTATATCTCTCATTAAGATTTGTCTTTTAGACTTGTTCTTCGAAAAAAAAAAGTTCTTTACAAGTTTTCAGAATCTTATTATATTGATTCTAAATCCTCTTTAAGAGTGTTACATATTATGTTCTTGTAATTTGCAAAACACTTTGTTGTTTTTGTTCGTAAAACACTTGTAAGGTTAACTCAATGAAGTTAGACCATATAGTCAGTTAGACTAGTTGATACTAGAAGTGGTTATACTCGTTCTAACCAGTGAGTTAGTTGTACACTAGGAGTGGTTAAACTAATCCTTTGTGATTAGTGAAACCCCTTAAAGGTATTTAAGGGAGAACTGGACATAATTCAGTTTGGAGCGAACCAATATTAAAAACAAATGTGCCTTATTGCTTTCGTTTTTCAAAGGCTTTCCTAAACGTTGTTTTATAAACTCAAGTGTTTAACTACAGTTGCAGACCATCTAACACCTGAAAAGGAAAGGAAATTAAACACGGTTTTGCAAAAAGATTTAAAACTTTATTCAAACCCCCTTCCTTTCTAGAGTTTTCCTGTGTTACACCAAACAGGCTATGCAAACATGAAAATAAACCAAATAAGATTAATAAAGACACAACAATAACTAAAATGCCAAAAAAGGCAGAACGACAATTCAGTAACCAAAAAGAATAGAAGCAAAATTTTATTTGGAAGAATGTGAGACCATGGAAACAAAACATTGAAGAGATGAAACAAAAAATTGAATAAAAAACTTATAAGATTTTGGACATTCACCTATCACAATACACCAAATTCACAAACACATCAGAAGCACGGGAAGAAGTATGAAAAGTCCAACAGAATAAGCAGTAATATAGACAGAAAAAAGGCAAATTCGTTGATGATAATTCAGAGAAAACTGCAAACATAGGACAAGTATCATTTGAAGATACTCAAATCAACTCCAGTCAAATTCTTCAAAGATCATAGATAGATGTATAACAGCACCATGCACATCTACCAAAAATTCTTTGGAAGTGCACAACAGCCTATGGTAGTGAGCCAAAAATCCACCTAATACACACACGTATAGAAACTGAAAAACTAACAAATATATTAAAAACAAAATAAAACTATAAAATTCAAAACAGGCATCACGGTCTGAACCTGATTATTGTCATTACATAACAATACGGCAAAACTAAACACACAATGACACACTACAATAGGGCAATGACACACTGCAAAACTAATCCTCATCCCCCCTCCTAATCTAACATAATAATTCTCCGCGTTATCCTTCAGCTTCCTCTCCTTCTGACATTTCAAAATTAATAGTTGGCAATCCTTCTTCTAATTCTTTCTCCTCACCGCTATCTTCTCCATATTCTTCAACTATAACCCCAATTTCATCCCTAAGGTTGTATCTTTAATGAAGTTCTTGATAATCATTGAATGTAAAAAAAAAGGCATGGATAGAGAGAGAAAACTCTAGTGGAGACATGTAAAAAAACAGAGCACAGCTATGAATAAAGTTTGAAAACAAAAAAAAAAAAAAAGAGGGGGAATAGAAATGGCAGGAAGAAGAATGAATAAAAAAGAAACAAGAAAAGTAGGAAGAAAAAGTGAAATAAAAAAGCCAATTTAGTGTGCAATGGAAAAGTTGCCGGTGTAGCCGGTTTGCCAGCACGATTAACAAAATATATGTGGGAAAGGAAAAGGTTTCTCTAGGGTTCTCTTAAGTGTGGGGAGAAAAAACAAATTTAATGTGTCGTTGGAAAAGTTGACAGAGTGTAGGTTGCCAGAGTTCAGGTCACCAGAGTAGTTAGGTTCCCCAGCACAATTAACAAAATAGAGGAAAAGGTTTCACTAGGTTCTCTCAAGCGTTGACAGTAGTTTGAGGGTTGAGCAGATAGGATTTAGGGTTATTAGACCTTCTGGTCTGAAAATGGGAAAACCACAGCCCAAATGTCATTTGAAAAAAAAAATGTTTTTCAGCAATGGGCACCACAAATCACTACAGCAGAAATGATGGGCAGCTTAAAGCAGATGGCTGCCAAAACCAACTCGCCATACTATTATGGCACTGCACTGTAACAGCTTTTTAACAACACTCAGAATTTGAGAACAGATGCTAACTTACAAACTGAGGAGGCTGTACAACCAAGTGTGACGAGCTAAATACAATAGTAAAGAGACTCTTCTCAAGGAGGATTTATCTCACTAATACTACCAGTAGAAAACCAAAACCACAAGCAATAAAACTAATAACCTAATGACCATAACATCTTTACGCTTAGAAAATGTTTCGTTGTGGATTGAATTTAATATAAGAGGAGCTCAATCTACAAAATCACAAACATGCTTAGCTCTACAAATAAAAAGATCCGAGCCTCTATTCCCCAGCAATTAAGAAATAATAGTAAAGAATAGCAGATGGCCAAATACAAAATCATTTAAGATAAAGAGAAAAACAAATTGATGAAAATCAATATTAAAAATTCAACTTTGATGGACATAGAACTACTAGTTGAACAAAACACATACTGATGGATCATATATGTCTGAAGAATAAACCATTTTGGAACATAAACTACCATCAAAGCATATAGCTATTTGAAGACAAATGATACCTTGATGCGCTCATATTCTCTGGTTGCAACATTCTTGGCATCTTCAGTCACTCTTATAGTTTCTTGTAGCTCCTCCAACTTACGAACCCTTGATTTGTCAGCCCCAAAAATTTTAGATGAGGCTGCTTCTAGTTTTTCGGCTCTTAACTGCAAAGCAGACAACTCAGATAGGAGAGTCTGCACCGTCAATAGTGCACTTGAACGCTCTGAGAATGCACTATGAACAGCCAACATCAATCCAAGGTACTCATGAAGTGTATCCTGCTATGCGTAAATTAGAAAATCATCAAAATATTTAGTGGGTTGCCCTTCATTTAGGAAGAGTGATACAAATTCTTACAGAAAATAGAAAACTCGATGGAAAACGTATTTTTGAAGGATTAAAATAATTGTGCAATATACCAAATGCTTCACAGTCTGAGCATTTAATTCTCGAAATAATCTGCTAGCCTTGACAGCAGCTGTTGCTAAACCTTTCATGTCAGCAGCCCGTACCCTCTGAGTGTTCAAGATAGCCTCTTCATTTTCAAATTTTGTTAACTTAATAAATGCCAGCCCTAATTCACCCATTGTCTCTCCCATATCTTGCTGTGCCTTGACAAGTGACTCAGCCTGCATCAAAACTGGCACGTGATTGGAAAATTCACAGTAACCAATAACCACACAGAAGGTTCAAGAAACTGTCTTACATTGACCTCAACATGAAGGTTTTTGGGCTCACCATACAAAAAACTTTAGTCATAAACTTAGTGAAAGGATGTAACACAAGTTAAACATATAAACACACAGCCTAATGATCTGAAATTAAAACCAATTGAATTAAAGAAAACATAAAACCCAAATAACACCTGTTGAGATGCACCATTAATCTGCAGCTCAAGCTCGTTAATTTTTTCCTTTTTTTCAAGAAACTCCTTATCCTCTTCCACAACCGGAGGCCTAGAACCTCCCCAATCATTGGCCACGGACTGTCTCAACTCCTTGAACAGCCTCATCAAATCCCTGCCTCCTCTCGCAGGCTGCACAACCTCATGCGGCGCAATGACGCTCTCCCCCAATAACTGCTTTGGAAGCTTCGCCGCGCCATCGAGCACCCTTGACGCTACATCGGTCGTCGACGGCAGTGGAAGCCTCCCCTGTACCTGCAAAAACACCCTTAACTCGTCGCTCTTCCTGATCACCGGATGCGCCGCCAACCGCCGCAGGTACTTCTCCAGCGCCACCCTTCGCTGTTCCACGAACTCCTGCTTCTGCATCACCTGGCTCTCCACCACGCTCTTATCCGGCCGAGGCGGAATGAAAAACCCGCGGTACGCCTCCGCCAACCGATCCGAAAGGGTGACAACGTCACGGAACCTTCGCCGGACACCGAATTCGGCGCCTGAGGCGCCGAATTCGGGAATGTTCGTCATCGTGGTGATCAAATAAGTCACGTAACTGTTGCTTCCCGGAACAATCGAATTAGAGGTTTCCTGCTCCTTGATGGGGTTCGAAACGGTTATATTCAAATACTCAGAGCTCGAAGACGGAGATCGAGAGACGGAGAGGGAGAGTGACGGCGACGGAGCGTCGACGCCATTTGTTTCGCCATCAAAGGACGCGAAAACGGCTTCGGCGTAAGAAGGAGGGTCGATGTAAGAGGAAGCGTCGGGGGAGTTAGGGTTTGGAAAGTACTGCGGTGGGGAGAGGAGGGGATCGGAGTCTGCCGGGGTGGAGACAATAGGCGGCGAGAGCGGGTGGTGGTTCGATTCCGAGAAAGTGGTGAAGGCGCTGCGGTAAGCAGAGGAGAAGGTGGATTTTCCGGCGTCGTGGTCGTGGTCGTGTAGTGCAAGGTTTTCCATTTGGTCTGGCGGCGCCGATAGAGGGTGGTCATCGACGGTGTGGTTCTCGGAGCCCATCATTGTGGTTATGAGAATCGCGGCGGAGCTTGCAGTGAATCGGCGAAGCAAGCCCGATGAAGAAGGAGTGAAGAGGTTAGATTAGAGAGAAGTTGAATTTGGGATTGGCATTAGGGATTTGATAGTGTCAGAGAGAGTGTGAGGGAGTGTGAGGTGCTGGCTAATGTGCGCTGGGAGGTGATGATTTGGAATGGTGAGGTTGAAGAAGACCATGCAGGGACCATAAGAGTGGCAAAACTGAGATTGAGAGTCACTGTACCTGAAAATTGAAATCCATGGCAGGTATATTTTACGTCGCACACCGAACTCCGTAAAAACCCACCAACAAATTATATTATCGTTATTGTTTAAAATAGTTTTTCAATTAAAAATATTAAATTAATAATAGATTAGTAAAACTATATTTGAAGTTGTTATTATTTGAGCGAAAAAATTACACTAAAAAGTTTGGTATTTTATTATTTTTCAAGTATTTGTATGTTAACACGTAATTCCGTTAAAATACTTTCCATCTACAGTTAAATTTAAAGGATCAAAAAAGCATTATTAGTTTTATTTAATATCGACAATTTTATATGGTTTTTTTCCGACCAGAGGGTATCGACGTGAAGACAACCAATGTATGTATGACACGTAAGCCAAGTAAATATAAAGAGGTTGTTATAGCAGAAAAATCCAAGAGAAAGAAGTGAGTTGTAAAGATAAATTAATCTGATGTCAGAACCTATGACACAATGCAATCCGATGATGAACTTCTCGTGTTTGTTTATGTTTTTTCTGTTTTTATATATTATATCTGTATAATGATAAAATTTAATTAAAATAAATATTATAATTTAAATTGTTATGATTTTGTTTGTTATTTGAAGTATACAATGTATAACAGATTTATAATTTAAATTATGAATATTTTTCAATTTAGTTTGAATCATTCATCCTGGTTGAGTAATCTAAAAGTTTGTTTTTAAAAAAAAAAAACTAAAATTTTGAAATAAATTTCAAATTTTTTTGTGGTTGAATGGGTTGTTATACCTTGCTCTTTATCTTGGGTGGGGAAAAGTCTAAACTAATGAAGTTAGCTTTGTGTTGCTAATTTTATGATAGAATCGGCGAATTCGTTGAAAACAACGATCTATTAATTAAACAAAAGATGAGGCTACAGAAAATTTTATAAACTTATTCTGAAGTAGATTTCAATTTTTAAAAAAGAAAATACATAGTAATTATATGTTCAAGACATGTAAATTTAATATAAACTTCGTAGTGAAATATTTGTTTTAAATTTACTTTGAACCTATAGTTATCAGAGTTTGTAATTTTGTTTTCTTAAATAATTTTAACTATGTTTGGTTATGCAGTTTCTTAATATTAAGCAATTTTAATTTTAGTTACATATGACGAGGTTTTTTTATAGGCTTTCATTCTAATACCATATTTTTGCATTAATTATTTGAATATTTTAATATTGATTAATAATTAATGTAGAATATATGTCTCACCATTTTTAAATATGTCACATTCTAAAATTAAGAAATATGTTGTGTTTTTTAAAAAAACAAATAATTTTTTCACCAATAATTATATTCACGAAAGTTGGTATATAAATTAATAAGAACATTAACAACACTCAAACTCTTTAATTTTGCAAAAAGAAAATCATTGAAAATTGTTTAGATCTCAAAACTGAAAATATAAATTGTGAGAATTTAAATAAAGACAAATTACACATAAGAGTATGCAAACTAGATTATCTAAACAAAGATTAAGATATAAAAGATTAAAATTAAACTATGGTTTTAGAGTATGGATTTAATGAGTTAAATCTTTTAAGAAATCTTATAGAAAGCGGTGTATTTAGTCATTTCATCCAAGTATTTTTTGACAGAAAAGAAATTAAGTTTTAACTTTTAATTTAATTTTATAAAATTGATTTATATAGTGAAGCTTATTTATATAATATAAATTAGTTTTATATCTAATTAATACTCTACTCTCTACAATTTTTGTGAGAATCTTGTAAAATATTGACATTATGGAATGATCTAATAAAGAAAACAATTCAATGCAGTTCTCTCATGATAGTGATTGAATACATGTTCTTTTGATTGTCACTTTATTAAATTATTTTACTTTCCTTATCTGATTATCTTGTTCTTGTAGCTCCTATCCTATTTCTTTTTCTTTTTTCTTTTTTTTATATTTTCTCTAAAGACACCTGTTTTATTTGAAAATTCATTATTCATTTGCAAATATCTCTTATTTTTCTCATCATAAATATGGTAACATTGTTTATGTTGATTTCTTATTTCATTTTTTCACATGCAACTAATGACTTAGCCACCACGTATTATACTCAACACAAGCCAAAATTCTCTAAGTGAGACATCCTTCTAATCGTCAAAAGACAAAGAAAACATTACTCAGATCCTCACAACCTCTCATCGGTAAAAGAATTTTCATTTATATTATTATATCGATATAAGATATGACCTCAGTGTTACAAGGTTCGACTAGAGAACGTTCTCTTTTTTAACCAAATCTCAATGAACCATATCAACTCAATATTTATTTAAAACATAATTGAATGAGTAATACAATGCAAAAAAAAAAACAACTTGAATGCAATATTTCCGTAAAAAGTTATGCAATAAACAAACGACAAAGTTCAAGATTATCAATCACTTAATTTACTGGAATACTAAGTAGACAATTATTATAACTTTAGACTTCTAATTTAATATCCAATCAGTCAAAATAAATAACAATATATCTAAAACTCACGATAAAAATTGTGATTCGATCCAACAGTTAATAGAATAAAATTTTTACTTGAAATGGTTTAGAGACAAAACTAAGATTATCAGGTCTCTCGAAAATGTGGAGTTAATTTCTTTAGATTTAGATAATTAATTAGTAATCTGAGTGATCAAAGTGAATCAATATGTCTTAGAAACTACATATCCAAATTTCAGACTAATCTAACGATTAATTAGGCAAAAATTGAGATTTCACTAAGATAAGATAATTCAATGACAAAATTCAAGTGGTTTTCCGCTCTACCAAAAAAGCGAAATTAATTCTTCTACGTATCGACATCCAATTAAAAATTTGAGTGGTCAAAGTATAGTAATATATCTCAGGAATCATATATCAAAATTTTAACTTAATCTAACGGTAGCTAGAGTGGGGATTGAGATTTTACCTAGGTCACTAAGAGATAGAAATAAAGTGGTGGTCATTTTACTCAAAAATTTCGAAATTGATTCCTCTAGGCATAGATCTCAAATTATAAATCTTGTTGGTTAAAATGGACTACTGTGTCTTATGAACCATGTATAAAAATTTCAGGTTAATCCAACTGTAAACTAAGTGGAAATTGAGATTTGACTAAAATAACTAAGAAAATGGAAACATGAGGATAGCCTAATCAAAGAAAACCAAAATACTCACATTATTAGTTATTTTTATATGAAAAATTATTTTGTATTTTTGAAAGAGGAAAAATGAATAAGTGAAAGCTTGTTGAGTAGACTTCTATGAAAAAGAGGTGCATCTCAATGGATAACTTAAATACATTGTTTTTCCTTAGCCAAAGTGTTTCCCAACTAGTTTTTCACAATTTTCACATTATCCTCATCTCAAAAATCGATCCAACAATCATACTTTCACAACCCAACGATTTCATCCATCATATATTTCGAATCAAAGAACATAGAACAATCAAAAGAAAATTAGCATCTACTTACAATATTAGCATTTGCACATTCATATATTTAATACAAGATCATAGAAAATTTTCATCAACAATGTTTGCACAGAAAACCAATAAAAATGATAGTTCGTCTCACACCACAACAATATTATACTAGCAATGCCTATTACAAATTAATAACAAAGAAAGGTCAGCTTCCCTTTACCTGATTCCACTTCCTTGATGAAGAACACCTCTTCAAGAGCTCTTTCTACTTTCTCTACGACTCAGATTCTAACCATAAAATCTCCTTATTTACTACCAAACTCTTGCTCACTTTCACTTTCTTGATGAAAAACTTCATTTCCTCACACCTATTTATAGTTGAAGTTAGGGTTACTGTAGCAACACGTGTTTCACCAGGTATTCTCACTATAACACCGTATGTATTTCATTGTAGCGTTATACGTATTTTACTATAGCATTATACGTATTTTACTATAGCATTATACATAAAACTTTATGTTCTAAAAGAAATCTAACATCTCAAATGCAACTATTTTCAAGGGTCTTACATACAACGTAAAAAGATTTGCTACCAATAGAAAAAAGCTACAATGAAATGAGAATTTATGAATTTGTTTCAATTTTGCATATAGAAAAAAGCTACAATCAAATAAAAGATTTTGATAAAATTGAAGAAGAATTGGTGAACAGAGAAGCCAATTTTAGGATAAAAGAAAACTGAACTGTACGAACATTAAAGTCGAAAAATGTTGAAATCTTTAATTTTAAGTTCATCCTTAACTTCAATTCTCTAACTCAATCTTCTTCTTGAGTGGCTCAACCTCTGTCTTAAATTTCACTTCTCTACTCACTATCTCTTCTTCAACTTTATTAGAAATCTTTCATTTGATTCTTAACACACAAAACTAAAACAAGCTCAAAATATTCATTTTATTGTAACTTTTTTATTGATGGTAAAAATGAACCAATGTGAAAAATGAGGTTCAATTTTGATTATAATCGTTATTATAGTTAAAAAGACAACTTTTCTTTACCACTACAACATATTCTTACAATAAAAACACGATATATAAATAAGAGAACATTCATGCAAAGTGATAACTAACTTTCCCAAGAAACAGTCACTGTCACAGATGAAAATTCAAAGTTTAGCAAACAAACCTCAATAACAAAACAAATCGGACAAAAGTTGTCCCACAAGAAATTCACCATAAAATAAGAAGACTTGGTTAGAAATAAACATTTTCTTATTGTAGAATAATTCCTAACTTTAAAAAGTGTTCGTAACGTGTTTTCGCATAATGAAAAACAAGGAAGAGAATCTCAATTTGAAATTTAAAAAAAAAATTACATCAAACACCTGACCACATAAAATAGATCATTTGCATCAAACTCTAGAGTGTCTCACATAAATTATCTATTTTACCATGGCCAATAAGGAGTTTAACGTAAATTGTCTCCACTTATTTACAAAATTACCATTATATTTTCTTATGTGAATTATTTTACTATTAGACATAAATAACTACTTTTTATTTGTAAATAGATCAATCTTATAAAACTTCTTTCTCCAACCCAAGACCTCAAATTGATGATCTCAATGAAACACCATATGTTATGAATCTACTATCAAAATTTAATTCTAAACTAACGATGCATGAACTTGAAATCATAATTTTACTAATATGCTAACTAGTTTTTTTTTTTTAACTACGAAAATTAACATTATTTACCTATAGAATCCCTCTCTACTTAGATTAAGGGAGAAAAATAATTAACTTCACTAATATAAATATTTTATACATATAATTGAAAACTCAATTCAACAAAAGAATATTCACTAATGCAAAAAAGCTTTTAAAATATGTTATTTTGGACTTTTTACAATTATTAACATGTTATTTATTTTTATTGTTATTGATTGATATAATATTTAAGGTTAGTCCAATTTGAAAAACAAAAATGTTGAATAAATTAATGAAAATAACTTAAAATTTTATACTTGTATTTAATATTTAAATTTATTTTATGAATATTATAATATTTATTCAATTTGAAAATAATCATTCAAATTAAATAAATAATGATAATAATAATAATAATAATAATAATAATATTTTTTATTTTTTAAATTATATAATTGTATGTTAATACTTTATTGTTTTTAAAATATTATATAAAGTATTTTATTTTATAAATTCACATTTGAACACGGTAACTGCTCTTAAATGTTACTCAATTTTTGTAATTATCAAACAATATTTAACTTAAGGAGATTTTAAGCTACAAAAATAACAAGTAATTTATGACTTTTAATTTACACTTTTAATTTTTGTAATTATCATAAATTTATTTAATTTATGACTTTTAAATATAACATTAGAACTATCCAAGCAATTTACACTTTCTTTCACATTATTTCTTAAAAAAATTGTTATTAGAATTTCTTTTAATGACGATACTTTATTCTTATTTTTCTAATCTCAAATCCTGTCATTAGAATTAATCATTATATTAAGTATTATTTATTTTGAAAGATAAAACTCTTATCACGATTTCATATTTAGAAAATATCTTGAAAAGTTAAAAAAAATAAATATATATCTAAACTGTTATTAATCTTAGTTTGTAATCTTTGTGAAACTGAGACTATGAATTATATCATAACATTTATTAATAAAAAAATCATTTCTTTTGATAGAAAAATTGACAAGACAATTTATCAATCATTCAAATATATTAAATTTGAATTTCTCTAATCAAACTGATATTTTTTATTGAATCTTGATTTTTTTGTGTCTTTTTGAAAATATTTTTTCAATTAACATTGGCAAAAATATTAGGATTGATGTCGCCTAATATTATTTTCAGCTAATGTTGGTCATAATTATTTAGACTTTCATAATAGTGTTATTTTTACGATATTATTGTTTGAGTATTTTTTACTGACTTTAAAAATTTCTCCTGACAAAAAAAAATATCAGTTTAATGTTGACGAAGTTTTCGTAGTCGGTGTTCGAAAAAATATTTGTGACATCCTAAAAATTTTAAAGAAATTATATAGGATGATTAGCATTATAATATGATAAAACAGTTTAAGAATGTAATTAAAGTTAAGCTTTTTACAGTCATCCAAAATAGACTAGGAATTTAAATCTGTATAAGAGTGGGAGTTCTCAAAATATGGGAAAAATCTAAGAGAAATCTTAAGAATTAGGAGCAGTTGCATCTGTCTCCTCCAATGTCTACTCTAGTGAAGCCTCATCTCCCTTTGCTCGCATCCAAGTAGATGATCATCGCAAAGAAAAGAGCATAGCACATACAACACACACAAGAGTAAGGGTAAGCTAGGTTTTTAAAAACATGTAAGTCATCATACAACAGTTGAAAATAGAAAGGCATGTGCATACAAGTGATTAAACAAATTATCTTATCATGTTATGATTCACTAGACTCGTCTTCAACCACACATAGCATGCAAAGGACCATAGTACAACATAGACTAAGACCGAATATATTATTCTGTTACCAATGACCGACCACGTGATTTGACCATCCGAACTAGTATGAAATGTCAAGTTTTAGGGGTTTGTGCACTTGTGGTGGCCCTACTGCTTTGCAAAGCCATTGCCGAGGGGTTTCACCCGACCACACACAAGGTTAGTCCATTACAGCGGTATAGGCCTACAGTGAAAGCGCCTATCCTAGGACCTCCTCCTGCTATTCTCACCACATGACTCATCACTCTCTACTTGAGCTTGGATGATCATTAGAATGTCAAGATAAACCCCATCGGGAACTCCGGCCATTCATACGGTCAATCACAACAAAGTACAGGGCACCGCCATGTAACCTTCCTTGAGGATCATGAAATTACGTCAAATAACCATACTTTTCACTTTTACATTACATACAACATATATATGATATTAATTACACTTAAAAAAAACACAAACAACCCAACAAGTCATCAAAAATTTTATGAAATCATTCCATGTACACTACCAGTCAATAATAGTTCTAAAAGGACCATTAAACAACACAAAACCCAGTGAACTCATACTTAGACAAGGAAAATGACTTTGAAACCATCACCAACAGTTTCGGAAGGGTCAAAAACCCCCCAAAACGACCTAAAGAACGTGCAAAACGGACATCCGAAACCCCACAAACTATCAAAAACAAAAACAACAGCAGAAAAAGGCACTCAGCCCCCTTTAGGGGCGCCCGAGCGTCATAATTAAGGTGAAACAACGCGTTGAAGGGCGCCCAACCCCCTTCAGGGGCGCCCAGACGTGGCGTCTGCAGTGAATTTCACAATTTCTGCAGATTTTGCAGAACTCACACACTCTTATTTCGTTTTAGGCCTTTTGGTGAATTTCTAGCACTCAAAACTCGATCTATATGATGAATCTAACTTGTCTAATCAACTCTAACACTTCCTAAACCAAATCTCTAGTGATTTAGGATCAATCTACACTTAAATTCCTCAATTTCATCAATCTAGGTGCTCAATTCTAATTTTACCAGTTAAGCAATGTTTTTACCACTTTTAAAACTTTTAACAAGTCACAAATGACTAAATCAAATTGTCCCCACTGCCCACTTACACCCTAGACCTCAATTACTAAAAAAAACCCTCTCACTTCCTCTAAACTCACTCAAAACACTAGTTTTCCTCAACCTAAGGACTCAACTCCCCTTCTACCATTTAGAACCTCATTTTAACCAATTTTATAGTCCTAACAAGTTATAATTGACTCATCCAAGCTGGTCAAACTGCCCAAATACGTTCAGGACCCTTAAGGCTAAAAATCACTACCTCACTTCCTCTCTTTTGACTTAAAACACCATAACCAACTTAATTTGTGGTCTAGCAACCTGCCCAACATCATTCACAGTATGAAAGTATTCAATTTAACATCATACAATCTGTTCATAACAGTTCCTCATCAAAGTTTTGTAGTTTCATAGGTCACTCATCAATCAACACAAGTTCTAACACACAATTTCATCAATTTCAATTCAAACAGCAACATATCCTAAGACACAATCTACACATACATTATTTTACGATATTGCAGCAGTACCCAACTGGCCCACATGAAAATTTCCACAAACCGAAAAGAAACCTAAGCTTCCCTTACCTTTAATTGGCAGCCCAGCTCCAAGATGATTCAACTAGCCTCTTGAACCGTGAGAAACTTAGAAATACCTAGAAATTCATCAATTGATGATAGAGAACAGTTTCTTAGAACCTAAATTTGGTTAAAGATTGAGGGAAAACACAAGAAGGCTACATGCAACAGTTCTATTGCATGATTGCAGCTTCCAAATGCACGGGAAAAGGGGGAAGACACTTACCCGTTGAAGAAAACAGATTTTGATTGGTTGATTTCGGAGCTCACGACTTCAAGATTACCTAAGCGCTCTCTGATTGTTGAACAAACAACTCAGTGAAAAAGAATTTTAAAGAAAAGGTAAAGCTCAGAAAAAGAGTTGCTTCTAAAAAGATAAAATGTTTATGCAAAATGAATGAGGATCTGTTTCATAAAATTCTATTTATGTTTTAAAATGAAAATTTGTGAGTTCTTACCGTATTTCTAATAAATTATTCACAAATAAATACATTATCATCAATGATACACAAAATCATTACAATACAAAAATAAGCACAATAAATAGTAATAAAAAATGTAATTCATTTTTTTCAAAAATTAATCTATCAGAAATTGGCCAGGAAAGCGAGAAATAATAATTGTTTACAATAAAGAAAAACCTTAAAAATGTAAATAAAAATTATCTCGTCAACATTAATAAAAATAAAATATTAGTTCACATCCAAAAATAGTATTCACAACAATATTTTAATATTTATCAAACTAACGAAACTCCAACCTAAACAAGTCAAGAAACAAAAAAAAAAATTGAAAATACAAAATATTTCAACTTCTTACCTTTTACATAAAATATAAAGTTTTATAATTTTAAATAATTTAATTACTCTTATTGAATTATATTACTTATATTTAATTTGAATTTTTTTTCCAAACATAATACTTTATCACAAAATATTTAAATTTTTTATAAAAATAACTACGTTTTTTCAAACATAATATTAATGTCTACGCATTTCAATATTCTGTAACTCTATATAACTTAATTGGAATTGTAGAACTACAAAAATAGAATTACAAAAATGGTCTAATCTGATTACTTACTCAACCAAAATCTAAACAAAAATATATAAATAGCTAATTTAATGCTAATTAAATATCTTGACATACTTTTAGAAGTACATTAAAATCCTTTGGATAAATTTTCAACATGAACTTAAGAAAACATTCTTTCACAAGCTGTTTGTGGTAGTTAAAGTACGCATTTAAAGAAATTAAATAGGAGAATTTCTATAAAGTAGTTGAGGTATAAATTAGTTATAACTTATAATGTTTATATAAGAAGAATTTAATTTATTTTATCATTTATAATTTTCTTATATTAGTACTTTACTGAGAATGTTATCTGCACAAAGTAAACAATTACCTTTAAATATAATAAATTATATGGTAAAACAATTTGGTTATTAATAGTAATAGCAAATAATAAATTAGGATAAATACTCGTCCATCTTTAATATTGGATGATGTTTTCTTTCAGCTTTTGGGAGTTTATTAGTAAAAATTCAACAATCTTATTTAATATACCTCCTAGCTACAGGAGCATTTTTGTTGCATGTGCCTTATAAACACAATCTAAGAAAATGTCAAAACGTTTAAACCTAACTAATTATCAAATTGTAAGAGATACAACCGTCCATTAATTATACTTACTTTCTTAGTTAAATAATAACTTTTATAGTAATTGACAATATATTATATGATTGTCAGATCCGCAGTTGATTGTGCGATCAATCTTCACGTTTAGAGATAACTCTGGATGATCATTGATAAAATTCATTGACCGATCAATAAATTCTGATGAAAGCATCCTCCACCTTCGAGTATGGAGAGGGTCCTTGGTCAGAGGTGGCAGCGGAATTAAAAATCACGGAGGAAGTGGTTGATGCACACAAAGTGTTTGTGGAAATGTATGAACGTGTTTGGATGAATGTGGAAATAGAATTCTAACTCAGCAGGCTTTCCAAAAGAGAAAGAAGTTAAAGGAGGCAAAACTAAAGCAATGTAAAATATTTGAACTTAAGAGAAGTAGCTGAATTTTGGTAACATTTCACTATTACAATCAAGTTGAATTTACAAATGGTGGAGCTCTTCTTTAATAGGAGAAGAAGAGCTCTGATGTGTGCAGAGCAAGCTATTCAATGTCCAAATTGAAAATGTGCAGAAATGTAAATGAAGTGTGAATGATGTGTTTCACATGCAAAGTGTGGAACATGAGCTGCACAAGTTGTAGACCACGTGGAAAGCATGGAAAGGTGCTGCAAGAGTAAGTCTCGGCTAGCTTCTTTGCTTCACGTGTGAAATGGCATAGGTGTGGCCAGCTTGGTGTGTTCCGTGTGCAGACCGTGTTGCCAAGTGCTGACCATGAGCAAGCTCCTTTTGTTTCTCCTTAGCTTGGTAAGCTTAGGAAGTATAGGCATGATTTCTTACTTTTTATTTGTATTCTACAAAACAATTATATGGATTAGAGAATTTATCTAAGATTTTAGATAAGGAAAGAGTTTTGAAAATCTTTTATTCTATTTTCCTTTCTTTAGTTTTAGTTATAGTTTATGCTTCTTTGGATGAAAAGTACTTAAAAGGGTTGTTATCAAATTTTTTAATATTGATCAAACACAAATTAATTACGTTCACATATAAAGTATGTTTATCAATTCTTAAATTGTGATTATGCCAGTATCTTTTACAAGTAACTCTCACACAGTATGAAAGAGTAAAGGAGTAGACTGGATTACAAGGCATCTTGGTGTTTGACTCAAATTTAGTGTGCAACCTCCATCCCACTACATAAACAAACAATATACAAATTTTTGCTTTTTAATGGTTCACTTCCTCATTATTACTGTCTTATGAGAATACAATTATACTTGATAACTAATTAAAATTCTAATTCTAACATTAATGATTTGCTTAATTAAGCGTTTACTATTTAATTAAAAGTTATACGTTTAGTTAAGATAACTTTTTAGTAGATAACAAACAAAATAAATATCATGTGCATTGTAACTAGGGTTGAACATATGTAACTAAACTATACTAAATTATACTTAACTATATTTATAATAAACTAAAAGAAACTGAACTATATATAAACTGTATTGTTCAACAGTTCAGTTATAAAAAACTGTACTTACACCAATTAACTGATAACTAATCCTTTCAACATTATCACTGTAAGTCACTTTTATAAAACTCCTTACTTTTTCGTTTAAATTTTCAACGCAGCTTTTACGAAAAATATTTTGTTTTGGTTTTTAAATATTGTTCTTTGTCTTTAAGATAAATTATATATTTTTAGTCGTTATACTAATCATGTAAAATATTATTTCTATCATACAGAATATAATTTTTACATGTTATTTATTAAAAAAATCATATTTAACAGAAATCATTTATCAGAAATTAATGTAATTTCAAAAATAAATTATTTGAAGTTTGTTTTATTTAAAAAGTATACTCTTAAACCCCGAAAAATACTTTAGATTTATTTCAAACCTTATTATATTAATAAAATTAAATAACTTTATAATATTTTCTATAAATAAATAATTAAAATTAACATATATAATTCTAATAAATTTTATTTATTTTTGTCTTTCCCTAATGCTTTTATTCTTTTTTCTGATTTTCTTTGTTCAAAACTTACGCCTAACTTTTAGAGAAAAAATATATTTAGTTTAATGGTAAATTATTCTTACAAAATATAAAATATATTTAATCTTTTAAATTATATTTCTTTCACAATTTTTTATTTTTTTTATATCATAAATTATAAAGACAAATTAGATATATAATTTAGTTTAACCATAAAACTAATTTTTTAAATAATTTGGATATATAATATATTCAAATTATTTAAAAAATTAGTTTAATGATTAAACTAAATTATATATCTAATTTGTCTTTATAATTTATGATATAAAAGAAAATGAAAGATTATTTTTAACTATGATACCATATAATACAAGAAATTCAAAATATTTCTAATCAAGAATAATTTCATGTCAATTTTTATTTTTTAATAAAATAAAAATAATAATTATGAGATTAAATAATAGATGATGAATAATGATTAAATAATCAATATTAAACAATTTATGTTGTCATGTTAAAAACCTAAATAGAAGACTAGATAAAAATTAGATTGTTAGGTAAGTAATAATTCAAAATTATAATTATAAGATTAAATAAAATATGTATAATAAAATATTATATCTCTTTATACATTTGTATACATAATACAATTTTTAATTTATAGATAATGTATAAATAATAATTGAAGGTAGTTATTGCATCACAAAAAAAAATGTTAATCCGCTTATAAATCAATTACAATAGAAAAAATACACCTGATGACATGATCTTTAACAATGAGTATTCACGATTCAGTTTATAAAATTAACTGAAGTACAAATGCAAAAGTTCAGTTCCTGTAAACCGAACTAAGAAATGGTATAACTTAGTTTTTAGTATAAGTAGTTTAGTTTTTATAGTATAAAAAAAGTATAGATAAACTAAAGTTCAGTACAGTTACATTAACTATGCCCAGCCCTAATTGTAACCACTATGTACCCAACTTCTATATTAAATATTTCAGTTATACATTTATTAGATTCTGTTAGAGATTACTGTTCACATGAACAGTAATTTAGTTTTAGGGTTCAGTATTTTTGGGGCTTTCCGTTTTTATGTTACCGGAACCCTATATATAAGGGATTCCAGCCATTGTAAGAAGTGTAGAAGAGAGAACAATCAAATAATAAGAATACTACTTTGCAAATATTATTTCGTACCTTTAAACTCGCACGTTCTTCTTTCCTTCTTCTTTTCCGATCATTCGCCGTCAGTCACGTCGGAGCTCTTCGTTGCCGTCGTCTCTCGCACCGGAGTGTCGACTGGGTTCCCAAGCTTCATCTTCCTCTCGCTGCTGGCTCGAAGTGTTTGGAACTCACCTAACTTCTATTTTCAAAAAGTCTGAGTGAGATATTTTACCTTACGGTCTGGGCTGACCTGTTTTGGGCCTTCTTTCTTTATCAGACAAGGCCAACACAATTTCTTTATGGTACCAGAGCAGGTCCAGTACCTGTTCTGCCATTGTCTTCCGCTGCACATAGCTCTAGTTCGTTTATTAGTTCCCTTCAATCTTTCTTGCTGACAATGGAGAAAATGGACGAAACCAACAACCCCTCCAGTTCCTACTATCTGCATCCAGGCGAGAAGCCCGAAACCTCCCTCATTTCTCAGGTCCTCAATGAATCTAACTATACTTCCTGGAGTAGAAACATGCGGAGAGCACTTCTTTCCAAAAACAAATTGAAGTTTCTAAATGGAGAAATAAAAAGGCCTCAAAAAATGATAATCTTTTTTATTCTTGGGAAAGAAGCAACATGATGGTGTTATCTTGGATCATCAAAACACTTTCCCCTCAAATAGCAGAGAGTGTGATATATGTTGAAAATGCTTAAGAACTTTGGGAGGAATTAAAAGAACGATTTTCTAAAGGAGATCACTTCAAATTATCAGATTTATTACAAGAAATTCACTCCATAAGGCAAGGTGAAAGGAGCGTAAACCAATATTTCACTTATTTGAAGATACTATGGGAAGAATTGGAATTTCTCAGACCCATTCCTAGTTGTAGCTGCAAAATCCCTGCAGTTGTGATTTATCTAAAGCTTCACACAGATACAGAGACATGGAGCACGTGATATGCTTTCTAAAGGGCTTGAATGAATGCTATAATACCGTCAAGACCCAAATATTGCTTATGGAACCTCTACCCAATATTAATCGTGTGTTTTCACTCATCATACAGCAAGAGAGACATAGTTCTAATCAAAGTGATAACAGAATACTAGCTAGCACCACAGAGAAACAAAATCAATGGAAAATAATCAAGGGTGAAGGGGATATGGACGAGGGAATCCACCCAGAAGCCAAGGAAGAGGGAGAGGAGAGGAAGAAATCCCAACTATGGGAAACAGTGTTCCCACTACCACAAAATGAACCACACCATAGATGAATGCTACTCTAAACATGGGTTTCCACCATGGTACACGAAAAATGATAACAATAGTGAAAATGGTACTGGACAGACTGAATGGGGTTCAGCCAACGTTTGTTCAACATCTGTTGGGACTCAGGCTACTCAACAAAGCACGGTTCAAAGTTCCTTCACACAGGAACAAATGCAGAAAATATTACAATTACTTGAAAAGGCCGACAGTCCATCTCACAGCATCAGCCAAATACAAAAGGGCAGCACAGAGGACATACAAGGTATGTTCTCTTGGATTATAGATACAGAGGCCACTGACCATGTGACCCATGACAAGAATCAATTCACTACTTTCTATAAAATCACTCCCATATCTGTTAAATTGCCTAACAGTACCGTTGTCACTGCTCATTATGCTGGAACTATACATTTCTCTAAAGATTTTGTGATTTTTAATGTTTTATACATACCTGAATTCACTTTTAATCTCATATCTGTTCAAAGCCTAACTAGAGATATAAACCGTACCCTAACTTTCTCTTCTAAGATGTGTGAAATTCAGGACAATTCTACATTGAAGATGATTGGATATGCTAGTGCGTGCAAAGGACTTTACCACCTACAATCTTTTGGAAGAAATCTGAATACCAGGTCTATTTTCTCTTATGAACATGAAAATCTAAATCTATGGCATTGTAGACTAGGCCATCCTGGACACAAAGTTGTTGAAAAATTGTGTAAAGCTTTTCCTTACGTTCAAACTACTACGGATAATGCTTTTGATATTTGCCACTATGCTAAGCAACACAATTACCTTTTCCCAAGAGCAATTCGTTTTCTACTAACTGTTTTGACATGATTCATTGTGATATTTTGGGTCCTATTTCTATTCCCTCTATACATGGACATAGATACTTTCTTACTATTGTAGATGATTATAGTAGGCACACTTGGGCCTTTCTTATGCATAATAAGGATCAAACCAGGGAACTCCTGGAGGCTTTTATCATAAAAATCAAGACTCAATTTAATAAAACCATTAGGGTCGTTAGGACTGATAATGGTCCTGAATTTAATTGCGTTAATACCTATAATTCTCATGGAATTGAACATCAAAAGAGTTGTGTTGAAACCCCACAATAAAATTTTGTTGTAGAAAGGAAACATCAAAACATATTAAATGTCACTCGTAGTCTTATTTTTAGTCCAATGTTCCTCATATATATTGGTCCTATGCTTTATCCCATGATGTGTTCTTGATTAACAAACTTCCTTCCCCTGTTGTTAAAGATAAAACACCTTTTGAAATCTTACATAATAATCCACCCACTTATCTTGATTTAAAGGTTTTTGGTTGCCTATGTTTTGCTTCTACCTTGGAAAGCAACAAAAACAAACTTGATCCTAGGGTTAGAAAGGGCATATTCCTAGGATACAAAAGTGGGGTAAAAGGATATATAGTTCTGGAAATTAATAGCAGAGAAATAATTATAAGTAGAAATATCGTTTTCTATGAAAATATATTTCCCTATAAAGACAAACAGGAAGGGAGAAACAATTATGACTGTGAAAAGGACAATGTGTGTTTCCTTGATGAGATTGGCTGCAGGCATGAGAAAGATCCTGTCATTAATGGAGGAAGAAACCCGAGCCCTACTCAAGATAATCCCACTGAAAGGAGCTCTGCTGAAGACACTGCTATCAACGAAGACAATAATTTTATAGAACAACAGCAAGGCAACAATCAAAGGAGATCTAGTAGAATTAGAAAGGCTCCTGAGTATTTGAAGAGCTATGTCCAGCAAGGTGATGAATCTCCATCTAGCCATTTGTGTGCCAAGAACGGTTTGAACACTCCTTACCCTATAACTACTGTTTTGTCTTACAAATCTCTCTCTAATAAACAATTAAAGTATACACTTGCTATAACTTCTAATAAGGAACTCAACTCCTATGAAGAGGCCAAAGACAGTCCTGAGTGGAATCAGGCCATGCAAAAGGAAATTCGGGCACTACAAACAAATAGGACATGGTTCTTGACCCAACTTCCTCCAGGAAAGAGATCTATAGGACGCAAATGGGTCTATAAAATAAAGCATAAGGCCGATGGTAGCATTGAAAGGTACAAAGCTCGTTTGGTAGCCAAAGGCTACACTCAACAAGAGGGAATAAACTTCCTTGACACCTTCTCTCCTATTGGCAAGCTTACTTCTGTTAGGATGTTGCTTGCCCTTGCTGCCTCTCAAAATTGGTTTCTACATCAACTAGTTGTAGACAATGCTTTTCTTCATGGAGACTTGAATGAAGATGTGTATATGGATCCTCCACCAGGCTTAAATGTTGATGTTAAAGGACAAGTATGCAAACTAACTAAGATCTTGTATGGGTTGAAGCAAGCCAACAGACAGTGGTTTGACAAGCTCTCCTCATTCCTGGTTTCTTCTGGATATCTCCAATCTAAATCCGATCACTCCTTGTTTGTCAAGAAGACCCCTACAGAATTTACAGCTTTGCTTGTGTATGTTGATGATATTGTTTTAACAGGAAATTCTATGGAAGAGATCAATCTCATAAAGACTCTTTTGGACAAGCAATTCCAGATTAAAGATCTGGGAGAACTCAAATATTTTCTAGGTTTTGAGGTTGCTAGATCTAAGAAAGGAATACATTTATGTCAAAGGAAATATGCCCTCGACATTCTTGAAGAAACAGGGATGCTAGGAAGCAAACCCAGCTCTACGCCATATTTGAGCAACAACAACTCTCTGTACAAAACAGAGGACTATATGGATAATCCTAGTGATTATCGAAGGCTGATAGGGAAGCTATTTTATCTTACTAACACTAGACCGGACTTATGTTTTACAGTTAACCTTTTGAGTCAGTTTATGCAGGAACCAACCAAGCACCATTATTAGGCCTTGCAACACATTCTCAGATATGTTAAATCAAGTCCTTCTGAAGGACTCTTCTTTGCTTCCAACTCCAGTACGCAAATAAAGGGCTTTAGCAATTCGGACTGGGCCACCTGCCCCAATACAAGGAGATCCATTACTGGCTACTGCATTTTCTTGGGGAGTTCTCTCGTCTCTTGGAGATCGAAGAAGCAGACCACTGTCTCAAGATCTTCTACAGAAGCTGAATACAGAGCTCTAACTGCCATAGTCTGTGAGATGCAATGGTTACACTATCTTCTGCAAGACCTTGAAGTCAAACTCGTAGCTATAGCCGTCTTATAATGTGACAACAACTCAGTCAGGCATATAGCTCATAATCAAAGCTTCCATGAGCGCACCAAGCATATAGAGTTGGATTGCCATGTTGTTCGAGAGAAAATACAGGCCAAGTTTCTTCATTTGCTTCCTATCCGATCAGAAGAACAACTTGCAGACGTCTCACAAAATTTCCTCACCGCACTCTTTTCAAATCCATTATTCCCAAGCTCGGAATGGTGAATATCCATCATCCAGCTTGAGGGGAGGGTATTAAATATTTCAGTTATACATTTATTAAATTCTATTAGAGATTATTGTTCACATGAACAATAATTTAGTTTTAGGGTTCAGTATTTTTGGGGCTTTCCGTTACCGGAACCCTATATATAAGGGATTTCAGCCATTGTAAGAAGTGTAGAAGAGAGAACAATCAAATAATAAGAATACTACTTTGCAAATATTATTTCGTACCTATAAACGGGCGCGTTCTTCTTTCCTTCTTCTTTTCCGATCATTCGCCGCCGTCAGTCACGTCGGAGCTCTTCGTTGCCGTCGTCTCTCGCACCGGAGCATCGACTGGATTCCCAAGCTTCATCTTCCTCTTGCTGCTGGCTCGAAGTGTTTGGAACTCACCTAACTTCTGTCTTCAGAAAGTCTGAGTGAGATATTTTACCTCACGGTCTGGGCCAACCTGTTTTGAGCCTTCTTTTTTTATTAGACTGGGCCAGCACAGTTTCTTTATTCTATAACAAAACAATTATATATATATATATATATATATATATATATAACTTAAAATATATATATAAAAAAGTAACACTTAAGAAAATATTAGATTTACTGATCACACGCTCCGGTTGGAAAAGTTAGTAATTATGATTTTTCAACCGACTTTCAAAATTCGTTAATAAAATTATTATTATTAATATTTATTGGCAGATATTGACTATTAATAATGTTAGATATATTATTTTTATTTTATATTTATTTTTTATCTTTAGTTAGTTTATTATTATTTTTTATTTATATTTTATGTTTAACTCATATTTTTTTATTATAAATAAAGGACCTATGTGTATATTCAATAAAAAGAGAAATTAGTTCCATATTTTTTTTACTATATTCAACAAATAAAAATTAATAAACAATAATTATTAAAGATTATATCTTTTGTAAATTGCGTGAACATTACCAACTAATAATTAAATTGTGAGCCATAACCTATTTACTAACTTAGGTTCTAACTTAGGTTTTAAAGTGTTGCTAGGTAGACATAGATCTACATTTTACATTTCAATGTGGTTAGAACAAAAAGAAATGTATTTGTAAAAACGATTAATTTGATAATTAAGAATTGAATTTCATCGTAAGAGATAATATAAGAAGTGTCAAAATGAAGAATAATGAAAACCTAAAAGCTAGTAAATTATTACTAAGGTCGTGATTTGAATAATTTTTAACATTTAAGTTTTTAAAATTTTAGAACTTGAATTTTTTATTCATTAAAATTTATTTATTGAGAGAGATAATAAAAAAAAAATAGAAAGTCCAGTAAAGAAGGAATGAAAAATGAAGAATAATAATGTATCTTGAAATAACTCTCTTCTACAACTTTTTCACATGAAAATGAAGGCAAACGTCTCTATATTATTAGATGTCTCCATTCATTCAACAAAAGAAAAATATCGTAAAAGACTTCTATATGTTTTACAAATTAAAAAAAAAATTATTATAATTATAATCTCTTAATAACCTATCAATTAGCTTTTCACAATAAATTATGCACATAATATACTTATATATATATATTGACTTCTTAGATTTTGGTTGAGTTAGTTAGAACACTTAATTAAGTTTTAAGTCTCTCATAAATTTAAATATTTTTAATTGAATCTTTATTATTATTTTTCTTTTGGATATTATTATTTTTTATATTTTTCAATTAAATATTTGTAGTTAAATGTTTTTCGTTAGTGGATGATATCATTGTTATCTTGTATGGTTATATTCTTCTTTTATTTTCACGCGTTAAAAATTATGAGGTTTTTATGACATGCATTATTGTTTTATTAAACACAAAACATCACCTTTTGAACACTTGTTTAGAAGATAAGAAAACAAGATGACAGATAAAATAACTATGACATGACTTGATTATTGATCAACTATATAAGATAACACTCACATAACTTAATTAATGAAAAAAAAATTAAACTGCAAATATAGAATTTAAAAATATAATAATTTGAGTATTCAATATAAAAAAAAGAGACTCAATTGAAAATACAAAAATTTATGAGAGACTTAAAATTTAATTAAATCTAAAACATAATATTTTTACTATTCTATTTGATTCATCCAAAATTATTTTATAATTTAAAATAAAATTGTTATTTTATTAGTATTAGATAGATATTGAGGAGAAAATGAAGTATTTACATATGTGTATAGATATATAATTATGCCTCAGTGAAATTAGTCAATTATGCTTAAGTCATATATGTGTAATAAGTAAGCATTCAATAGAAAAGATTACCTCATGAGTCTACCCATTTGTTTACATGTTTAAATGAGTTCAAGGTCTGGATTTTTGCCAATGATTATGGTTTGCTTGCGTTAATCTCGATTTCTATGCTTTGATTGCTTACCTTAGTTTTTCTTTTTACAACTAGTCTTACCCATACTTCCTTTTCAAAGGATCCAGGTTCGTTTCAATTTGATTTGATTTATCCACTTGACCCTTTGGAGTAAAAGCCATCAGATTTGCAGCATCCAATCTTGTGATTGGTCCTTGTGTCTTATATTCAACAGGAACATGAATATTAACTGCAAGAAGCTTATCGATCGAGCTTTTGAAATTCAGGGGTTGACATTAGTGTTATGTTGCTGCAATTCAACAAAAACAAAGCTAATGTATAGCTTTTACATGGTTTTATTAACACGTGGTACTCTGAAAATGGTTATGGTTACAACTTAACAAATTAACAATTGATGGAATCCTTCCAAAGTCAGGTGGCAGCCTACCTAATACATGAAAATAGGGTGGCCAATCAATACACTAACGACATTGCAGGTACCCTTTGCTAATGAAATATCCAAAGTAAACGTATCAAACCTGCTTCATTTAATATAATACTGTTACACAAACACAGCTTGTGTAAAAGTGGTGTTCTTATTATATAAATTTGTATTATGATTGATAATTATGCAGTTTATACAATTAATGTTCCCTTAGTTACTTTCATTGAGTCCATTTGACACTTCTGTTCAGGTTATATAATGAATAGTGAGTGAAGATGTTAAATCCTTTTTTTCTTTGGATTAACAAATGCCACTATCATATTGCTCAGAAAGCTAATGCAAAAGCACTGTTTCAGCTAATAACTTTGGTAGTCAACTCAACACTGAACAACTACTCTTTGCACTACCGAACCAAACCAAAATTCAACCCGACCTTAACTGCTCAGTATTTTTTATTTTCTTTTCTGTCATGTAAGGTACTCCTGTGTTTCAGTGTGAGAACATAACAAATTAACTTAGGAAAATGCATGGTTGTGTGGACCATGTTGACGTTTGAATTGTTCAACAGACTATCTGATTTCACAGACCTTTTCCTTTTGGGTACGAATTTAACCTGCTTTATTAACTGTGCATGAAAAGGACCGATTTACCAATTGGAATTTCTCAAGTATCACTGATTTTAGAGTGTATTCCTTTCTTTGAAGACATGATGCTGCTAATTTTATCCCTACATTAGAGTTTAACATAGTTTTAGTTACATTCATGATTGTGGTCTCATTCTTACCTTCTCAGACAAGGAAAATATTTTAGCTTTTACTTCTTTCTGATCAAATTTCATTCCTTTCATTGTTCTCAGACAAGTTTAGTTTGAGCTGGGTAAGGATTAGCAGTCATCTTTACAAGGTGATTAGTTATTTCAGATGTATTCTAGTACACAATGTGCCCTGCAGTATATTACAAATGATATATCTAAACCACAGAATCTAGCATTTGTTCCACAGTTGATTGCGCTAGTGGGTGCACCAAATCCTCTGTGGTTAGACTAATAATCCTAAATTATTTAGTACACTGTTAACTCATTAAATAAAGGCAAAAACAGTTCTATTTCAAAGTTACAATAAAGGTTTAATCATTCTATAAATAGCTGCACCTTAGACCAAATGTCACATAACTCAGGTAACTACATTTGACAAATTATTTGGCACCAATGAAGACTATCCACCTTCCTGCCAAGCAATTTTACTCTTGGTTCTTACTTGGCCTACTTTCTGTCATTGCTTCCCTTGCTTCAGCTGCAGAGAATCACTACCATGAGTTTGTTGTAAGTGTTTTCTATTCAACGTAATGATCACACAGTATTTGATCAGTTTTCATTTATGTCATGCACCATTTGTTAGTTTTACTAACTTCACGTTTGATTGAAATAGATTCAAACTGCGCCAGTGAAGAGGCTGTGCAGAACCCACAATGTACTCACTGTGAATGGGCAGTTTCCTGGCCCAACTGTGGAAGCAAGAGATGGAGATTCTATTGCAATCAAAGTAGTAAATGCTGGGCCATATAACATCTCCATCCATTGGTAAATGGCATCATCATTTATCCCCACATAAGACATTTTTTTGTTTTACCCTTCTGTCATAACAATTTCTCTTTTGGAAGTAACCTCTTTGTCCATTATGCTAATGATACAATCATGAAAATTGAAATGCTTCATGCTGAGAATCTTATGTATGCTTTGCATCAGGCATGGGTTAAGGATGCTGAGAAATCCATGGGCAGATGGTCCTAGTTATGTGACTCAGTGTCCCATTCAACCTGGGGGGAGTTACACATACCGTTTTACAATCCAAAACCAAGAGGGGACACTGTGGTGGCATGCTCACACTGGTTTCCTAAGAGCCACCGTCTATGGAGCTTTCATCATATATCCAAAATTGGGTTCTCCTTATCCATTCTCCATGCCTAAGAAAGAATTTCCCCTCCTTCTTGGTACTTATACCTAAAACCATCACTTATTCTTTTCAATTCAGTTCTATAATTTACCTCTGCACCATAATAAAACGTTTCTTCCACTGCAAAAGATGCTGAAATCTTTATTTCTATCAAACAATGACAATTGTGTCATGATAATGCACAGGGGAATGGTTTGACAGGGATCCAATGGCTCTCTTAAGGCAGGCACAATTCACAGGAGCACCTCCAAATGTATCTGTTGCATACACAATCAATGGTCAACCAGGAGATCTTTACAGATGTTCAAGTCAAGGTTTGGAATTCTTACAGAGCCATGGCTTCCATGCAGATTTCTATTCTCTTATGATTCACACATGGCTAAAATATAGAACAAATATGCAATGCAGAAACAGTACGTGTACCAGTAGATGCTGGTGAGACAATTCTCTTGAGAATCATCAACAGTGCACTCAATCAAGAACTGTTCTTCGCAATTGCCAACCACAGGATGACTGTGGTTGCTACTGATGCTGCTTACACCAAGCCTTTCACTACCAATGTCCTGATGATAGGTCCTGGCCAGACAATCAATGTTCTTGTCACTGCCGATCAAACACCTGGAAGATACTACATGGCTGCACGTGCATATCAAACAGCCATGAATGCTGCATTTGACAACACAACCACCACTGCAATCCTCGAATACAAATCTGCTAGCTGCGGCAAAAGAAACGGACAGGTTCCAAGACCAATACTGCCAGTTTTGCCAGCTTTCAATGACACAACCACTGCAACTGCATACACAGCAGGGATCAGAGGCCTTTCCAAGATCAATGTCTTCACAAGAGTTGATGTTAGCCTATATTTCGTTGTTGGGTTGGGGTTAATCAACTGCACAAATCCTAATAGTCCAAGGTGCCAAGGACCAAATGGAACTCGTTTCACAGCCAGCATAAACAACAATTCCTTTGTTCTTCCAACCACCACATCCCTTATGCAAGCCTACTATCAAGGGATTCCTGGTGTTTTCACCACAGACTTTCCTCCAGTTCCTCCTCTGCAATTCAACTACACCGGCAATGTACCGCGGGGGCTATGGACCCCTGTAAGAGGAACTAAGCTCTTCAAGGTGAAGTATGGTTCACATCTGCAAATTGTTCTGCAGGACACAAGCATAGTAACAACTGAGGACCACCCTATGCATGTTCATGGATTCCACTTCTTTGTAGTTGGTTCAGGCTTTGGCAACTTCAACCCAGCAACAGATCCTGCAAGGTTTAACCTTGTAGACCCACCTGTGAGGAACACCATTGGAACACCACCAGGAGGATGGGTAGCCATTCGTTTTGTGGCTGATAATCCAGGTAACAACATCATATCTACTCCTATAAACGTTCTCAATCTTTCAGCACTATGTACATATCTATACAAACCTTCATTATCAGGAATCTAATGTGAACTGCAAACTAACAAGTTTTTCGTTTTTTTTCCTTGTTACAATTCAGGAATTTGGTTCTTGCATTGTCACATAGACTCACATCTGAATTGGGGTCTGGCAACTGCACTTTTGGTAGAAAACGGAGTTGGTCCATCGCAGTCAGTGATTCCTCCACCACCAGATCTTCCTCAGTGTTAGATCAAGAAAACATCCTTAGTGACAATTTTTATGTTCCTCAATTATTGCATTGTTGTTTCTCCATGTCTCTTTAGACAGTATTTGTTCAGTGGTGTTTCAAGGCCCAGAATTGGACCATGCTCAATTGAGCAGCTATGTTTGTGTTTTTCTTCATTGGATGCAAGTGCTTCCACTTTTAGAACAAAAAAAGGCTTAACATGTTATCTCTTGTCATTACTATTATATCAAAACCTGCACTTTTTCTTTTACAACTTTTCATTCATAGCACAACATTTCCACATTTGGCATCAAGTTTCCTTGTAAAATGAGTATCAATCATACTACACCCTCCTCCTAATGTTTTCAATAACTATACAAATATCACTATTATTACATATGAGTATAAAAATAAAGATTATTTTTTTATCTTTACTTATACATTCTTTTAAATATATCTATTAAATTCTTAATCTGATATATGATTTTATTCTATTGTTCAAATGGGGCAATTTAAATTACTTTACGTATTATTCAGAAAATATATAAATTTCGAGAGTTAATCACGAGCTATCTATATGATGGGTATTATTATATTATAAATCTATTATATCCAGATATTATTAAAGTTTTAATTATTATTAAAAAGTTATTTTATTCTTAGATCAATAAAAGTTTAGAAGATGTTTTTGAAAGGTAAAGATCATAATTTATCTTTTAATAAATAACTAAGTAAAAGGAACGTTATCCATCCCCAAAATATTATTTTTAAAATAAATAATAATAAACCTTTTTTTATCGGCAAAAAAAGTAATAAATTAAACCTTAATTATTTGGTGGGAGTTACTCCCTCCACCATCACACACAGCTTCCTGTATCTTTTCGTTCCATTTTTACCTTTTAGTAAAAAAATGTGAATATGCGTTTGTTTCTTAAACGTGAGGGATATCCATATCCGTGAGAGATATTGCATAATTTTACAAAACTTTCTTGGTAATAGCAATTGAGTAAAGGCGTCGAGGGGTACTTTGACACGAAGGAGAAGATCCCCGAGTCTGCCAGGAATCAAAGCTTCTTGGATTCCAACACGAACACCCTATAGAAGTCGTTGGGGCCTGTGATAGGATCCGTGTCAGTGGAACCGGCGGTGAAAATCATTGAGAATCGTGAAGAGGCCACTAGAGGCGGCGTAGAGGAGGCGCTTGAGGAGCTCGGCCTGGGCGCTGGCGGAGTCGAACCAGGCGACGGGGAGACCGACGAGGAGAGCGAAGGAGGTCCCGATGACGAGGAGGCTGGAAGGAGGTGGAGAGAGAGTGGTATTCGTTGATAGGTTGTTGTTCTAGAGAAACGAGACAATCTCTTTGGGGAGCCTCGTTGGAATAAGACTGGGGAGAGGTGTAAAATATTTTTGAAATAAAAAAAAATAATGATAATATAAATGATATTTTTGAAATAAAACAAATGAGAGGTAGACAAAGCATTTGGAGTAGCAGAGGGATTGTTCTAGATTTGGTTCTAATTATGGGCTTTGTGGTGACTCCATCCTTTTGGTCTCAAGTCTCTTGTTTTAAATTTTCTAGACTTATTTTCTTTTTCACTGAATTTAGATTTTCTAATTTTTTATATTATTTCTCTCCTATGTCTTAAACATATATTAGTTTTGATAATTTAAAGTAAATTAAAACTTTCTCTAATACATAAAAATTAATATATTTTGATGGTATAATAGAGATCCAACATACAAAATTTCAGAGAATATAGATTTATTTCTCTGTATAGTTTGAATAATGTCAAGAAGTTATTTTTCTTTTATTAATTCAATTTATTGAAATATAAAATTCAACTAATTATTTTAATAAAATATATATATATATATATATATATATATATATATATATATATATATATATATATATATATATATATAATTTGGTTACTGAATTCAGTTATATATATATATATTTTCATTACCTTTTATTCATTTTGTCAAAATTACCATCAGTTTTAATTCTTTTAATATTTTTATCATTAATATATTTATTTTTTAATTTGTATTGGCTGTGCACTTGTATAGACTTATAGTAAAAGTACGGTTTCAAAAATATTATTCTCTGAACTCAAATTTAGGTAAAATCAATCTATTTTGCATTAATTAAGAAAGTTAATTTATACTAATCATAGTTTAAAAGAAAATACTTTTTTTCTAAACTATCTTACATTGAAACTTGCTACTGGGAATAAAAATAAAGTCATTTGAAATAGAATCTGTAATAATTGTACTAAAATTTTTGGATGATATGATTAATTAGGAAATAAGTAGTTTTTTTTATATATTTAAGTCCATAATTATTGTTGTTTTATTTTTTATACAAGACTTAGACTTCTATGGAGTCTATAACATGAATGGATTTTATTTATTATTTTGAATTCAGAAAATATTCATAATTAAGAGTATTTTTTTCGAAAAAAAAATTAGACATGGATGAGTATTTTAGAAAAAAATAAAATTCAAACGCCATTTTAAATTTTGGTCTTAAAATAAAAATCAAAGGAAATATATATGAATTTAGTTATTAAATAAATAATTTGATAAGCTGCCATAGACATTATAGATGGCATAATTCATAAGTTATTTTTTTGACTTGCGGGTTACATAATCTAAAAAATGACTTTTGAATTAAAAAAGCAAAAGAAAAAAAAAATAGATTTTATGATCTGGAAGCAAAAGATGACTTCCATGTAATTTAAAAGTTATTTTTTTAAAAGAAATATGTAAAGGTTTAGAAATGAGTCAGCTTTGAGAATGGCCAAGTAGCAGCAAATGATGGACTAAATTTAATTAGCAAAGTAATTTCTAATAAAAAAATAGATTTTTCCTCAAAATTTCTCTCATCATCTGAAATAAACTTTGCCAACCTTCAGAACATTTCTTTCTTTCCTCTGCCTTCTTCCCACCATAACTCAAGATTGAACCATTCATTTGTTGAATAGGGAGTTCTTAAGCAATCTGGGAACTGAGAGCAACGATTTCACCGATCAAACTCTCTTTTCTTCAATTGGTAAGTGTTTTTCCCCTTCCTGTGTGTTTAGGAGCTGTAAACATGCAACCAATTTGCTTGCATGTAACTCCTATGTATTTTCCTCAAGCTTCACCCTTCTTTAGGTTTTGAAACCTGCCTCCTTTTTCCAATTTGTGACATGTAGGTGGTTCTAGAGCCTCTTGAGGGTAAAGGTGCAGCTAGATCATTCGGTGTGCTGAACAGTGAAGTTTAGAGGTAAGGGAAGCTTAGGTCTCTTCTCCATTTGTAGAAATCACCGTGTGTATGAGTTGAGGTTCTGTTTTATTTGTATGATAATGCATTTGTTTGTGGTGCGATAGAATTACATTGTTGTTGAACTGAAATTAGCTGATTTATGTATGAGATCATGAGCTATTCGATTTCCCAGTTATGACTCTATAAATTGTTACTCATGAATTGGTATGGATATGAGGGAATGCTGAATTTGAGGGATGAGATGAGGTAAATTCTGTTATGCATGCTCCTAGGTAGAAAGTTAGGTGAATTAAGGTGTTCTAGGCTATATTAAGGGAACTAGAGTAGTCAAATTTAGAATTGTTACAGTTGGTTTTGGTCAGTTTAAATAGCTTAGGTAAGTCATATGTGACTTATTAGAAGTGTCAAAATGGTGCAAAATAACTTCTAATCGGTATATTCAGATTTAGATCTTTAAGTTGATGAAATGAAGGTTTTTGAGTGGAATTTGATACGTAGAAGCTAAGGAATGATGCTAGGAACGTTTAGGATCGCTTAGGCAAGTTTAATTCAACCTATATCTCGAGTTAGGAGCATTAGAAATTCAGCAAAAGGCCTAAAACGAAATGGGAGTGTTTGAGTTCTGCAAATCTGCAGAATTTGGATTCTGCAGATTTTGCAAACTCGCTGTGCGAGAGGTTTCGCACAACGAGTTGTCCAGGCAGGGTGCTCTCTGCCAGAGAACTCGCATAACACCTCTAGTGCGCTATGCCAATCGTTCCAGAGGTTTCCCCTCTGTTTGGTGAGTCGCACTGCGAATCGGGTCTCTTTGCTACTGATGTTGGGGTAAGGAATTAACTAGATAATTAAAAAGCGTGAGAGATGCGCTCTACGAGAGCGTGAGGCCTGTAGCCTCTGTGAGTTAATTCACAAGGCGAGATTTCTCGCTATGCGAATGCTTTGAAGTGGGTTGCCTCTGTCTGAGGACTCGTTATGTGAACCAGATTCGCTGTGCGAATGTTACCTGGTTTCGCTTAGCGAGCTTGTGCGCTAAGCGATTTCTTTCACGATGATCTACTCTTTTCTTCTTTCTTTGTGAGTGACAGTTGATGTGTGACTTATGTATGGTTTAGTATGATTGTAGATGGTGTGTTAGGAATTATGAAAGAATGTTTATAATTAAATACGAGGAAACTTTGTAAGAATGTGATGTGATGATGATTCAAAGTAAGATCTCTAGGTGAGATCATTTAGTGTTTAGAATGAATGTAAGAGGCTTCCATATGGGGGGTTATCCCAACACTCTAATGCTCTTTCATTCTCACTTGGAGAGGATTGACGCATGTGGTGAGAGTAATGGGAGGTCCTAGTGTAGACGCTTCTTAGAAGGCCTATTGCGCGGTAACGGACTAACACTTGTGTGTGGTAGGGTGAAACCCGTTGGCAATGGCTTTGCAAAGCAGTACAGGCCACCACAAGTGCATAACCCACCCCTGATCGACATTCATTCGAAGTCCAGACGAGTCTAGTGAGTCATAACATGATAGGATGAATTGTTTAATCACTGTATGCACATGATTTCTATTCTTAACTATTGTATGATGTATTGCATGTTTCTTTGAAAACCTAGCTTACCCTTACTCTTGTTTGTGATGCATGTTTTATGTTATTTTCCTTTTGCGATGATCATCCAAATTTGGATGTGAGCAGAGGGAGATGAGACTTCTTTGGAGCAGGCCCTGGATGAGTCAGATGCAGCTGCCCCTAGCTCTTAGGACTTTCTTTTAGTTTCAATTTAGACATATTTTATATTTTTGAAATACTCTACAACTTGTACTTAAAGTTTTTAAATTCCAACCATAATTTGGATGAATGTATATTTGATACTCTCATCTAATAACTATTAACTGCTTTCTCATATTATAGTAGTTGAATCCTATTATATTATATGTTATCTGATATTTGGGATGTCATATTATGGTATTAGAGCAGTTTTTATCCTTAGAGAACCTGTAGGTTGTGTGCATCCCTTGCTTGTGCTTGTGTGCTCTTAAATGTACAAAAGCATTCATTCTAAATTCCTTGAGTAAGACTAATTGTTTTACTCCCTAATCATAAACAGAATATGGCGCCTAGACCTCCTCCTCCTCCACCTCCTCAACCCGATCAATCTGAAATGATGCGCATAATGGAAGCAATGATGGCTTCTATGCAACAACAAAATGCTGCACTAGTACAGCAGAATACAATTGCACTTCAGAACTTGGAAGCTGCAAGGGTGGCCTCAGAGAATGCCAGAGTGTTTGCTAAAAACACTCAAAGGCAATTTATGGATGTGATGACCGATGAAAGAACTATTGCAGGTTCTTCTTCTTATGCCCCTACTGCTCAGACTTAGGAGTGGGGCTTAGAAAGTTTCCTTCAGCATCACCCAGCAAAATTTAATGGCAAATGCACACCCTGTTGTAATTTGAGATAATATCTTTAGAATCTTCCTAATTAGAGGAAATAGATACATAATCTTTTATTTTATTTTATTTTCTCTAGATTTCCCAGTTTTCCTATTTCCCTTTTTAGGAAAATTAGATTATTACAAATAGAGGGTATCAAAATGTATTTTTTATGATTTGAATAATAAATTAGTCTTATTTTCCACTTGGTATCAGAGCTTGTCTGATCCGCTTCCGTTGTCTTTTATGTCTGCCGGCGGTCGGCTGCCATGGCCACCGACAGCCCCTAAAAATCTCTTCTCTAACCTGTGTTTTTAACGGGCTCCAATTGCCTTAGTCAAGTTCTAGCCTTCTTTTTTTTCCAGTATTATCCAATTCAGAATTTGTTTGAGATTAGAGTGGGATTTGAACCCATTCCCTCTCGGACCAGTAGCTGAAACTGGTACTTTAGTTCTGTTGATGGCCAATCAATTTTGGCTCCTTTTTTGGCATTCTTGTTAACTGCCAGTTGAATCAAAGAGACCGAAAGTCTCTTCTTTGAAGAACCCAAGAAAGGCACTGCCTTTAGTGTTTATTCCACCGTGCTCCGCCGCTCTTCATCGCCGACCACCGTCGTAGTTTCGACCGATGACCAACAGATCTGGACTGCCTCCTTGAGCGACAGCCAACCCCGCCGGAGTCAGTCTCAGACTGCTCCGCACGCGTCGTCATGCGCCTCCTCTCTCCGTTAGATCTCGTGTGCGTGTTTGTCACGCGCCGCTGTCTCGGTGTCGGAATCACACCGCGACGCTTCCGGTCGACTCGCTGGACCTCCTCCTCTTTGTTCTGCCCTCCCATAGCTGCCATTGCTACCATCTTTGTTGCTTCACAGAATCTTCGTCTTCCTCGCAACACACTTCGTCGACGGGTTGACGAGGATCCATCTCAACCGCGAGGAGGAGAGGGTGCCACCTCGCATTTCCACTTCGTACTGTCCTTTGCTGTTCTCTCCGATGCAGTCGGCCGCCACCGCTGCAGGCAACCGCCACCGTTGCAGTCAGTCGACGCCGCTGCAGTCAACCGTCGTCGCTGCCGTCACAGTCAGTTGTTATTCCTACCTCCATTGCTTCCGCTATTTTCTTCTCCATCCTGAAAGGTGCCATCCAGTTGCACCTGGAAATTGATTTGCTGAAAAATTGTGAAGAAGGCCTCTGATTCCAAATCTGTAGGGATCCTTGGCCTTCCATTTTCACTCATTGTGCGTATCCCGGACGTTCTCAAAAACCGTTTTGGTAACTTCTTGGGCGGTAGTGTTTGTTGTGTTTCTTCCGTCATCTTCTTCTCAATTGAGAAGGGTTCTCTGCCTTCACGGGCTTTCTGCCACCACCAATGGATTTCTTCTTCCGATGAAGCTTCTTCCTTTTCTTTTCCATGTCGGAGAGAGGATGTTTTTTGCCTGTTCCTCGGAATTTGAAGAAGCCGTGGATGGCTCATCCAGAGGGGAAGGGCGCTTCTAGTTCTGCTTCTGATAACAACTACACAAAATTGTGCTTCCAGAATCTGACCTAGCTATAAGCTATACTTCCAGAGTTCAATATGACCTAGCTATAAGCTATACTTCCAAAGTTCAATCTGACCTAGCTATAAGCTATACTTCTAGAGTTGAATCTGACCTAGCTATAAGCTATACTTCCAGGAATTTGTCTGAGGGGAAATATTTTTTAACCTCTACAGAGAACTTCCTTCTTGGGCTAGAGTTTAGCCCGTATTTTTTGTGATACAGTCTTAAGTATCACCATTTAAGAGTAGTCCAGCAGAGAACTTTGGACCTCCAACCTGTATTTGGCCTTTTTTGATGTCATGGTGTTTTTGGTTTCTACCAATGCTTTGTTATAACAACTCACTGAGAGTTGTTCTTTGAGACTGACCGCTGAATTGACTTTTTCAAAGTTATGGGATTCAGGTTTGTCCCTCGTACGTATCGGTTCTCACTAGTTCTTCCACCTTCACGTTCTGCTGTTCAGTCGTGAGGAGGAGAAAGTTCCAGCCGCTGTAGGGTAGTGTAGTCCCCGCAGGTTTGTTGTTGTTTGCCTCTGCAGGACAGTTGTTTCCTGAAGGCCTTCCATATGTTCAGGGCTGTTAAGTCCCTTGAAGGTTTGTTGCTGTTTAGGGTGGTTAAGTCCCTACAGGTTTATGGCTGTTAGCCTTTTAATTCCAACCGCTGCAGGGTAGTGTAGTCCCTGCAGGTCTGTTGTTGTTTGCCTCTGCAGGACAGATGTTTCCTGAAGGCTTGTCGCTGTTTAGGGCAGTCAAGTTCCTTGAAGTTTTGTTGTTATTCGCCACTATTGATGGCATTCCAATCCCTGCAGTTTGTTTTATTCGCCATTGCAGGCCCTTCATCTATTCTTGCAGTTTGTTGTTGTTTGTTGCTGCAAGTCATCATCCATTTTTGATGGCAATCTCTCTTGTCCATTGCTGTCCAAGTTGAAGTTTCATGATGCTAGTTCGCCCTCATCCATTGCTGTCCAAGTTGAAGTTTCATGGTGCTAGTTCGCCCTCATCCATTGTTGTCCAAGTTGAAGTTTCATTGTGCTAGTTCGCCTTCGTCCGTTGTTGTCCAAGTTGGTCTATTGACTTTATCTCTGATTGAGTTTGTCTATTCCAAGCTTGGTTCATACAATCTTGTATGATCCAGCTTGAGGGGGAGTGTTGTAATTTGAGATATATCTTTAGAATCTTCCTAATTAGAGGAAATAGATACATAATCTTTTATTTTATTTTATTTTCTCTAGATTTCCCAGTTTCCCTATTTCCCTTTTTAGGAGAATTAAATTTTTTCAAATAGAGGGTATCAGAATGTATTTTTTATGATTTGAATAATAAATTAGTCTTATTTTTCACTCACCCAATGAAGCGGATCAATGGTTTCGCGACATGGAGAGAATCTACAACGCAAAGAGGTGTCCTGATGATAACAGACTAGCCTTCACAGAGTATCTGCTAACCGGTGAAGCTAGTCATTGGTGGAGTAGTGTGCGTATGATATTGGAGGGGAGCAGAACCCCTATCACCTGGGATATATTTAAGAGAAAATTCTACAGAAAATACTTCCCTGATAGCGTGAGATTCACTAAGGAAGTAGAGTTTTTGGAGCTGGTTCAACGCAATATGTCTGTATCTGAGTATGATGATCGCTTCAAGCATCTGCTCAGATTCAATATTATGGCTGTAGATGAGGATTGGCAGTGTCGCAAATTTGAAAATGGGTTGCGTGGTGACATTAAGCTTTTGGTGAAAGGCTTAAGATTGAGAGAGTTTCCTGCTCTAGTTGAAATGGCTCGAGAGATGGAAAAGACAAAGAAAGAAGCAGAAGGATACCCGAGTCATCAAAGCCAACCACTGAGGGTTGGAGGACCAGTGCATTCCAGAGGAGGGTCCAGTTCCAGGAAGACGCCCTATTCCAGGTCTTCATATTCTTCTCACAGTTCTGGTGGGTCTTCTCATCCATCTGTTCAGCAAAGCCAGCCCACTTCTTATGGTGGCTTGAAATGCCATGGGTGTGGAGGACCTCACTTCTTATCTTCATGCCCTCAGAGAGCTAGTTACCGGAGGTATAACAGGTGTCACAGGGAGGGCCACTATGAGCGTGACTGCCCTATGGGTAGAAGGGCAGTGATTCAGCCACAGCATGCAGGGAGATCCCAGCAAAGAGGAAGCATTAAACCTCAAGCTGCAGGACAATTTTATGCACTGACAGGAGCAGTAGCTGCTAGCTTAGGTGATTTGATTATGGGTCGTTGTTTGCTGAATGGAAAAAGTTGTTGTGTGTTGTTTGATTCTGGAGGGACACACTTTTTTGTGTCAAAGTCTTGTGCTGAAGAGTCGAGATTATCAGTGAGAGAGCTACAGTACGATTTGACTGTATCTACTCCCACTTCGGGGCTAGTCAAGACATCTACAATGTGTGCTAGATTTTCAGTGGTAATTGAGGGATGCCAATTCAAGGTAAACTTGATATGTTTACCTCTACAGGGTCTACATGTTATCCTAGGGATGGATTGGCTATCTGCCAATCACATTCTTATTGACTGCGGCGAGAAGAAATTAGTATATTCCAGTGAGTTGGATTTTACGCCTCTATCTCTTGGTGTGTTGAGACAGGACTTAATAGAAGGTGCTTGTTGCTTCCTGATATTGTTGCACATGGAAGTGAAGCAAGGAGACTCTAGTGTAGACCTCTCGGTAGTCGGTGAATTTTTAGATGTGTTTCCTGAAGAAATTCCTGGCTTACCTCCTCCAAGAGAGGTAGAATTCTCCATTGATCTTGTATCTGGAGCAGGGCCTATATCTATTGCCCTATACTGTATGGCGCCGACTGAATTGGCAAAGTTGAAAAAGCATATTGAAGACCTACTTGAGAAGCAATTCATCTGACCTAGTGTCTCTCCATGGGGTGCTCCGGTATTACTGGTAAAGAAGAAGGATGGCAGTTCAAGGCTGTGTGTGGATTACAGGAAGTTGAACAAGTTAACCATCAAGAACAAGTACCCTCTCCCTCGGATTGATGACTTGATGGACCAATTACATGGAGCAGCTGTGTTTTCCAAGATTGATCTACGGTTCGGCTATCACTAGATATTGGTTAAGGCTGATGATGTACAGAAGACAACCTTTAGATCCAAATATGGCCATTACGAGTATGTGGTCATGCCCTTTGGTGTGACTAACGCTCCTGCCATATTCATGGATTACATGAATAGGATTTTTTGACCTTTCTTAGATAAATTTGTTGTCGTCTTTATAGATGACATCTTAATTTATTCTAAGAACAGGGAAGAACACGCAGATCACCTCAGAACTGTGCTTGGAATATTGAGAGAAAGAAAGCTCTATGCCAAACTTTCTAAATGTTAATTCTGGATGAAGGAAGTACAGTTTCTGGGTCATATTATATCGGCTGGTGGGATTTATGTGGATCCAGCCAAGGTTCAAGCTGTGCTGTAATAGGAAAGACCAAAGTCAGCTACTGAAGTCAGAAGTTTTGTTGGGTTAGTGGGTTACTATCGCCGTTTCATTGAAGAATTTTCTAAGATTGTAGCCCTTTTGACTCAACTAACGAGAAAAGACCATCCTTTTGCTTGGACGAATCGTTGTGAGGTCAGTTTTCAAGAACTGAAGCAGAGACTGACTAGTACCCATGTATTGGCCATTCCTGACACCGGAAAACCTTTTTGAGGTTTTTTGGGGTGCATTTTGATGCAGGAGAGAAGAGTTGTTGCTTATGCGTCGAGACAACTTAAGATCCATGAGAGAAACTATCCTACTCATGATCTGGAATTAGCTGCAGTGGTGTTTGCTCTCAAGATATGGAGGCATTATTTATATGGAGCTCAGTTTCAGGTGTTCAATGATCACAAGAGCCTGAAATACCTTTTTGATAAAAAAGAACTCAACATTAGGCAGAGAAGGTGGATGAAGTTCTTAAAAGACTACGACTTTGATCTTCTTTACCATCCAGGGAAGGCAAATGTAGTTGCTGATGCCTTGAGTAGAAAATCAGTACATGTTTCTGCATTGATGGTTAAAAAGCTAGAGCTAATTGAAGATTTCAGAGAATTAAAGTTGCAAGTAGAAATCAAGCCTAATAACATTAGATGCAATAGACTGGAGGTATCTAGTAATTTGATTGAACGCATTAAAGTATAGCAGCTTATGGATCCTAAGCTTTAGAAAACAGTGGCTTTAATTGGCGTTGAGCAAGGAAAAGATTTCAATACTGGGACGGACGGTCTTCTGCAGTTCAGAGGTAGAACCTGTGTACCAAATGACAGAGAACTGAAAAGATTGATCCTAGAAGAAGGTCACCACAGTCATTTTAGCATGCATCCAGGCATGACTAAGATGTACCAAGACCTTAAGAAATCATTTTGGTGGTCAGGGATGAAAAATGATGTGGCCAGATTTGTCTCATCTTGCCTTACATGTCAGAAGGCTAAGATTGAGCACCAGAGACCTGGTGGTATGTTGCAGCAGCTTGATGTTCCCAAGTAGAAATGGGATAGTATTGCTATGGACTTCGTCACCCATCTACCACGTACTATTAGAAATCATGATGCCATCTGGGTAATTGTTGATAGATCGACCAAGAGCGCCCACTTCTTGGCAATCAGTTTGAAGATGTCAATGCAGAAGCTTGCTCAATTATACATCAAGGAGATAGTGAGACCGAATGGAGTGCCTTCGAGTATAATATATGACAGAGATTCGCGATTCACCTCTCGATTCTGGCAGACCTTACAAAGTGAGATGGGTAGTAGGTTGCAGATGAGCTCATCTTATCACCCTCAGATAGATGGCCAGTCTGAAAGAACCATACATTCATTGGAGGACTTGCTTAGAACGTGTATACTAGACCATCTGGGCGCCTGGGATGAAGTGTTGTCATTGGTAGAGTTCACCTATAACAACAGTTTTCAAACCAGTATTGGAATGGCTCCGTTCGAGGCTTTATATGGGAGGCGCTGCAGAACGCCTTTATGCTGGTTCCAGGATGAAGAGTCTATGTTAATTGGACCAGAGATTGTGCAGCAAACGACTGAGAAGGTTAAGTTGATCCAAGAGAGAATGCGAGCCTCACAAAGTAGGCAGAAATCATATGCTGATAAGTGACGCAGACCTCTAGAGTTTGAGCCAGGTGATAATGTATTTCTTTGTGTGAAGCATACTACTAGAGTAGGAAAGGTCATCCGTGCTAAGAAGCTTTCTCCCAGATATCTTGGGCCATATATCAGATTTCTAGACACATCGGGCCAGTCGCATATAAGATAGCTATGTCGCCTCAGTTAGCTAATCTCCACCCTGTCTTTCATGTTTCTCAACCCAGAAAATATGTCCCTGATCCTTCTCACGTGTTGGAAGCTGACACTGTGCAGGTTAAGGAAGACCTCTTTATCGAGATGCAGCCAATCAGAGTGGATGATAGGATGACCAAACGGCCAGACGGGAAAGCTACCAGCCTAGTCAAAGTCATTTGGGACAGCAGAACGGGTGATTCTACTTCGCAATTAGAGGAAGATATGCAGAAGTTTTATCCTCACTTGTTCTCTAGAAGTCTTAATTTTTGAGGACGAAAATTTTGTTGTTGGGGAGAATGTAAAGGTTTAGAAATAAGTCAGCTTTGAGAATAGCCAAGTGGCAGCAAATGATGGGCTAAACTTAATTAGCAAACTAATTTCTAATAAAAAACAGATTTTTCCTCAAACTTTCTCTCATCATCTGAAACAAACTTTGCCAACCTTCAGAGCGTTCCTTTCTTTCCTCTGCCTTCTTCCCACCATAACTCAAGATTGAACCATTCCTTTGTTGAATAGGGAGTTCTTAAGCAATCTGGGAACTGAGAGCAACGATTTCATCGATCAAACTCTCTTTTCTTCAACTGGTAAGTGTTTTTGCCCTTCCTGTGCGTTTAGGAGCTGTAAACATCCAGCCAATTTGCTTGCATGTAACTCCTATATATTTTCCTCAAGCTTCACCCTACTTTAGGTTTTGAAACCTGCCTCCTTTTCCCAATTTGTGACCTGTAGGTGGTTCTAGAGCCTCTTGAGGGTAAAGGTGCAGCTAGATCATTCGGTGTGCTGAACAGTGAAGTTTAGAGGTAAGGGAAGCTTAGGTCTCTTCTCTGTTTGTACAAATCACCATGTGCGTGAGTTGGGGTTCTGTTTTATTTGTATGATAATGCATGTGTTTGTGGTGCGATAGAATTACATTGTTGTTGAACTGAAATTAGGTGATTTATCTATGAGATCATGAGCTATTCGATTTCCCAGTTATGACTCTGTAAATTGTTACTCATGAATTGGTATGGATATGAGGGAGTGCTGAATTTGAGGGATGGGATGAGGTAAATTCTGTTATGCAGGCTCCTAGGTAGAAAGTTAGTTGAATTAAGGTGTTCTAGGCTATATTAAGGGAACTAGAGTAGCCAAATTTAGAATTGGGTGTTACAGTTGACTTATTAGAAGTGTCAAAATGGTGCAAAATAACTTCTAATCGGTAAATTCAGATTTAGATCTTTAAGTTGATGAAATGAAGGTTTTTGAGTGGAATTTGATACGTAGAAGCTAAGGAATGATGTTAGGAACGTTTAATATCGCTTAGGCAATTTTAATTCAACCTATATCTTGAGTTAGGAGCCTTAGAAATTCAGCAAAAGGCCTAAAACGAAATTGGAGTGTTTGAGTTCTGCAAATTTGTAGAATTTTGATTATGCAGATTTTGCAGACTTGCTGTGCGAGCGGTTTCGCACAACGAGTTGTCCAGGCAGGGTGCTCTCTGCCAGAGAACTCGCGTAACGCCTCTGGTGTGCTATGCGAATCGTTCCAGAGGTTTCCCCTCTTTTTGGTGAGTCGCAGTATGAATCAGGTTGCTTTGCTACTAATGTTGGGGTAAGGAATTAACTAGATAATTAGAAAAGCACGAGAGATGTGCTCTGCGAGAGCGTGAGGCCTGGAGCCTCTGAGTTAATTCGCAAGGCGAGATTTCTCGCCATGCGAATGCTTTGAAGTGGGTTGCCTCTTTTTGAGGACTCGCTATGCGAACCAGATTCGTTGTGCGAATGTTACCTAGTTTCGCTTAGCGAGCTTGTGTGCTAAGCGATTTCTTTCACGATGATCTACTCTTTTCTTCTTTCTTTGTGAGTGACAGTTGATGTGTGACTTATGTATGGTTTAGTATGATTGTAGATGGTGTGTTAAGAATTATGAAAGAATGTTTATATTTAAATACGAGGAAACTTTGCAAGAATGTGATGTGATGATGATTTAAAGTAAGATCTCTAGGTGAGATCATTTAGTGTTTAGAATGAATGTAAGAGGCTTCCATATGGGGGGTTATCCCAACACTCTAATGCTCTTTTATTCTCACTTAGAGGGGATTGACGCATGCGGTGAGAGTAGTGGGAGGTCCTAGTGTAGGCGATTCTTGGAAGGCCTATTGCGCGGTAACGGACTAACACTTGTGTGTGGTAGGGTAAAACGCGTTGGCAATGGCTTTGCAAAGCAGTAGAGGCCACCACAAGTGCATAACCCACCGCATATCGACATTCATTCTAAGTCCAGATGAGTCTAGTGAGTCATAACATGATAGGATGAATTGTTTAATCAATGTATGCACATGATTTCTTTGCTTAACTGTTGTATGATGTGTTGCATGTTTCTTTGAAAACCTAGCTTACCCTTACTCTTGTTTGTGATGCATGTTTTATGTTCTTTCCCTTTTGCGATGATCATCCAAATTTGGATGTGAGTAGAGGGAGATGAGGCTTCTTTGGAGCAGGCCCTGGATGAGTCGGATGCAACTGCCCCTAGCTCTTAGGACTTTCTTTTAGTTTCAATTTAGACATATTCTGTATTTTTGAAATACTCTACAACTTGTACTTAAAGTTTTTAAATTCTAGCCATAATTTGGATGACTGTATATTTGATACTCTGATCTAATAACTATTAACTGCTTTCTCATATTATAACAGCTTAATCCTATTATATTATATGTTATATGATATTTTGAATGTCACAAAAATAACTTTTCAATTATACATTCTAGAAGTTATTTGACATTCAGATTATATAGCTCAGAAGTAATTTTTTTACTTTTACTTGTGCAATTTATAAGTTTTTTTTAAAAGGAAAAGTGTTTAAACAATTTAAAAGTTATTTTTAATTTTCAAATTGTAAATTAAGAGTCAAATTATTTTTTAATTATTTTTTAAATTGAATATTTTAAAATATAAAGTTGATCAAATTATACCATTTGAAATTTAAAAAAAATAATTATGCAAATTATATGGTATAGATTATAAAATATACATTTCAAAGTGAAAAATATAAAATATAAAAAGTTATGGGGTTGCAAGAGAAAATTGTGGAGATGCATATGTTTTGTGACATCAAGTTGCATAACCATAAATCAATTATTCCCTAAAGAAAACATTAATAGTGGTACGTAGTTTGGAAGAGAGGAATTTGTAGGATATCCTTAGTGAAACATCACTAAACTAAGGACAAAAATATTAGAGATTACTTCATTAGTCCTTTCCTCTTTTTTCTTTTCCTTATACACTAGTGAAAAAATGTTGTTTAACATCAGCTCATAGACGTCTGTTAGAGCTTCACCGACGTCATATGATGACCAGTGGCATTACCGTAAATAAGATGGTAACCTAGACGTCGATTTCAAGGTAATACGACGTTTATTAAGCAGTACACGTCAGCTCTGCCGTAAGCCGACGTCCAATGTAATGAGGTCGGCAAGAAGACAGACTTCTCCTGCGCATTTGACGTCGGTTGTGATGGGGCCGACGTCTACTTGGGTGCAGTTAATGCTGGTCACCTGATTCCCAGGCTATTAGACGTCAGGTTGTCAAAAACCGACTTCTATGGCCTGTCCGGAAGGCGGGAAGACAAATTTTTTTTGCAAAAGAGACGTCGCATTTCTCGGTGCGCGACGTCTATGTGCCTGTAATTAATTATGTGCATCAAACTCCGAGGCACTTCCACGTCCGACAGCAGAAAACCGACGTCTATATTATTATAGACGTCGGCGCCCCTTCACAACTGTCATCTACGTCCCTGACAGAAGTGAAATGTCAATCGGTTCAGCGCCCTAGACGTCGGTGCCCCTTCACAACCGACGTCTAATGGGCATTCAAAAAGTCAGTTTAAATTTTAACTTGGTCGTCGAATTAGTTAGACAATCGACGTCTAGATTACTATAGACGTCGGTTTTGCAAGCAACCGACGCTCAATTTCATTTTAAATAAATCGTAGACACTTCACGACATTCAGTTTCTGATATCGTCTTTGTCTCTTCTCTTTTTTCTCTTGTTTCTCTCTTGCGGAATTGCATTATTGTTTCTGATATCTTTAAAATGACAAGTTTGAATTTAAATGTAGATTATATGGGTGGTTTTTTTATAGTTGTAGTGTTATGAAATTGTATAGTTAAATATGAATGTGAAATTGATTTGGGAAAAAAATGTGAGCAATGGGTATCTTGTTTGAGCAATTTGATCTTTAGAAAATCTTTTGAATGAATTATACTAGGTAAGAAAAGAAATGGAAATAAAGATTGAGTTGAGCCGCACAAGCCAAATATCAGATTTCTTCATTTTTCTAAGATGGCACTACGCACCAGATATCTACCGTTGGGTGCCACATTATGGCCAATGGGTGATTCCTTTGACAGTGGCTCCATTAGAAGCCATCCCTAGGTGTCATTGAGCATCGCTTGACGCCATTCTAGAATTTCAGTTCTGTACTATATGGCTATACAACCGTACAATAAGACTGACTGAGAGACTATTGAGAGTGGCCAAACAGGTTGGAGTCCACGCGTCATGCAATCCAAATAAACGGTGTACTGACCACACGGTCAGGAAAGTGGAAGACTGGACAGTATCCTCCAGTGGTTTCCATCCCTAAATGTCACTTCAAATCAAGATTACTGGTAAACGTTACTTAGCATGTAATGGGTCATGATTGGGCCGTGATTAAGGTTTCGTTAATTTCAGACCCATCTTGAAACCTATAAATAGAGGTCAAAGGTAGGTGATTGCATTTATTGCGAATTTAAGATTTTACTGTGACCCGATCGAATTAATCACTGACTTGAGCATTTGAGTGCCTTTGACAGGTACATCTGGATGGTTTAGAAGACAAGCAAAGAAAGACTTTGGCCTAGAACATACATAAATACCTAAGATAACTTTGAGAAAAGAGTGAATGAGTGTTTTGTGGAGATCCTCGACCCTATACCCGAAACAAGTTCCAAAAAGCTCTAATACCTATGGTGTTGGATGCCCTTGTCTAGCACTAGGCAATAGGTTTTACATGATGGCTTTATGAGAAAAGTTGAAATGTTAGGTGTGAATTTGGGATAATTATTGATAATAAGTTGCATTATAGTGAAATTGAGATGTGGTTATAAGTACAAGGTGAAGGAAATGAAATGGAATAATGAGAAGTGGGTGAAATTCATGTTTGTATGATCTTGTGTTCTTTAGGGAGAGGCACACACATTTTTTAATGTTATTATGCATTGACTATGGAAACTCTTTAAAAGCAATCCTTATACTCTACTAGACTCATTGACTCATCTAGATGAAGAAGTCTAGGTGGTGAAGAGGGAAGAAAGTTTTTATAACTGGTCTTGGGGTTGTGGATAAGTAACTCACTTTATCATGGGAGAGACTATTAGGTGCCATTACTGAAAACGTAACACTGAGGATTTTATTTTACATGACAAAGCAAAACTTATAGAGTTCGAGCATATGCACATCCTTGTGAATGATTGTGATCATGCTTTATGGTAACTGAAGTGGTGATTTGTTTGGTTGATTATAATTTCTCTTTATGTGATAATTATATATTAAATGCTAAGTTATCATTAACTTATCCTTGTTTTGTTTTTTGTTGTTGTGTCTCTTTTGTAATGATTGTTTTTGTGACATGAGCATATAAGAATATAAGTGGTGGTAATGTAGTCAGTAAGTTGAGGGATGTGCTTTGCATACCATTTAGAGTCATGTACATAGTTATATAGTGTGATGTAATAATTTCTTCTTGAACGATTCTAGTGCTTTTGATGTACTACGAAAGACTCATGAATATATCACAGTTCACTAGTGCAAAAACGTTGTTTAACGTCACACAGTAGACGTCGATTAAGGATCGGAGAGACGTATATTGATGACCGGTGGTATTTCCGTAAATAAGTTGGCAATATAGGCGTCCGTTAGGTCGATCTCCGACGTCTATAGATTTTAGACGTCGGCCCTTCCAACCTGACGTCCATATTTTTGACCGTTTGGTGAAAAGTCATTTCCTTCAGCCTTATAGACGTCGGTTCGTTTGGGGTCCCGACGTCTATATGACGAAAATTAATGCTGCTCACCTACCTATTAGACATATAGACGTCGGTCTTTTGCTAACTGACGCCTATAAGTCTGCTAGACAGGTGAATAATCACTTTTTTCAGCCTTATATACATCAGATCCCACCACATTGACGGGGCCCCGACGTCTATATGGCGGAAATTAATGCTCATCACCAACCTGTCAGAAATATAGACGTCGGGCTCATTGTAACAAACGCTTATATGTCCTCTAGGCAGGTGAATAGTCACTATTTTCAGCCCTATAGACGTCGGATCCCGCCACTTTGACATCTATATACAAGTCTAGACGTCAGTTGCATCAGGTACCGACGTCTATAATCTTACCAGGTACGTGAAAAGTCATTCGTTTCCGCCCACAAGACGTCTCATCCCGCCAAGCTGACGTCTATATACAACAAAAATATTAATTTTTAAATCGAATGGACGTCATATTAGTCAAGCATCCGACGTATTTGCTATTGTAGACGTCGGTTCTGTGTACAACAGACGTCCAATTTCTTGTTAAATAACACTGCGAACCAGCGGTTTGCGAACCAACACTTTGATCGTCTTTGCCTTTTCTCTCTGCTGCTCTGCATTTCCAAGTAAGTTTTCTCTCCTTTTAACTATTTAAAGTTTTTTTTACTCCGATTAAAGTAATCTTTGAGGTATTATCTCTCATTTGAACCAATTAAAATGAGTTTTCGTTGTGTTTTGGTGCGGTTTTTTTGTTGTGTCTTTGTGTAGCGTAGTGCACCTTCTCCCTTTGCTAGTTTCCTCGTAAGGAAAACTTGCGTTTTTTTGGATTTCTCACGGCATTTCAATCCAACGACGAACTTGGGTTGTTGCCTATGTCCATTCCAACCGCCAACGAAAAAGTATACGGTGAGAATGTATTCTCACCGTATTCTTTTTCATTTGCGGTCAGAATGGACCTAGGCAACGACCCAAGTCTGTCTTTGGATTGAAATGTCATGAGAAGTCCAAAAGACGCAACTTTTTCTTACGAAGAAACTAGCAAAGTAAGGAGGTGCTACTACGCTACCCCAAGACACGACAAAAACCGCACCAAAACGTCGGTTAATGCAATGTTTGACAACTTTATAAACGTCCCAAGTTTTACAGACCGACGTCTAAGGTAAGATTAGACGTCGGTTAGTGCATTGTCGGATGTCTTTGTAGACGTTGGGCTTTTGAACTTAACTGACGTCTATATCGACGTCGCACCTGCAAAAAACCGACGTCCCATTAACGTCACTCATATAGACGTCGGTTCTGGTGGTGACTTTAAAAGTAAAAAAGAATTGACGTCTAAAGCCCTTTTTACACTAGTGGGTTTAGTGATTAATCTTGGACATTGACTCAAATAAGTATCTATATCAAAAGTTTTTTTTAATGAAAATTAGACGAACTTTAGCTATTAAAATGAAAGACGATATAAAATTAATTATAATGATTAGTTTGAAAAAAAAGTAGTTATATAAAAAGTCTCACACATAGAGAAAAGAGATTTCTTAAAAGTAATTAAATAATTTTAAAATAAATTGGGTTATTAGATTTTTTTATATAGTTATTTAATGGTTTTATTGGATGAAATTTCAGTATTTTGGAGCGTTAGAATAAGTTTCTGTCATCGTATTATTTTTCAACCATTATTGTGTTTTGAAAAGCCAAAGGGGGCAAGCAATCTTTTCTTTATTGTAACCAAATTCGAAGCATTGAAAACCATTTTATATTATAGGGTTTATACGTAATAATTGATTGAGACCAAGGTTTTTCTCCAATAATAATCAATTCTTCTGATAAAAAAAGAATAACAGCTAGCATCACGGCTTTATATATATACCTCCATTTCACCCAAAAAATGGTTTTATACACATCAATTCATTTTGTTTATTAGTTTCCACCATGAAACATCATTGATCACAATCTCTTTTAACTACATCTTTTAAAATAAATAAGTTTAATACTATGATAATATTTAAAATTATTTTATAAATACTAAATTGATATGAGACTACCTAAAACTTTTATTTACAAAATAAGTAAGACACATATGTACTTATAATTCCTAAATTTGTGATTGAAATTCATTATGCAACTTGTTTGGTTGTGCTATTCGATAGTAAACCAAAATTAGTAGTTATCTTGACAAGGTGATATGTTATTTCAGAAGTATATTATAGTACACAATGTGACAATGGTTTTATCTAAACCACAGAATCTAGCATTTGTTCCACAGTTGATTGCGCTAGTGAGTGCACCAAATCCTCTCTGGTTAGACTAACAATCTTAAATTATTTAGTACACTGTTAACTCATTAAATAAAGGCAAAAACAGTTCTATTTCAAAGTTACAATAAAGGTTTAATCATTCTATAAATAGCTGCAACTTAGACAAAATGCCACATAACTCAAGTTTTGACAAATTATTTGGCACCTATGAAGACTGTCCACCTCCCTGCCAAGCAATGTTACTCTTGGTTCTTACTTGGCCTACTCTCTGTCACTGCTTCCCTTGCTTCAGCTGCAGAGAATCACTACCATGAGTTTGTTGTAAGTGTTTTCTATTCAATGTAATGATCACACAGTATTTGCTCAGTTTTCATTTATGTCATGCACCATTTCTTAGTTGTACTAACTTCAATTTTTGCTTGAAATAGATTCAAACTGCTCCAGTGAAGAGGCTGTGCAGAACCCACAATATACTCACTGTGAATGGGCAGTTTCCTGGCCCAACTATGGAAGCAAGAGATGGAGATTCTATTGCAATCAAAGTAGTAAATGCTGGACCATATAACATCTCCATCCATTGGTAAATAGCATCATCATTTATCCCCACATAAGACATTTTTTTGTTTTACCCTTCTGTCATAACAATCATGAAAATTAAAATGCTTCATGCTGAGAATATTATGTATGCTTTGCATCAGGCATGGGTTAAGGATGTTGAGAAATCCATGGGCAGATGGTCCTAGTTATGTGACTCAGTGTCCCATTCAACCAGGGGGGAGTTACACATACCGTTTTACAATACAAAATCAAGAGGGGACACTGTGGTGGCATGCTCACACTGGTTTCCTAAGAGCCACCGTCTATGGAGCTTTCATCATATATCCAAAATTGGGTTCTCCTTATCCATTCTCCATGCCTAAGAAAGAATTTCCCCTCCTTCTTGGTACTTATACCTAAAACCATCACTTATTCTTTTCAATTCAGTTCTATAATTTACCTCTGCACCATAATAAAACGTTTCTTCCACTGCAAAAGATGCTGAAATCTTTATTTCTATCAAACAATGACAATTGTGTCATGATAATGCACAGAGGAATGGTTTGACAGGGATCCAATGGCTCTCTTAAGGCAGGCACAATTCACAGGAGCACCTCCAAATGTATCTGTTGCATACACAATCAATGGTCAACCAGGAGATCTTTACAGATGTTCAAGTCAAGGTTTGGAATTCTTACAGAGCCATGGCTTCCATGCAGATTTCTATTCTCTTATGATTCACACATGGCTAAAATATAGAACAAATATGCAATGCAGAAACAGTACGTGTACCAGTAGATGCTGGTGAGACAATTCTCTTGAGAATCATCAACAGTGCACTCAATCAAGAACTGTTTTTCGCAATTGCCAACCACAGGATGACTGTGGTTGCTACTGATGCTGCTTACACCAAGTCTTTCACTACCAATGTCCTGATGATAGGTCCTGGCCAGACAATCGATGTCCAATGCACTGCCGATCAAACACCTGGAAGATACTACATGGCTGCACGTGCATATCAAACAGCCATGAATCCTCCATTTGACAAGACCACCACCACTGCAATCCTGGAATACAAATCTGCTAGCTGCGGCAAAGGAAACGGACAGGTTCCAAGACCAATACTGCCAGTTTTACCAGCTTTTAATGACACAGCCACTGCAACTGCATACACAGCAGGGATCAGAGGCATTTCCGAAATCAATGTCTTCACAAGAGTTGATGTTAGCCTATATTTCGTTGTTGGGTTGGGGTTAACCAACTGCACAAGTCCTAATAGTCCAATGTGCCAAGGACCAAATGGAACTCGCTTGACAGCCAGCATAAACAACAATTCCTTTGTTCTTCCAACCACTGTTAGAATTACCTAACAATTAAGTGACTCATGTGAAAATAATTAAGGGTTAAAATGTGATTTAAAATAATTAAAGGACTTAATGGCAATTAATACAACTTGATGGAAGTTGTATAATTATGGATGGAGGGTTCTGTCCCAATGCATAAGGAGCTCTCTCTCTTCCATTAAAACACCATCAAGAAAGCTTAAGAGAGAGTATTAAGCTTGCATCAAGGGATAGATTTGGCTAAGGAGTTAAAGATCAAGAGCAAGGAAATCAAGATCAATTAGCATGGATCAAGGTTAGTAATTTTCCTATCCTAATTTATGAAATCAAATTTGATGTTGTGAGAATCATAAAATCTTAAGATCCTATTGAATGTAATTAAGACAAAAACTTACATGTGGTATCAGAGCGTTAGGTTGCTAGATTTATGATTCTCCTAGAATGAAGAAATTTGATTCATGGGTTTTTCCTAAGAAATGATGAATTATAGGATTTATGAATATTACGTTTTTGTTGGTTGCCTCTGTTGAAACCATGGTGCTGGAACTTGTTCTTCAACTAATGTTTTAAGCTGCATACGTAAAAGTAAAGCTGCACTTATTGATTGAAAATGGGTGTTAGAGATAATGAATAGTATTTGGGTTTGAAATGTCAAACTTTCCAAAGTGAAAGTTTCTTACGGGAATGCAAATGAATCATGCCAACAAAGTTAATCATTAAAGTTTAACTTTATGAATATATGTATTAAACAATTGTAAGAATGGCAGGAACCTTTGTCTGCATCATGTCCATAAATAAAGGCATCTAGCTTATTTTATATAAATGATAATGCCAACATACAGCACGCCAATTTTGAAAAGCAACTTTCCTTGCTTGTTTTATATGAATGAAATATGATGCATTGAACTTTGCAATAAATAAAAAAAAAAAAAATTTACCCACTTAAATTGAAATTAGGTTTTTCAATTTTAATTATGACACATAATAAATTTTTATGTGAATAAATGTATATTGTTAAATTAAATTTAACAAGGATGTTATATATGGTTAATAACAAATTAAAGTTATTATTGTTATTATTATTTGAAATTAATTATGGTAAATTTTGTTAGTCACCAAAGTGGCCAAAATTTTAAAGATATTTTAATTTCAAATTATTAATGATTTTATTTCAATTACCCATTGTATGGATGTTAAATTATGAATAATTAATTTATGGGTTAATTGAAAATTCATTATTATAAGATATTTTGTATCATCCAAAGATGATTATTTGCTCTTATAATTAATGAGTATGATTGTAGATAATTTTGTATGCTCGCTAGATTTATTTATATACCCAAAGGTAGTAGATGATTCTAGTTGATGCGTATTTTAATTATCAATAAAGATATAAATTATTAGCATCATTATGTTTATGTTTTGTGTATTAATGGATCTCCCAAAGGAGAACACTAATATACATAGAATGATGATTAAAGTCTGAATCTGTATTTATGACTCAAAGCACTAATGATTAGCATGTATTATTTACAGTCCCCGTTCCGGTATCTTTACACTCGCTCGCTACGTCTGTTCCGGTCTTTAATGGATTGAATTTCCCTGATTGGAGTGAACAAGTCCAATTTCACTTAGGTGTATTGGATCTTGACTTGGCTCTTCAAGTTGAGAAACCGGCTGCTATCACTGATATCAGTAGCACTGAAGAGAAAACTCATTACAAAGCTTGGGAAAGGTCAAACAGACTTAGTCTAATGTTTATGAGAATGAGCATTGCAAGTAACATCAAATCTGCTATTCCGAAAACTGAAAACGCAAAAGAATTTATGAAATTTGTGGAAGAGCGCTCCCAAACTGCTGACAAGTCCCTCGCTGGGACATTGATGAGTACGTTGACCACCATGAAGTTTGACGGTTCACGTACTATGCATGAACATGTGATCGAGATGACAAATATTGCAGCAAGACTTAAGTCTTTGGGAATGAAAGTGGATGAAACTTTTCTCGTGCAGTTCATTTTGAACTCATTACCGTCTGAGTATGGTCCATTTCAGATGAACTATAACACCTTAAAAGACAAGTGGAATGTGCATGAATTGCACAGTATGTTAGTTCAAGAAGAGACCAGACTTAAGAACTTAAGAAGCCACTCTATTCATTATCTAAAGAATCAAGGAGCTGGAAAGAAATTTAAGAAACATGTAAAGGGTAAAGGACCATTAAAGATTGACGAGTCCTCAACCAAAATCCAGAAGAAAAATGACAAATGTCATTTCTGCAAGAAGTCTGGACATTTTCAGAAAGATTGCTTAAAGCGTAAAGCTTGGTTCGAAAAGAAAGGTGAGCATAATGCTTACGTATGTTTTGAATCAAACTTAACTGAAGTTCCACATAATACTTGGTGGATTGATTCTGGATGTACGACTCATGTTTCTAATGTGATGCAGGGATTCCTTACAATCCGAACCATAAACCCAACTGAGAAGTTCGTCTTCATGGGAAATAGAGTGAAAGTTCCAGTGGAAGCTGTCGGGACTTATCGATTGATTCTTGACACTGGATATCACTTAGACCTGATGGATACTTTCTATGTACCTAGTATCACTAGAAATTTAATTTCTTTGTCTAAGCTTGATGTTGCTGGATACTCTTTTAAATTTGGGAATGGTTGTTTCAGTTTGTTTAAGCGTGCTTGTATGATTGGATCTGGTACACTTTATGATGGTTTATATAAATTAAATTTGGATAATTTATATGCTGAAACTCTTATGACCTTGCATCACAATGTTAGCACTAAACGCAGTTTAGTGGATGAACGATCTGCTTATTTGTGGCATAAACGTTTGGGACACATTTCCAAAGAAAGGATACAAAGATTAGTGAAGAATGAAATCCTTCCGGATTTAGATTTTACTGATCTGAATGTATGTGTTGATTGTATTAAAGGCAAACAAACAAAACACACAAAGAAAGGAGCCACAAGAAGTAAACAACTTCTTGAAATTATACACACTGATATATGTGGTCCGTTTGATGTGAATTCCTTCAATAAAGAGAAATACTTCATCACCTTCATTGATGATTTTTCGCGTTATGGATATGTCTATCTACTGCATGAGAAATCTCAAGCAGTAAATGTCTTGGAAGTTTACGTAAATGAAGTAGAAAGACAATTAGACAGAAAGGTGAAAATTGTCAGGTCTGATAGAGGTGGTGAGTATTATGGAAGATATGATGAAAATGGACAACATCCTGGTCCATTTGCTAAATTTCTTGAGAAACGTGGTATTTGTGCTCAATACACAATGCCAGGCACACCACAACAAAATGGTGTATCAGAAAGGCGTAATCGAACCTTAATGGATATGGTTAGGAGTATGTTAAGTAATTCATGTTTACCTATATCGTTGTGGATGTATTCCTTAAAGACTGCCATGTATTTGTTAAACAGGGTTCCCAGTAAAGCTGTTCAAAAGACTCCTTTTGAGTTATGGACAAATAGGAAACCCAGTTTGAGACACCTGCATGTTTGGGGTTGTCAGGCAGAAATAAGAATTTATAATCCGCAAGAAAAGAAACTGGATGCAAGAACAATCAGTGGATATTTCATTGGTTATCCAGAAAAATCAAAAGGGTATATATTTTACTGTCCTAACCATAGTACAAGAATTGTTGAAACTGGAAATGCTCGGTTCATTGAAAATGGTGAAACTAGTGGGAGTGAAGATTCACAAAAGGTTGAAATTACAGAAATTAAAGTGCAAGTTCCTGTAATTGGTACCTCTTCTTCAAGAGTTGTTGTTCCTCATGTTGTAGAAACACACAACAATCAAGAAGAACAACACATCAATACTCCCGTGATTAACAATGAACCAGTTGTAGAACAATCACAAGAAATAGTATTAAGAAGATCTCAAAGAGAAAGAAAGTCTGCTATTTCAAATGATTATGTGGTTTATCTACAAGAGTCAGAAAATGACTTAAGTATTGATAATGATCCAGTTTCATTTTCAGAAGCCATTAATGGTGATAATTCTGATAAGTGGTTAAATGCTATGAAAGATGAGCTTAAATCGATGGTACAAAATGATGTATGGGATCTTGTGGAATTACCAGAAGGATGCAAGAGAGTTGGGTGTAAATGGGTCTTTAAGACTAAACGTGACTCTCATGGTAATATCGAACGGTACAAGGCCCGACTTGTTGCCAAAGGTTTTACTCAGAAAGATGGCATTGACTATAAAGAAACATTTTCACCTGTTTCTAAGAAAGATTCTTTCAGAATTATCATGGCATTAGTAGCTCATTATGATCTTGAGTTGCATCAAATGGATGTTAAAACTGCTTTTCTGAATGGAGATTTAGATGAGGATGTCTATATGGATCAACCGGAAGGATTCACTGAAAAAGGAAAGGAACACATGGTGTATAAACTAAAGAAATCAATATATGGACTTAAACAAGCTTCCCGACAATGGTATCTCAAGTTCAATGATACTATTATATCCTTTGGATTTAAAGAAAACACTGTTGATCGGTGTATATATCTAAAGGTCAGTGGGAGCAAGTTTATATTTTTGATTCTATATGTTGATGATATCTTGCTTGCAACTAATGATCTTAGTCTATTAAGTGAGACTAAGAAATTTCTCTCTAACAACTTTGAAATGAAAGATATGAATGAGGCATATTATGTGATAGGAATAGAAATATTCCGTGATAGATCACAAGGATTGTTAGGTTTGTCTCAGAAAGCATATATTAATAAAGTTTTAGAGAGATTTAAGATGGATAAATGTTCAGCATCTCCCGTTCCAATACATAAAGGAGACAAGTTTAGTCTCATGCAATGTCCAAAGAATGATTTGGAACGGAAACAGATGGAAAATATCCCTTATGCATCTGTTGTTGGGAGTTTGATGTATGCTCAAACATGTACAAGACCAGATATTAGTTTTGCAGTTGGTATGCTTGGTAGATATCAGAGTAATCCAGGAATGGATCACTGGAAAGCTGCAAAGAAAGTTTTAAGATACCTACAAGGAACAAAGAATCACATGCTTACTTACAAGAGATCTAATCATCTTGAAGTGATTGGATACACAGATTCAGACTTTGCTGGCTGTATAGATACAAGAAAATCTACTTATGGTTATCTGTATCTGTTAGCCGGAGGAGCGATCTCATGGAAAAGTGCGAAGCAGTCCGTCATTGCTACTTCCACAATGGAAGCTGAATTTGTGGCATGCTTTGAGGCCACTATTCAGGCTAATTGGTTGCGGAACTTTATTTCAGGACTTGGAATAGTTGACAGTATTGCCAAGCCGCTGAAAATTTATTGTGACAATTCCGCAGCAGTCTTCTTTTCTAAGAATGACAAATATTCCAAAGGTGCTAAACATATGGAATTGAAATACTTTGTCGTTAAAGAAGAAATTCAGAAACATAAAGTGTCAATAGAACATATTAGCACTGATTTAATGATTTCTGACCCTTTAACAAAAGGGTTACCGCCCAAATTATTTGTTGATCATGTAAAGAACATGGGCATTATGTCTACCATTGAAAATTGAATGTTAATGTTATTAATGCTTATGTGACACCTGAATTCTTTAATGTATAAGTTTCTGAAATTTGTATTTGTATTTTCTTCTATATGGTTATGTATACAAATTATGATGAAGAAAAACAAACAAATTATATTATTGTTATTAAAATGACATTATGTTTGAACCCATTATGTATTTAAGTTTTGTAATGTCATATTAAAGAGAAAGAGATAATACAGTAGTACATGGAAGGAGACATATCGGTTGAATGATGTGCGACCGCCATGACTCTTATTATTTCTATATCTTTAATTATGAATAATGATGAAGCCAATTATATAAAGTCCTTAAATGCGCATTATGATTATTTATAAATCACATAATGTTATGACATCACAAGAGTCAAGTGGGAGAATGTTAGAATTACCTAACAATTAAGTGACTCATGTGAAAATAATTGAGGGTCAAAATGTGATTTAAAATAATTAAAGGACTTAATGGCAATTAATACAACTTGATGGAAGTTGTATAATTATGGATGGAGGGTTCTGTCCCAATGTATAAGGAGCTCTCTCTCTTCCATTAAAACACCATCAAGAAAGCTTAAGAGAGAGTATTAAGCTTGCATCAAGGGATAGATTTGGCTAAGGAGTTAAAGATCAAGAGCAAGGAAATCAAGATCAATTAGCATGGATCAAGGTTAGTAATTTTCCTATCCTAATTTATGAAATCAAATTTGATGTTGTGAGAATCATAAAATCTTAAGATCCTATTGAATGTAATTAAGACAAAAACTTACAACCACCACATCCCTTATGCAAGCCTACTATCAAGGGATTCCTGGTGTTTTCACCACAGACTTTCCTCCAGTTCCTCCTCTGCAATTCAACTACACCGGCAATGTACCGCGGGGGCTATGGACCCCTGTAAGAGGAACTAAGCTCTTCAAGGTGAAGTATGGTTCACATCTGCACATTGTTCTGCAGGACACAAGCATAGTAACAACTGAGGACCACCCTATGCATGTTCATGGATTCCACTTCTTTGTAGTTGGTTCAGGCTTTGGCAACTTCAACCCAGCAACAGATCCTGCAAGGTTTAACCTTGTAGACCCACCTGTGAGGAACACCATTGGAACACCACCAGGAGGATGGGTAGCCATTCGTTTTGTGGCTGATAATCCAGGTAACAACATCATATCTACTCCTATAAACGTTCTCAATCTTTCAGCACTATGGACAAAACTTACATATCTATATAAACCTTCATTATCAAGCATCTAATGTGAACTGCAAACTAACAAATTATTCGTTTTTTTTCGTTTTACAAATCAGGAATTTGGTTCTTGCATTGTCACATAGACTCGCATCCGAATTGGGGTCTGGCAACTGCACTTTTGGTAGAAAATGGAGTTGGTCCATCGCAGTCAGTGATTCCTCCACCACCAGATCTTCCTCAGTGTTAGATCAAGAAAACATCATTAGTGACAATTTTTATGTTCCTCAATTACTGCATTGTTGTTTCACCAGGTCTCTTTTGACAGTATTTGTTCTGTGGTGTTTCAAGGCCCAGAATTGGACCATGCTCTAAACCTGCACTTTTTCTTTTACAACTTTTCATTCATATCACAACATTTCCACATTTGGCATCAAGTTTCCTTGTAAAATGCGTATTAATCATACCCTCCTCCATATGCTTTCAATAACTATACAAATTTCACAATTATTGAATATGAGTATAAAAATAAAGATGAAGCTTTATTTTAAAAGTGTAATATCTAAACGCACATAGTTGCTATCTTTACTTATACGTTCTTTTAAATATATCTATGAAATTCTTAATCTGATATATGATTTTATTCTATTCTTCAAATTGTCAATTTAAATTACTTTACGTATTATTCAGAAAATATATAAATTTCGAGAATTAATGACGAGCTATTTATATGATGGGTATTATTATATCATAAATCTATTATATCCAGATATTGTTATTAAAGTTTTAGTTGTTATTAAAAGGTTATTTTATTCTTCTGAAATCAATAAAGGTTTAGAAGATGTTATTGAAAGGTAAAGATCATAATTTATCTTTTAATAAATAACTAAATAAAAGAAAGTACGTATAATTGTAGTTATTAACTAAGTGTAGAGTCATAATTTTATAAGCTTCCATAGACACACATAGATAGTAAAATTGAATGAGTCTAACATACAACAATAATTTTAAAAACACATAAAATTCATTCTGGAAAGAGATTTCTAATTTATTTATTTTTTCACATTTTCTCTCTTCTTCTTCTTCTGCAGCGTTTTCTCATTCTTCTTCTTCCTTTGCAGGAAGTATGATAATGGCGGCGATGATGATGATTGTGATGGAGACAGTGGCAAAGGTAGTAAAGAGTGTTTGAGTCTTTTCATCTTATTTTCAGAATGTAATTAGTAATTTTGGGGGTGTTGGAAGCAACAATTGAGCGAAAGATGGGTTTTGTAAGAGAGAATTTCTAGGATATCCTCAGTGAAACATCCACTAAATTAACGACGAAAACATTAGAGATCACTTCATTAATCCTTGTCTTTTTTTTTTCTTTCCTTATATATACGTGTATTAAAGTACCTCAAATATTCTTTTATTATATATTACTTTTATTGATAAAAGAGTATATGGTTTTAACGAAAAAAAATTGAAAATTGGATAGAGGTTTTAATATGTTTTCACTTTTTTTAATTTTGAAAAATATTAATAATTAAAAGTAGATTGATAGACCGGTTTATCAATTTATTTTTTAAAATATTATATTGTTAATATTTATGTTTATATTCATATATTTGTATGTCTGAAAACAAAAAATTATATTTATATATATATATATATATATATTATTTTAGTTTTTAATTGACTAATTAATATTTCAATAAAATAAATTAATGTGAAACACTAAAAAAATGAAGTATGAGCATAGAAGGTAAAATAAAAGGATAATAGAATTAATTTTATTCATCAGGTTAAAGTATAAAATAGGTTGTCTATAATTATAGAATCATTATGTATAATTGATTATCTTTAGTTTCTACAAAATCTTTTTGTTCTTTCTCTAGATCTTACGTAGAGTTGTCTCAGATCACTATGGAAAACTTTTTGAGTAAGTTTTCTTTCAACCCCTTTTCTCTAGAGTCAAATATGCATTTTCTGGTTTTTGCGGGTAATGTTGGGTTTGCATGTAGTCCAATTTTACTCAAGTGATCTCTTTGCATGTGAGAAATTTCAATATAACACTTTCATCATTAATTTAATCATTTGTGTATGTGAAATAGGTTTATCATTGTGGGTGAAAGCTGTGAAGAAGGGTTGGGAAGCTTTAGGGAGAACAATTGAGGTTAGGGAAGCTAATTTTAGCTTATTCATGCCATGAATTTAAATTGATTTCTTTATGAAAGAATAATTGGGATTGTTTGGGAATTTTATATGTCTACATTTATGTATTTAAAAGTAGATTATATGGGTGGTTTGTTGATAGTTGTAGTGTCATGAAATTGTATGATTGAATGTGAAATTGTGAAACTGATTCGGGGAAAAAGGTGAGAAATGTGGTTTGAGCAATTTGATCTCTAGAAAATCTTTTGAGTGAACTAGACTAGGTAAGAAAAGAAATAGAAAAAAATCGAGTTGAGCCAATTGCACAAGTCAAATATCTAATTCTCATTTTCTTTTTCTAAGATAACACTAAGCGTCAGATACCTATCGTTGGACGCCACTTTGAAAGGGCCAGATCAAAGAGCTCCAAAAGGCCAAAGCGTTGGGTGTTAATTTGTACCGGGTGTCAATTTACGCCACTAGGCGCTCACTTCACAGTGAGTTCTAGTGGTCTAAAGCGTTACGCCACATTATGATCGTTGGGTGATTCCTTTGACAATGGTCCAGTAGAAGCCATCCCTAGGCGCTATTAAGCATTGTTGGATTTCATTATGGAATTTCAGTTCCAGAGAACTCCAATGCCTATGTTGTTGGATGCCCGTATCTAGCGTTGGGTGATAGGTTCTATGTGATGGTTTTATGAGAAAATTTGAAATATTGGGTGTGAATTTGGGATAATTATTGATAAGAAGTTGCATTATAGTGAAATTGAGATTTAATTATAAGTATAATGTGAAGGAAATGAAATTGAATAATGAGAAGTTGGTGAAAATCGTGTTTGTATGATATTGTGTTCTTTAGGGAGAGGTACACACATCTTTTAATGTTATTAGTGTTATGCAATAACTAGGGACCCTATTTGGAAGCATTCCTTATACTCTACTAAACTCATTGACATATGTAAAGGAATGAGTCTAAGTGGAGAAGAAGGAAGAAAGTTCTTATAATTGGTCTTGGAGTCATGGATAAGAAACTCACTTTGTCACGAAAGAGACTACCCGGTACACAACTGAAAACCTAACATTGAAGATTTTATTTTACATGACATAGTAAAGCTTTTAGAATTCGAATATATATGCATAAATTGGAAAAATCAAATCTAGTTATATCCTTGTGAATGATTGGGAACACACTTTATAGTAATTGAAGTGATGATTTGTTTGGTTGATTATAATTATTCTTTATGTGATAACTATATATGAAATGTTAAGTTATTATTAGTTTTTACCCTCATTTTGTTTTTTTGTTGTTGTTTCTCTTTTTTAATAATCATTATTTGCATGAACATATATGAATATTAATGGTGGGAATGCTAGTTAGTAAATTGAGGATTTTGTTTTATATATTATTTAGAATTATGTACATAGTCATCTAGTGTGATGTATTACTTTTCTCATGCTTTGAACTATTATAGTACTTTTGATATATTTTTAAAAGCTTAAATATTGTGACAAAACTATATTATATTTTATCACAAGATTATGTATAATTTCTGTTATCCATAGGACTAAGTTTGCTTCATATTATATAATAACTTTAAAAAGTAGAAATAAATTATTTTCTTCGATTGTTACAATAAAAATATTTATTACTTGATATATTAAATTTTTTTATTATAATTAATTTGTACATATTAATTATGAAATTTACAATAATATGATAAAATGATATATTAAATTATATTTTATTTTAATTCTTAATAAAAACTGAACTGGTGGAAAAATTTAATCCAGGGCAATGTATTCACAAGATATTTTCAAACCAAAGAATAACTTTTAAATTGAATCCTTTATAATATAATAAAGAGATATAGTCTCCTTTTCATTATTGATCTATTTTTCAGATAAAGCCTAATCTTTAAGTGAATATAATTGGACCCACATCTTTCTTCAGAGACTCATGCGTAGAAACCACTTTTGCTAACAACTTTTATTTCTTTTTAATTTAATTCTTGAATTTATAAAAAGTTGTCAATAAAATTATCATGTATCTCTTGATTTTACTTTAAAAAAAGTTTATTTTAATATTTTTTAGCAGAATAATGTTTTTCTAATCCATAATATCACTGAATATTGAATAACTAAAAGAAACGAAAACAGTTGCTAATTTTTATTTTATAGACTAAAACAAGGATTTACTTAATATTTTTTCTGGAATGATTGTTAAATTTTTGTCGGGATTTTTGAAAGTGTGAGCAGTTCGTTTTGGAGAATTTCTAATTTTAATAATAACATTGTCATGTGATAAATAATTTCATATAGAGGAATAAAAAATTTAATATTTGATAAAATTAATTAAAAGAGTTTTTTTTTTTTAAAAAAAGATAAACAATTATATATTTAGTTGAATGAGTGGGAATGACAATGTATTCAATTCAATTAAAAATAAATATACTCTTGACTAATTTTCTTGAACAAAAAATTACTTATATTTTAGAGAAAAAAAGTCGTATTCTCATTAAACTTAGGTGTTTAGGTAAGTAATTTAATTAAATATTTGTTTAATAAATTTTTCAAGAGAGTTTTTGCTATTTTGACGTAGAGATTATTAAAAATAATTTCTATAATCTACATCACCATAATAAAACATATTAAAGTAATTAAAAAACTTTCTACAATTATCTTTTATTTCGTTACTTGTGTCACTAGTGCAAAAACGCTATTTAATGTCATTCCTTATACGTCGATTAAGGGTAAGCACGACGTATATTGATGACCGGTGCCATTTTCGTAAATAAGTTGGCCATATAGACGTCAGTTAGAAGGTGGTCCGACGTCTTTATGTTTGACAGGTGGGTGAAAAGTCATTTCTTTCAGTCAGTTATTGGAGGAACCGACGTCTGTAGACGTCTGTTATAGGAGGAACTGACTTCTAAATGTCTGCATTAAAGCACTGCGAACGCGAGGCAGCAGTTACGCGCACTCATTGTTCATCATCATCCTGTCATTTTCTCTCCACAGGCTACGTTTTTCAGGTTCGTTTTCTCACTTTTGCACTGTTTAAAATTAATTTTACTCTGATTACATTACTCTTTGATGAATTATCTTTCATTTCAACCGATTAAAATGCATTTTCGTTGAGTTTTGTCCAGTTTTGCTCGTGTCCTTGGGCAGCATTCTTGGACGGTGATTTCTTGCGTTTTGCACTCCTCTAATTCTCTCCACTACATTATTAAAACCATCCAATAAAAAAAAACGTACAATCCATTCTCTTCAACTAAAATATAAAGTTGTAAACTCGAATCACCATCAGGAGCAACTCAAGAGGCCTCAAGCGGAGAAAGATCCTATCAAATACGGCGACATTTTAGACGTCTGACTTATAGAGTCTGACGTCTATATAGACGTCTGACCTATATAGTCTGACATCTATATAGACGTCGGTCATATCCTGACCGATGTGTAATTAACGTTACCCGAATAGACGTCGATTCTATAAATGACGTTAAAAGTCCAAAATAACCGATATTAAACGGCGTTTTTCCACGTGTTAAATATAAAAAATCTTGAACTGCAATTTCCACCATCAAAATTTTGTCCATTAACAATGAAACATTGCATTTAAAAGAAATTACATAAAAGATAGTTGTTGAAATAAAAAAAAAAATAAAAACACTATGGATTTTATCCCAATAATAAAAGAGACAATAAACTATTTGTGATGTACAGGTTTCAGAATGATTACTCTTTCCTTTTTCTTTAATCAAATCAAGAACACACGTGAGTTCCATTTTACTGAAAGAGAATCTGACCAAGTATTTTGCATTTCTGTTTCTCCAAAAGCAAAGTTGTCAAGACCAACAGTGTTTATGCTTTCATCACATTTTCAGATAATCAATACCACAAATTATGTAACACTACACTCCCTTTTTATTATTTAAATTTCAACACCAAATTAGAATTATTCATTATCGAGAAGAAAGTATCTTTTGAAAGTTTATTTGGAAGAACATAAACTAAAAAAAAAATGAAGAGAAGAAAATATTTTCGAAATGATTATCATTCTTGCCATTATAATCATTTTGGTCTGCCACTCGCCACCACTCCCACTGACACCGCAATTGGCAAATTAATCCCTGCTGCTTCTTCTTACAAGATACCAATATCATTCATTCCATTGCTCCTCCAAACCCTTTTTCAAATCCAAAAAACAACATCATTCACACATAATTATACAACATGTTCCTTCATTTTATATACTTTATGCTTCATCACTTCCACTAACAACATTTAAGAGAGAAAAATATTCTCAAAGATTGATTGTACAGTGGAAAATCCTGCTTAGCCCCATTACCAAGTAGTGCATTGAAGATATATATGAATATATGTGTGTGAATCTATTTATATTCTATACTAGATATGCTATAATAACAATAAGCTTCAAGATCTAATGCTGGAAACTTTGTTGCTTTGTCCCCGTACAACGGGACACCTCTTGTACCCTAAAGTTGATTCAAACTTCTAAATCTTTAAAACAACTCCTGAATTTGCATCCCAACCACACATTATCGTTAACCAGATAATATCATTGAATATTATGTAATGGGAAATACATAATTGAGTAAAGGGTCTAGGAAAAGAAAGCAGTGCTGTTAAAAAACGAAAGGAAAGGTGGAAAATGGAATTAAAGACTGCATAATTTTGATGCTCAAATTGCACACCATCTATATATAGTCTTCTGCATCATTGTGTGTTCTCAATCTGATAATCAAAAGTTCAAAGCTTAGAGGGTTATCATAATTCTTTTTCTATACGTGTACATGATACAAAATTAAGCATTACTCCACATTTTAAGGCAAGGATGTGAATGATCTTGATTATGGAATCAGAAGGAGCAAAAGGGTAAAAGGTTTACTGAAAAAAAAAAAGGGGGAGTGAAGCTAATTGTTAGAAGTCCCACGTCAACTAGAAAGATAAGGTCAAATTATAACATATAAGTGAATACAAATTTTATCTTAAAAGACGATGTTGTGTGAGGTTGAATTAGATTTAAAACCTATTTTTTAATATGCTATCATACGCTCGCGATGTTTATATCTCGACATGATATAATCTCCGTCTTAAAAAACTGATTTTATAAGATTGAAATAGTCTTAAAAGAACTTATTAATAATAATGGTGTCTGATTGTTCTTCTTTTGCACAAACTTTGCTTTTCATGGGAATTTAATGATGGAGATTATGAAGATATGTGAATTATATTACAGCAATGAAGAAAGGCACAAGATCTGAGGCCTCCTCATGTTACAAGCCAAAAACATCCACAGAAACTATCACACCATTTAGAAGACAAAGCCTGCAAAAGTTGAAGTCTATGACAGTGGAAACCCTAGCTAACTCATTAGCTTCTTCTATTATAAACTCAAAATATTTAGTTTCTGGTTCAAACACTGTGATTGAAAGACTAGGGCTTTGCTTTTGGCCAGACCAGTCCACAGAAGAAGAAAGATCGGTACCCTCTTTTCACCATACATACCATTTACATTCTTATGAAAGCCAAACATAATACCTCAATTTCTCTTCGAAAACAAATATTGACAACAATACATAATTGTTCAATAGACAGGTCAAGGTTTTAGGTGCAGTAACAGCTTTCAATTTTTTCAAAGTACCCTTCACCAACTTTATGTAGGTCATTGTAGACAACAGAGGCTAGCTAGAAAATTACACAATAAGTGAAGTGATGGGGTTGAAAGAATAGGCTGTGTGTATAAATAATTCAGAATTGATAGAAACTTCACTAATTAATGTGTGCTACATTCACAAAAGTAACAAAACTAGTTATTTGATTGTTTCTTAATTGATTATTATATGGTGTTTGAAAATCCTCTAGAAAGGAAATATTGCACTACTTTTCAGCCAGAAGCATGTGACTGCTAGATTGGATGCATTATTATTGAAACTCAAATCCAAACAAGATTTTAGTTTTTTTAAGTAAACTATATAAAATATTATACTTTCTGTAGAAGTTACACTCTAACTTACTTTTTATATGAATTAATTAATAATTGATGTTGAAATTTCTCACCTATTGATTTGGAAATTCATATATTATAATTTAAAATGTTTTTATTATTAATAAAGTGAGAAGTAATATAATAGATAAATGGATAAATCAGAGAGTTCAAGGCGTTGATGTATATTCCTACTTGTATCATATATTATAAATATTTTCAAGCACTATTTTGGCAATCTGTATTTCCTAAATATTTACAAAATGTAGCTTAATTTTTTTATAAATTAAATAAGATGTATATTGACAAATATACATACAGTAGTGTTTTAGAACGTGAACTATATATGATAAATATTTATTTCTATATAATTAAAATTCACAATACATGAATATTTTAAATATAAGAATATAATTAATTAAGATGTTTTAATTATTAACTATTTCTTTTTAAAAAAAAAACTATTGAACTTTAATTCAGAGAAAGTAAGTAAAAGACGGTGAGAAAAGTAAAAAAAAAAGATATTTTGAGTTTTAATTTAGAAAAATATATTTGGACTGACTCATGGCAATAGAGTTTGAAATTAATATACATATTTTAAAAAATAAAAACAATAGGGAGACCAGAACCTCACACTCTACAAAACTGTATTTAACTTATAAACTGTAAAATAGTCTTATTTTTCCTGTGAAATAAAAAAGAAAATTTTGTTGGATGAAAACCGTAGAACTATTCATATACTGATCCAGAACGCTGGAACACCAAATTCTTAGACACCATGAACAAGAATCTCTGAGATGTTATGAAAATTTATTCATCATATCCTCTTCCGTGACTGCGCCTGTAGGTGATCGAAATGGATCAGCAATAACGACTTTCAAAAGATCAAAATCTACAACAAATGATAACAATCACAAAACTTAATAATATAGTTCAAACAACAGAAAAAGAAAATATGTTAAACTAGACACAGATCATGCGAAAACAATTGTCAACATGCTTACAACAAGTAGTATGAACTTAGGTTGAACAAGACTCCATCGTCATATGAAATTTCTGCTTCAGAATAAACTAATCTATGAAAAGAAAGGAGGGAAGGGAAAACACATTCAGTATGAAGAAGAAGCCATGAAGCTCAGAATAGATAGCGCCAAATATATGCTGCTATGAACATAAACAGCATCATCAGTGTGAAGGTGCTATCCCTCCTGAGCTTTACAGATTCTCCCATACTTTCTGCAACCATGTTCCATGAGCCAAACCCTGCAGAAGAAGAACATGCATACACATAGTTGATGCTGAAGACTAAAGAAGAAAAAGCAAATATGAAAGAGAGAAAGAAAGAGAGAGCCAAGAGAAGGTAGCTAGACTTTGGTGGGGAAAGAGATGGAAGGGGTTATGAGACTATTTATAGGATAAAATACTTAGAATAATTCAGATGAAAACTTAATTGGAAATGATTTTCTTTTTTCAAAAAGAAAGAGGCATGTATATATATAATCTGGTAGCAATTGATATGTTAGGATATATATATATAATCTATATATATATATATATATATATATATTTTGTAACGTACGGTATCCTAGGGGATCGTACTGTCTCTTACACAGGAAGACGGTCAAGACACTCCAACCTGGATCAGGAAATCCGAACTTAGCCATTAGGATGACCGAACGGTCCTTGTTAAGATGACCATTAGGCCGATCATCCTGGCCGATCATCCAGGCCGAACTTCCAGGTCGACCAACCACTAGGTCGATCATCCTGGCCGACCTTCCAAGCCGACCAACTGCCAGGTCAACCTTCCAAACCGATCAACTACCAGGCCAATCATCCAAGCCAATCTTCCAGGCCGGCCAATCATTCAGGCCGACCTTCCAGGCCGATCTTCCAGGCCGACCGATCATCCTGGCCGACCTTCCAGGCCGACCAACCGCCAGGTCGACCAATCACTAGGCCGACCATCCACACCTAGGTCGACCAACCACCTTGGTCAACCACATGGTTAGATTATAAGCGGTGATAGCTAATTAAAGCCACTAATGGAGATTAAGGCGTGATTGGGCCGTCATCAGGCCCACGAAAGGTAAAAGCTCATTACACCCAGTATAAATAAGAGTCTCAGGTATGATTTCTGGACAGATTGCACTCACTGCACATTATGTATTACTCTCATCCCTTGATATTACCATTCGGTCATTTACTGACTTGAGCGTCTGAGTGTCTTTGGCAGGTACCCACCCACCCGGTTTAGAGAACGAGGAGGGAGAACCAACTTGGAACACGAGGAAACAGCAAGAAACCGTCCGACCTTCAACAGGTGACCATCATTCCTTCAACAGACCGTTCGGTCTTCCACATCAAAAAAAATGTCCTGTCTCCATCAACCGTACGGCCTTCCACATCACACCAGGCCTTTTCACCCTTCACACCCAAATCATTTTGGCAACCTGAAACATTTTGGCAATCTGGTAGCAATTGATATGTTAGTGCAGTACTGTTTCAGTTAGAAAAAATGGTTTGGAAAAAGAAAGAAAGAAAGATTTGGTGAGAGTGAAAATGATTATTATATTAGATGGTAGGTTTTCTTATCTTGTACGCTGCCGACTACGATATTTGTAGTGAAAAGGTGAAATAGGGTAACGCAGATTAGGGATATGGCGTGGACTTGAAAGTTGAAACCCAGAGAGAGAGAGAGAGAGCCGCAACACAAAACCTTAAATTTCTCAGCAGGGGTAACTTTGCCGGCAAGCTACCTTACAATCAGGGTTGCCACACACACCACAGTCACATTTTTCCAAAATATTTTCTAATATTTTCATTTGGTTACTAACACACTCCAGCAATTTTATTATCACTTTTAGGGTTCTTTTGAATTTGCTTCTGAATCATGGCTACACTAGAAAAGTAAAGAGCCATAGTCTGTTACATAGGTCATAAGTTTTCCAGGCTACAATCTAAGTTCAGATAATTGGATGAATGCCTATCACATGTTTGTATATGGGTCATGTGGAAGCACTAACACCTCTCTCTCATAAAATACTATAATAATAATAATTGTAAAAGTTTATATGAGAGTTAAAACGGTAGAGTTTGAAAATTACAGAAAATGAAATGTTAGTTCTGATAGATAAATGTGGTTGTTCTTTGGTGATGGAAAGAGTGGTGAGGGATATGATATAATATAAAATAGATAGAGAAGTGGGCCTTTTGAAGTTACATCAATGGTCAAGGGAATACCCTCACTAGGCCAACATTTCCTGTGGCTTTACTTTTGGGACGGGCACTGCTTCAAAAGTAATCATCATAAGTTAATAATCTCCATTAACAGTCACCAATATGGTTTCCATTTTTCATCTTCCAGTACTGCTATGCAATCATAACCTGCATAAGGAATTGAATGCCACCATTATTATCAGATATGTGTTTCATTTTACAACATTCTTCCATACCAATCACCTCAAACCATATATGTATATATATTTCCATAGTTGTAGCCAGAATACAACTAAATCATGTTACTGGTTTCATATATATAGTCACCAAACGTCACAAACTGTTATTATGGCGGCAATGCCTTTGTCATTGGAGAATAACTAAATATAGAACTTTCTATCTTTTAATTATCATCTAAATTTTATGTCTTGAACATATTCAGAATTGACATAAAAATTTATACATAAATAATGACATCACAATAAGTTAATAAGTTAAACTATCTTCTAATAAATTATCTGTTATTGTATATGAAGTTGTAATTTATCCAAAAATATTCTACAGATTCATTGTTTTAAGATTTCTAACTGGATGTGATGTTAATTTTTTTTTATGTAAATTGGATTTATATTCTCTCAATGAATTTTTTTTTTATTGTTATTTAACGGTTTTATTAATAATATCTTATCCAAATTAAAAGATTATTGGATGAAATTTTAGTATTTTGGATAGTTAGAATAAGTTTCTGTCATCGTATTCTTCTTGAACCATTATTGTGTTTTGAAAAGCCAAAGGGGGCCGGCAATCTTTTCTTCTTTATTGTAACCAAATTCCAAGCATTGAAAACTATTTAATATTATAGGTTTTATACGTAATAATTGATTATGAGACCAAGGTTTTTCTCCAATACTAATCAATTCTTGTGATAAAAAAAGAATAACAGCTAGCATCACGGCTTTATATACCTCCATTTCACCCAAAAAATGGCTTTATACATATCAATTCATTTTGTTTATTAGTTTCCACCAACAAACATCATTGATCACAATCTCTTTTAGCTACATTTTTATTTTATTTTTTCACGCATAAAATTCACATTCGAGATGTTTTCTTAATTTTTGTTTATTTTTTATTCATATATTTCTTCTTAATTTATCTTCCATTCAACTTATTCATAAAGAGAGAGAAATGTTGACTCGTTAAATATTCACAATTATATTTCAACCCCTATGAGAGTTGAGAATGAGAATTTTTTTAACAGTAGATTGGAAAACTATTATGATGGTTTTGATGAAAAAGTAGAGGTTTTGTTATTAGTGTGAGCTCATCCAAAAGAACAATGATAGGACAATGCCACAAGAAATTCCATTGAAATTTCTTGAAAATAAACTTTGGAGAGGTCGAAGGGACCTTGAAAGCAATTAGATGAAGTGATTGTGATACAAAATCTTTGGTGGACAAATTTTGAGGGGTCCAATTAAAACTGACAAGGCGCATTAACAGTTCATAGGATCACGAAAGTAGGGATAAAACAAAAGAGTATATAAACCCTATACAAGCCATAAAACAAAGTGTATCTATGTAAAAGTATTTGCAATAGGATAACACCTAGGTGATATGGAAAAAATAAATGATTTTTTGTTCTTTTCTTAATTTCTTTTCATTAGATATTCTTTCATTTTCTTATAACTCTTGTCATCGTAAATTTTTCAAGCCCAGAGATCATCATGATTTCGATCAAATAAATAGATTTTTTTTTCTTAGATTCTTTATTTTGATAAATTGAACATGAAGGACAATCAATTGCTTAGTCCCAAATATTATTTTTTACTAGCAAAAAATAATAAATTAAATTAGAGTACTTGGAACACTCTAACTCTTTCAAAAAAAACTACAAGATACCTTTTGTAAGAATTTTTTTTTTTCTCTTTCTTCTTCCCTTCTTCTTCTTATTCCCCGTTACCCTTCTCCCTTTCTTCTTTCTTCTTTCTTTTCTAAAACCTTAAGACTAGGGGTGTAAGAGAAGGAAAACGGCAGAAGAAGACTCTTTTCTCCTGTGAAGTCAGGATTCGTTGCACGCATGGTAAGGAGGTGACTTCGACAGTAGACGTGACTCCCTCTCCGCGACAGGACAACCTCTGCTCGTGGGTACGGTGGCAGTGACGTTTGACTGCATGGGGATCTTATTCTTAAGCCTCTTAGCCAAGGCAGAGACTTGGATTGAATTCACGATCGAGTTTAGGATTCGAATTTGGGGGTTAAGGTTTTGAAAGAGGGTTTTCGTCTGATGTCTTGCGATCTTGGGAATTATAGTGAAAGAGAAGAGTTTTCAGGTAAGGGGAGCTAGTTTGCTTTTAATAATTGTAGTAAGATGTTTATAATCTGTCATTTGGTGTGCATGTGATTATATGATTGTTAATGGTGTGAAATTTGGAAAAATATGAGTAATTACCCTTTTATGATGTGGTTTTGAAAATTGTGAATGTATGATTGTTGTATAACTTATAGTATGATGAAATGATGTTGTTGATATAAAATTGTGTTATTATTGATAGTTGGAAGAATTGAGGATTTCATGTATGAATTGAAGATTTAAAGTGATAGGTGTTAGCATGTCAAATTTTGGATTAGTGAGTTTAAAGGGAATTCTGCAGTTTGGTAAAGGTCTTTGGGTCTATTATATTTGGTTTAAATCCTAAAATAATTATAGTATGAAGTTGAAATTGAGAAGTAACACTTGAGTGTATTCTATACCATTTTAGAGTGAAATTTAGGGGTTTTGAGAGGTGGATTTTAGAGGGAATGATTGTTTAATAGCAGTAGCAGTTTGGAGACTGTTTTTGAGGTATTTTATACTTGTTGGAACTCTTAAAATAGTAAAATCTAATCTATATTGGAGTAGAGGTCTTGTGAGGGTGTATATGCATGGTTTTTAGTCAAAAAGAGGGTGTTGAGTAGTGAAATGGTGAGGTAAGAGGTCTGCACTATTTTGGAAGATTAGGGGTATGTTATCACACCTATCAGGACTTGTCTAGATGACTAAACCAGTAAAATATGTTCTGAAATGGAAAATGGCTTCATAGGTTGAGTTTTTAGCCCAGGTTCTAAGGGGTGAAAATGAGAAGTAGGACTGTTGGGAGTATTCTGTGGGTTTGGAGAGTCCTAGCAAGTGCAATTGGACTTGTTTATGCAGGTTTCAAACTAGTTTAAGGGTTTTAAAGGATAGAAATGAAATTAGGTAGCTTGTAGAGTGAAAAGTGAGTTTTCAAGTGTCAAATTGAGTGACAGCAGGGTTCTCTAAGTTTTCTCAAGTTTTGGAGGGTCCTAGAGGTCTTTAGAAGTTGAGGGTAGGGTCTCCAAGGTCCAATTTGATGTGGTTTTGTGACTGTCATGGCGTTGGACGCCCCTGTGGGGCGTTGGGCACCACTTGGCAGCTCTGCAACATTTTTGGGGAGTTTTCAGGGTTTTGAATGTCCGTTTTGGACGTTTTTTACATTGTTTTGGGGGTTTTGACCTTGAAAGAGTGTCTTGTATGTTTATATATATGGCTTGTGTGGTTGGAAAGAATATGATTGTGAATTAGAATGATATAATTGAGTATGATTTGGAAATCTCAGGGTGAGATGATTGGAAGTGGTTGTAAAGGTTTTTGTTGTTGTCTTGTATAAATGTATGGAGCTTTGAAATGGTAAGTCTATCCCTACACTCTAAGCATTGTTCATGCTCAAATAGAGAAGGACGGTGTGAGTGGTGAGAGTAGAGGGAGGTCCTTGTCTATAGACTTAGAGTTTAGCTATAGACTGGTATGAGGATTTACCTTGTATAGTGTTAGGGAGTGCTAGTTGAACTATACAAGTGCAAAGACTACCAATAGTTCGACAGTTATACAAATCCGGATGAGTCATGTTGAGTACTTGGTGCATGGTTAGAATTGTATGCCTTTAATTGCTTTCTTTATATATAACTAAACATGATGATACTGATTGATTGTGCTATATGTATATTGTTTGTTTATCTAGCTCACCCTTTTGTTTGCTTGTGTGTGCTTGTATGTTTGGTGCTTCCTGTTGCAATGATCATCCACTTGGATATGAGCAGAGGTTGAAGAGGTGTCCCTGGAGCAGGTATTGGAAGGAGATGACACCGCTGCCTAGTTCATTTTAGGAGTCCTGATTAAGTTGATGTATTTTGAAATACTCTAAACTGTTTAAGTTTAAATTTTGTCTTCTTTAAGGATGATTGTACTTCATAAGACTTTATCTGCAAGTCTGACTCTTAACTGTTCTCTAGTATTTAAATGTCGACTTATATATATATATGCTTGTTATGTATATATTGGGATGTCACACCTTCACATAAAATTTATATATTTTATCGATACCTATGTTATCAATGGTGTTGAGGAAAAGACTAATAAATTAGTCTATATGCACTCTAGTATAACAACAATTTATAATTACAAATATGTTATAGAATGACAGGCACATGTAGCAATTTTTCACACCCAGTCACTACATACTAATCTTAAGGTTAGACATTCTCATAGAATTGTGCTAACATTTTCTTGGCGGTTGTCTTCCCTTGCTTAACCTGCTGCAGCATTGTCTCTTGTCCCTGCATATTCTTTTTGTCACTCAATTCCATTCTTACAGTAAAAAGATGTATTGTTTGGTTGTTTATTCCATATAGATAGAAAAGTTATATTTTATTGCACTTCCATAAAAAAATAAAAATAAATAGAACATATCTTCCTTAACCCTCCTCCTAATGTCCTTGAATGTTAATATTTCTCAATAAAATTACCATGATTTTAAGTATTGAATTGAATATTAGTACCAGTCACCACTGTATCAAAATATTGCATTTATTAATTTATGTTTCATCCAAGTCTATGCACTCACTTGTGTCACACAAGATTTTTTTTTGGGATTACTTTACTTTGCTTAAAACTTATCCCATTTCTATGCTTCCAGATTTCCCAAATAATTGTCAACCACATTCCTTTCAAAAATTGATTTTGTTTTCTATTTATGTGCATAATATTAAAGTGTTGAACATCAATTAACAACTCATCTAGACTCAACAACATCACATTAATTAAAAAACAAGTGCAAAGAAGATAAAATTTCAACTATACAAGTTTGGACTTTGGTGCTTGAAGACACTTAAGAATGAAATAAACTAGAAATGATGTGAAACAACATTGCTAAGGTTAGGTTTCACCAATTTACACTTGTGCATACACAATTTCATCTCTTCTCCATCAATCAATCCACAAAATTACTCTAGCCGTAATCCCTTAGGTGAAAGAGCCTAGCTTTTACCTATTAACTATCAATCCCTTGATTAATTAATAAGCAAAACTTGCATTAAGAACTAGGATCTAAGACAACATGTGAATCATCTTCCATCCCTAAAATCAATGAACCACAAAGACTCTTGTTTCAGTTCTGGGTTCCATCTTACGTCCCCATAACCCATGAAACTCCAAAATCAAGTCATGAACGTCCCCACACATGCTAGCAATTAATAGAAAAGGCATATATATATTCAAATCACTCAACAATTACACAAGATTCAAAGGCTACAACTAACCCCAACAAGATGGGTTTGACTCTCCATTTCCATGGAAAGCCTTTAAACTTACAAAATAGCCATGGAAGAAGAAGAAGAACCCAAAGAGGAAGAAAGGAATGTTCCCACAAACCCTAGCAGCCCTTCAAGCTCTCCTCTGAGTGAAATCGCGCCTCCAAACCACCAAAGACCTAAACCCCTTCACGTTTTAGGTTTAAATAACAGATTTGCCACATCAGCACCGTCAGCGCTCAGCCCCCCTTCAAGGGCGCCCGGGCACGAGAGTTGCGCGAAGACTGGCGCTCAGCACCTTTCTTGGGGCGCCCGGGCGCAAGAAATGCGAACCAAATGGGGTGCCCAGGGACAAATTCTAACAGCAAAATGGCGCTCAGTAGGGGGGCTCAGCCTGATTTTTCTACACTGCATTTTTTCTCTTTTTCTGCAGATCTGCTTGCTTCTTGTGGTTGGTTCAGTTCTTTACATTTTTGGAGATTCTTCCAAGCACATTATTAGCTACAAAATAAGGGGATTAGTGATGAATTTATATCAATGTAGCCCAAAATATAAATAAACATTAAAACAAGATAAAATAGAGGATTGACAAGTAATAAGCTAAGGGAAAGCTGATTTTGTCTGCAAAATGAACCTCAGATAATGGTAAGAATTACAGTTATCAATTATTAAATTATACTAGCTTATCCTTCTTTTCTGTTTTGCCATGTTTACCCGTTCGGTTTATCCTTTGCAATGATCATCATGTAAGTGTGAGCAGAGGGAAAAGAGGTCTCGGTAGAGCAAACTCTAGAAGGAGAAGATCTACCAGTTTAGTACAAATCGTTCAATCTTGTACATAATTTTGTACTAGATTAGGATTCTGTTTAAAGATTTAATTTTATAGTTATTTTTGGATAACTGTACTGTTAAATATTTTAACACCTTATGAATAACTGATCTATTATATTATTATATGTGATTATTCTATTATGTAGTTTATACTATATTTTGGGATGTTATACATTTAACTCATTTAATTAAGTCAAGTTGGATTCATCTTTTAGCAAGTCAAATTGTTAGACCGGTCAAATTGAATCCACGGATGAAATTAAATTTGATCCATTTTGATATAATATAAAAGGAAAAAGGTAATGATTTTTTTTTAAATAATGGTAAAAGGTTAGTTACACATGTCTACAAGTTTTCTCAATAAATATTTACGCAGAAATAATTAACAAATTTAAACCGTATTCTACAATAAATATAAGTTAATGCAACATGATGAATACTACAATGTTTTAAGCCGCGACAATGTATATGTCTACAAGAAAAAAGAGCGCTGCATTAGGTTATAATATAGAAAGATTTTATACAGCGATGGCAAATTTTAAAAAAAAATCTAATTTTTAAACATTTAAAAACTTGTTCAAACAGACAATAATTGTTTAATTTGATATAAATTTGCACTAAAAATCGTTGTCTTATGTTTAATATAAATAATTAATTTATAATAAGAAATATTAAACTTTTAACATTAAAAGTAATTGTAAAATGTTATTACAATAATTATATATTACATAATTCTATTAGTCTAATCCAAACGGTTGCAACATAAGTAAATAATGTTTTACTAAAAAAATTATTAATTATGAATGTTATTTATAATAAAATAATTTGTTGATAAAATTTATTGATGGATCATAAAATTTGTCAATAATAATTGACAATAAAAAGTTCAACAACAAATATTTATCAGTAATTATTGACGGTTTAAATTCGTTAGTAAATATTTGTTAATAATTATCCATTTATAATAACTGATGAAGTTTAACTAGTTAAAATTTGTTAGTAAATATCACAATTTGATCTTTTCCTTTTTTTTATATTTTTTTTTCTATTTTTTTATCTGTTTTTCTCTTTCTTTTTTATGTTATCCTCATCCTTCTCCTCGTCTCCTCTCCTCCACACCCTGTTCCTCCTCCACAACTATCATTATTATAGTCGTGACCTCCACCACTGCTTCGTTGTTGCACTGTCATTGTGTCAATCATTTTCCTTTTTTTTCTCCTTTTCTTTCTCACCATTATCCTCCTTCTCTTCTTCCCTTCTTTTTCTTATTCATTTCCACTTAATTTATAAAAAAAAATCATCAAATTATGTAAGAAATTTGATGCTCTTTTTATCAATAGAAAAATTATTCAATAATAAGAATTATAAATTACTAACAAATTTTACTAATGGATTACACAAATTGGTAAAAACCTAAAGTGGGAAGTTTAATGTTATTTTACTAATAAACTTTATTGAAGAGCAAATATGTTGATAATATGAATTATAAATTATTGACAAAAAATTGTTGGTAATATAAATTATAATTTATCATTGGATGTTACCATTGCAAGGGCCACTAAATTCAGAAAAAGAAGGAAGGTCAGGTTTATGCAAAAGGTGGATCAACGTGTTGATGGTGTTGTTTATATAAACAAAATTTTTAAACTCTGAACCTTTTCCCTGCATGCCACCTTCTCTCTCTAAACTTTCCCTGAGTTTATTTCCTTCTCCCTCTCTCTATAATTATTTCTCTTCTATCCCTTCTCTCATCACTTTCTCTTCACTAAACTATCTTCTCAACAATCAGGAAGCACGTAAGGATTCCTGGCGTTGAGAGCTCGAAATGCCACCGATCAATTTAGCGTTTTTACTCCGGTAAGTGTTTTTCCTCTTTTAAGTTCATTTTAGGGCTTTGATCATGCAATAAATCTGATTGCATGTAACCCATTGTGCATCCTTTCAATTTTAGTTTCGATTAGGTTCTAAAGTTTACTTTCCATCATCAATTGATGATCCATAGGTGATCTAGCTCTTTCGGAAGTGAAAAAGGGCGTGCTTGAAGATTTTTTTGAGCTAAAAAGATGGATTTTGTTTACTGCACTACTTGACTAGAGGTAAGGGAAGCTTAGGTTTTCTTTCTTTTCTGTTTTGGGAATTTAGGTTACAGGAATTTGAGACTTTTGTTTGGGATTGTGAATATATATATATATATATATATATATATATATATATATATATATATATATATATATACATGTATGTAGATATATGTATATACATGTATATACATATATACATATATGTATATATACATATGTGTACATATACATATGTATATACATATGTATATATACATATATACACATATATATCTACATACATATACATATCTACATACATATACATATATACATATATATATATATATATATATATATATATATGTATATATATATATATATATATACATATATATATATGTATATGTATATATATATATATACATATACATATACATATATATACATATACATATATATATATATACATATATATATATATATATATACGAACCTTGTTAGTGTACTGATGTGTTAAACTGAAACTGTGAAATTGTAAATTGATAATTGTGAATTGGTATGAATCATGTGTGATGCTATGAATTGAATGTGGATGTGTTAAATTGCTTGGATTGGACATGTTGGATGTGGTTGAGGTGGAAAATTCTATTATATTGTTAATTTGATCAAAAGCCAAGTGTTTAGGTAGAGTTCTAGCTCATTTGAGAGGGAGTGAGGTAGTGATTTTGGGGATTTGGGGTTTGGGGCTGTGTTAGAGTATTTAGGCATCTTAGGTAAGTCAATTATGACTTATTAGAAGTGACAAAAATGATAAAAACAATTTCTAAGTGGTAGATTTAGAATTTGGTATTTTGGTTTATAAAGATGGAGATTTAGACTATAATTATGTGCTTAATCACTAGGTAACGAGGTTAGGAAGTGTTAGAATTGATTAGGCAAGTTTATTTCATTATATAGATCAAGTTAGGAGTGTTAGAAATTCACCAAAAAGCCTAGAACGAAATTGTCCAAGTTGAGATTTAAAGTGTATCTATGAGAGGTTAGTTTCTGCTCTGCACCATTCCACGACCCATGGAAAAATCCATAATCTGCTTGTGGACTTCTCTGTTTTCAAATCCACTGTTTCAGAAGTAAATCCACAGGTTGTGGAAAAAGCCACAACTTAGTTGTTGAACTTACTGGTTTTCAATTTGTTTCTCTCGTGACAATTCCACATGTTGTGGAAATGTTCACAACTATGTCGTGGACCTCTCTGGTCTCAGGTTTAGATCACCCTAGTTACTTTCATTGCTTATGTTTTAATTGAATTGTGATGCATTGCGAGATTGTTCATTGTACTTTGACGTATGATCGTTGGAATGTTAGTAAACTGAAAGTAAGATCTCTAGGTGAGATCGTTATAGTGTTTAGAATGAATGTAAGAGGCTTCCATATGGAGGGTTATCCCAACACTCTAATGGTCTTTCATTCTCATTTGAGAGGATTGACGCATGTGGTGAGAGTAGTGGGAGGTCCTAGTGTAGGCGCTTCTTGGAAGGCCTATTGCACAGTAACAGACTAACCTTGTGTGTGGTAGGGTGAAACCGACTGGCAATGACCTTGCAAGGCAGTAGAGGCCACCACAAGTGCACAACCCACCCCAGATCGACATTTACTCTAAGTCTGAACGAGTCTAGTTGTGTCATAACATGATAGGATAATTTTTTAAATCACTTGTATGTATTTGCTTCTATTTCTATTTGATGTATGATGACTTGCATGCTTTTAAAAACCTAGCTTACCCTTACTCTTGTTTGTGATGCATGTTTCATGTTCTTTCTCTTTGCAATGATCATCCAAATTTGGATGTGAGCAGAGGAGGAGGAGGCTTCATTGGAGCAGGCTCTGGATGAGACTGATTCAGCTGCCCCTACCTCTTAGGATCCCTTTCTAGCTTTAATTTAGACACGTCATGTATTTTGAAATACTTTTAAACTTATACTTAAAGTTTAAAATTCTAGCCTTGATTTTGAGGATGACTGTATACTTTAATACTGTTATCTTATACTCTAACTACGTTCTCATACTATAATAGCTAAATCATATTATATTTTATGTCTATATGATATTTGGGATGTCACTGTAACGTCCCGGCAACTTACAGGGAATATTGACTGCCCCCATACATCAACACGAGGCTTTCCAATGTGCTTTGTCCTCACTCGCACATTTTCTGGGAAAACTTCCCAGAAGGTCACCCATCCTTAATTATTCCAGGCTAAGCACGTTTAACTATGGAGTTCTTATGGTTAGGCTACCAAAAAGCAAATGCATTTATTGATATGAGTAGTCAAATCTATTCCTTTAAGCTATCCTTCAACTGTATAGTCTCATACCTATACAGTCTCCAAATCTCTCTCATTCCGGTGTATGTTCGATTCGTCCATGTGCCCTTTCCACTCGAAGCCTGCCAGGAGCTGCACTCTCCGCCCTCGTCAGTGCCCGATCGTCACATGCCCACCAGCTTCCGCTCTGGTTCGTCTTCGAACCACACCGTACTGGGAGAGGCTAGGCTCTGATACCATTTGTAACGCCCCGGCAACTTACAGTGAATATTGACTGCCCCCACACATCAACATGAGGCTTTTCAATGTGTTTTGTCCTCACTCGCACATTTTCTAGGAAAACTTTCCAGAAGGTCACCCATTCCTAAATTCCCTGTAAGTTGCCGAGGCGTTACAGTCACAACCATCATATTCATTATCGATGCAGATTTTAATTAAAATTATAAAATCCTTTTGAAAAATTTTGTTTTATTAGTGAATTTATTTCCAGTGGTAAATTTATATCCCTAATTATGAAAATTCCTAGTGTTTATGGATAAAAATTTATTTTATATTTAATAAATTTAGGAATAGAGAAGCAAGTTAGTTCACGAGTCTGTTTTTGACCCAATCAACTATTGACTGGCCAAAAATGAGCCGAGATTAATTCACCTACTAAAACAGATTTAAAACATTGACCTATCTCGTCAACGAATGGATTCACATAATGACGAACTAACCCATAAATTTTTTAATTTTTTAATCTTTAAAATTTATTCAGACATATAACATATTTAATTATATAAATACTTTCTAACTTTTCAATTGATCAATTAATATCTCCAATCAAATAAAATAAAATAATTAATACAATTATATGTTTAATTATTCTATTATAACTATAATTAAAATTTAATTTATAATTAATAGTAACTTAAATTATAATATTATTATATATTTATAATTTTTAAATAACATAATATAAATAAATAATTCTTTTAAATTAATTTATATTTTAATTTAAAAATAAATGCACAAACAAGTCATCCATTCTAACTTTTTATTTAATCCTTCAGTTTGACGGAGTTAAAATGGACCGACAAAATTTTGGTAAGCTAGTAAATCGGTCCACGAGCGATGATCCACTTTGCTGTCAATAGCTGAAACATAATTAAGAACATTTTTCGAATATTTCGTTTTGTAGTGGAACAAACTTCTCAAGAAAAGAAATTGTATTGTTTGTATTTCGGCTGAGTTTAGCGATAAAGCGACGGGTTTGTAGGGACTAGCATAGTACTAAATAGTAAATAATGTTCATTTTATTCTAGTCATGTCATGATTTTTCAAACACTTTTTAAAGATTCTTCTTTATCAATGCATGTTTCCACTCTTAACGAGACTTTCGCTTCATATTTTATATAAAACTGTTAAAATGGATTACAATCCGTAGGTCAATTTAGTTTCTACGAGTTTAAACTGGGTTGAGTTGGAAAAAAATACATTTTTTTATACGGGCTAATTTTCAACCCAACTCATTTAAATTCGGCTCATTCGGATTGAATCTGTGATGAGTCGGATTGGCCCATTAATTCACCAAATTTTTTTTTATTAATTTATTATCTTATAAAATTCTAAAAAATATCATCTAACTCGCTAATAAATTAGTCAAGCTAGATTGACTTACTAAAGTGATCAATCATGATGAGTCGAACCGGATGACTCGTTTTGACAGCACTAATTTTATAATTTTATATTTTTTTTAATGTTTTTTTTTGTTTCAAATATTAATTTGAAATGATGATTAAAATATCTTAATTGGGGAAAGTTTAGATTATTTATGGTGATAGATTATTATATTTATTGGATAATAAATTAAGTGTAATATGCTATTATATGTGTGGTATAATATATTGTTTTAAATAGAAAATATAAATATAAGTTATTCAATGAACATACTTTTTATTTCTCTTATTATTAATTAATTATACCCATCGCGTTAAATTTATCTTACTTTTCTTAACACACGAAGTTGACATATGTTTAGAGTTATTATTTATAGCTAGTTTTATATTCCAAATTATTTTGTATGCAACTCTAAGTAATATCTGTTTTTAGTTAAGATTGAAGCTATGGACTTTTTCGAAATCCAAATACTCAATAGGTTAAAAAATATCTTATTTGTCTACATTAAATTTTCAATTAGTTTACACTTTTAAGGCGTCAGTACTTGGTGAAAGCTACGATTAGGGATGACAACGAGTCGGGTCGGGCATGGATAGTGTCTATCTGCAATTCGATCCGACAAAAAAAATCCACCCGCTATCCGACTCGTTATCCGCACGGATACCCACTTAAAAAATATTTACGGATATTTTAAAATCCGCAGATATCCGTGGATATTTTAAAACCCGCAGATATTCGCGGATACCCGTAAATATTTAAAAAAATATATATTCTTATAAATTATTAAAATAAAATTACAAAAAAAAATATATAAAATATAATATAAATTAAATTAAATATAAATTAAAATGATATTTTTGTTTCGGTTGAATTGGTCTGAGGGTCAGTCGTTCTTCTTTGCTTTGTTCTCTTTTGATCTTCATGATGGGATGTTATGTGCAGAAGACACTCTGACTCTCAAAATATAAAAATGTCTAAATAAATAAATTTTATTAGGATAGAAGAGAAGAATTGTACCTAGACATGATTGTATATTTATAGAACCTGTGGCAGACAAGCCCATTAATTAACCATTAGTGCAATATATTTTTAGGCGATCAAACCCAATAATCAATAATAATTAATATAGTATATTTTGTAAAGAGTAAGACAATCTGATCTATTAATTAGTGTGCAATATATTTTTAGGCAATCAAACCCAATAATTAATATAGTATATTTTGTAAAGAGTGAGACAATCTCACCTATTAATACACGTTAATTGCCCATAAATGAGTATTAATTTCGATGTATATACTTCATATATTACAATTTTAATTAAATTTAACCTTGTAAAATATAAATTAATGTTAATTTTAATTAAATTTAACTTAATAAACTAAAAATTAAATTTTTAATTTTATTTTTTGCGGGTAACGGATATCCACGAGTACAGATAGTATAATATTCGCACTCAACTCGTTTATAAACGGGTATTAAAATACCCGCTATTCGCGGGTTTCAGGTAGTAAATATCTGCAGGTATCAACTATCGGTCGCGGATTTTATCCGCGGATATCCACGGGCGCGAATTTTTTTGCCATCCCTAGCTACGATGATTAACAAATTAATATGACGTGTATTAATGTTTGTTATCTTTTATTCTAAAACACATCTATACAATATTCTTAATTAATAATTTGAAATTTTTATTTACGTTTATTATTAATTTTTTTTATATCTTTTAAGTCAATTGAATTTTAATATTTTTTAAACAGAGATAATTTGATTTTTTATTATTAAATTGATGTTAACACCATTTAAAAGTAGCATAGATTAAAGTCTCGTTTATTTTCTATTTTATAATTTCTATGTTGTCTATTTGTTTTTGTTTTCTCTCTATATTCTTTCACCTTCATTCATCTCTCCTCTCCTGTCACTTTCTCTAACTAGTGTAGTTAAAAAAATAAAATTGAGATTGTAAATTATCTTTAAGTTTAATTAAGAATAAAAATTGAAATTTGAAAGTTTATCACCTTGTTTTGTTGTAATTTGGTGGTGATATTTTTTGTTTTATAAATTGAATAAATAAAATTAGCCTTTTGATGTGGTGGTGTTGTATTATTTGAAAATAATACAAAATAAATATTGAACGAGAGGTGAAAGAAAGTAGTGGGCGGTGGAAGAAAAGAGAAATAGTGGGATTTTAAGGTAAAAGATAAATCATATTTTAATACATAACATTTCTAAATGAGATTAATGTCGATTTAACGAAAGTAATTAAATTGACTTATTTAATGATACTTTAAAAATAAACTAAAATAAATAATAAACATAAATATAAAAAATAAATTACTAATTAAATCTACTTTATTTTGAATTTTAGTTAAAGATAGTACATATGAAATTGGAAAAAATAGCCAACCTTAGGTGTTAGTATTCAAGCCTTACATGCTTTTGGATTCTTGTCAGACAAACATTTGGTCACATACTTTATAATATCAAATTGAGATGCTAGTGAACATGTTTAAGAATTTAATATCATATTTAACCTAAATTTTGTTAAATTTGTTTGACATATCAAACGTATTTTATGATAATATTTGAGTTGTTTACACTATTTATATATTTTTTTCTTCAATGTTAGTTGAAAAATACATTTGAAAAACTTCAAATAAACTTAACAAATTTTTGTTAAAATGAATAAATTCACGTAATTTTAAAGATAACGGACTAAATGAGTCCAAAGTTTCAAAAAGAGACTAATTACAATTTTTACTAAAAGTTAATGACCAAAAACATATTTAATCCTATTTATAATTATTTAAAATGTGCATATTTTATAATATTGAATAATTGAATCATATTGGTAATGATTAGAATTACATACATGGTAACTTCTTGTGCCCATTAAATGGTTATTAAGATGAACAAAAAAAGTAGTAGAATATATGCTTTAAGGTGGACAATTTAATTGTTTCGGTTATGGGTTCGAGATCAACGTATCATTGTGTTGTGAATGTTCTGAAGGTCCAAATGTTTGTTCTTAGTTCACCGATAGTTCTTGTAGTCTATTCAGTCGAACTTGGAGATTACTTATAGAAGGTATTTTGATGTTAAAGTCAATAAAAATTTGACTATTTTAGCAATTAATAAGTATTAAATGTCATGACCTACATTTTTATAGATTTCAAAATGAGTTTCGGATTAACAATGACCTAATTGTGACTCAATTAATAATAATCATGCTTTGTCGTACATTAATTAGTGTTAGATGTAATTGTTCTTTAGACTGGACTCTCTAATCTAATGTTGACTGAATAGTTATACAAAATACTAATCAATACATGATCTTTGACAAAAAAAAAAACATATTAATTATCCTTCCATTAAAAATATTAATGTATTTATATATTTATTGACAAAAAATAAAAACCTATTAATTAACCTAATTATGTTAATATTATTGTAATGTAGTTTACTAGTAGGTTACGGATAAGAGTGACCCAAAGTTCGACTCGTAGAATAAGACAAATCAGCCCGCATTTATTTATTTTTTTAAAAATGATTTATATTATATTATATTATATATATATATATATATATATATATATATATATATATATTAAACATATATTTAATTATATGAAAACTTTTTAAACTTTTAATTAATTAATTAATATCTCTAGGGTTTATATTTTAAGTTATTTCATTATAATTAATAATTGAAAGTTAATTAATAAATATTAATGATTTAAATTAAAATCATATTGAATATTTACATATTTTAAGTAATATATTAAAAAATAATCTTTTAAATTATTTTTATTTAATTTTTAATTTTAAGAAAAAGAATCCACAAGTTTGCTCTTACATGTTTGAATGTAGTCCATCATCAATTTGAAAGGTTAAGTGAGACCTATCAAAATGGGTTAAGAAAGTTAAAACTCTATTTCTATTAAATAAAGGATAAGTATGTTTTGCTTGTTTAAATTTTATTGAAAATTGAAATTAGTTTTTTTTTTTTTTAATTTTGGAGTTTCTCATGTTTAGAATAAGATGAACAAATTTTATTAAGTTTATTTTAAGTTTTAAATACATTTCATTGAAGAAAAAATATATTAAACATTGTAAACAATTTTAATGTTGTTATGAGATGTATTTGAAATGTTAAATAAATTTAATAAAATTCAGTTAAAAAAGATAAATACACATATTTTTAAAATTAAAAAACTAAGTGAGGTGAAAGTTTCAAATAAAAAGAGTAATTCTAATTTTTATTAAAAATTAAAGAATCAAAATATATGTAACCTTAAATATTTAACCATGGCCTATTAATCCACTTTAAGAACTTTATTAAGGATTTGGGTCATTGTATAGGTAAGGTTAAAATATAAAGTATGTGTTTTTCTCAATCATTCAACAAATATTTAAGTAGTTATTATCTCTTTCGAGGAATATTAACTTCTTTAATTTGGTTTAATAATAAAAAACATGTAAGGAAATTTATTTCGATATGGACAAAGGTTGTTAACTTGTTTTATACTTTATCTATTAATATTGATTCGAAACATTTTATAAAAATAAGGGATATATACATGTCTAATCAAAAGATTTGTTAGGTGTTCTTAATTTTTTTTATAGATGCATTGAACGTTACAAGGATGCATACCGAATCAAAATATTGGTATTTTATATAGATGTTTTTCTGTCCCTCATAATTAGAAAAGGTGATATTAGTCTTATGACACATTTTAACTGAAATTAGGAGATATATATATATATATATAACCAAAAGATGTTGCATTTTTTTTAATTAGTTAATAAAAATAATTATGATTAGTGTGAAGGCTTAGAAAACAGTCAGCATAAAAAGGGGTGACAGATGACAAATAGATAAGAGGTTGAACAGTTTAAAATAAAATTACATTTTTATGAAACACTGATTTTAGTTCATTTCTCCTTATCTGAGAAACTATTGCCTCCACAACAAGCTCTTTCCTTCTCCTCTACCTTCTTTTCACCTTAATTCCATATTGAACCGTTGAATTGTTGAACAGAAGTTGTCTAGGCGATCAGGGTTTCAAGAGCAACAAAATCAACCGATAAATTTTCCTTTCTTTAACCGGTAAGTAGTTGTTCTGTTTCCGTGAGATGTTGGGGCTATGATCATGCAACGAATCTTGTTGCATGTAGCTCATTTTTCTTCCTCCCAATTTCTAGTCTTATTCAAGCCTATAAATCTGTCTTCATTCACAAAATTGTGATGTGTAGGTGTTCTAATCTTTCTTTAAGGCGCAAGTAAGCGATTGGGGTCTCCTATGAGCTTTACTGTTTGATTTAGATGTAAGGGAAGTTGTGGTTTTTGTTATGATTCAGTGAAGGTTACATTGTGCATGAATTTGATATCTGTTTAAGATTCCTAAGTATTGAATGTGTGAATTCTGCTATTTATGTTGCTTTTGTTTGAGCTGAAATTGGGGTTTTGGTGGAATGAGAATTTCTTGCTATGATTGATACTGCACACCGTGTTAATTGGATGTTGTTTAAGCTTTTACAACTGACTTTAGATTTAGGAAATATGTTATAGGCATAAGAAGCTACAATTTAGCTGGTTGGTGTTAATTCGAAATGAAATTAGAGGAACTAAGGTAGTCCAATTTGGAATTTGGTGTTACAGGTCATTCTGGTCAATTTAGAGGGTTTAAGAAAGTCAATTGGGACCTAATTGGATCCCTAAAATGGTCAAAATCAGTTTCATAGTGGTAGTTTAGGATTTGAGTCTCTAGGTTGAGGAAATTGAAGATGTAGAGTATAAATCAATGCATAACCACTAGAGAATGATGTTAGAAAATATTAGAATCACTTAGGCAAGTTTAGTTCATCATATAATCCAAGATAGGAGCGTTATAAGTTCATCAAAATGTCTAGAACGAGTTTGGTGTGGTTGAGTTGTGCTAATCTGCAGAATTCCATTCTGCAGATTATGCAGACTCGCTGTGCGAATCCTCTCGCACAGCGAGTCGCCCTAGCGAGGTGCTCTCTGCCAAGGCATTCGCATAGCGCATGGTATGCGTTATGTGAATCATTGATGAGGGTTCCCCTTTGTTTGGTGGGTCGCTCTACGAAACAGCTCGCTTTGCCACTAGTATGGGTCTGGGAAATAATCCAATTAATTAGAAGAGCGCATGAAATGCGCTCTACGGGAGTGAAGGGCCTAATGCCTTTGTGAGTTAATTCGCAAGGCGAGATCACTCGCTATGCAAATGAGTTGGAGTGTGTGGTCTCTGTTTGAGGACTTGCTATGCGAATGCTACCTGGTCTCGCATAGCGAGCATATGCGATGAGCGAATTCCTTTGCTATGATTCATTTCCTTCTTCTTCTTTGCTTGATTGATTGATGATGTATGATACATATATGAATTGGTATGATATTGTATATGATTATATAACTAGAGAATGGTATGTTGAGGACCCAAAGAAGAATATACTTTGATTCAAAATGGTGAGATTAAGTATGATGGTAAGATCTCTAGGTGAGATCATTATAGTGTTTAGAATGAATATATGAGGCTTCTTTATGGGGGGTTATCCTAACACTCTAATGGTCTTTCATTCTCACTTAGAGAGGATTGACACATGTGGTGAGAGTAGTAGGAGGTCCTAGTGTAGGTGCTACTTGGAGGCCTATTGCGCGGTAACGGACTAACCTTGTGTGTGGTAGGGTGAAACCCATTGGCAATGACTTTGCAAAGCAGTAGAGGCCACCACAAGTGCACAACCCGCCCTAGATCGATATTCATTCTAAGTCTGGACGAGTCTAGTCTGTTTTATAACATGATATGATGCTTGCTTGCTTATTTACTTATGAATGTGCTTTTATACTTAATGTTATTAGATATCATGTGTGTTTTTCAACCTAACTTACCCTTGTTGTTTGTTTGCGCTTTGTTTGTCTGTGTTCTTCCTTTTGCAATGATCATCCATTTGGATGTGAGCAGAGGTAGATGAGGTGCCTCTGGAACAGGCGTTGGAGGGGACCGATGCTGCTGAGCAGTCTTAGTTAGTATAGAGACCTAGATTAGTACATCTTATTTTGAGATACTCTATTTCTGTACTTAAAGTTTTAAATTCTAACTATATTTTGGATGACTGTACACTTGGATACTATCATATGTCAACTCTTAAGTGCTTTCTCTTATTATAATTGATGCATTCTACATATATACTTTGCTATATATTTTGAGATGTTACAATTAGAATTTATCTATGTTTTAATGGAGGTAATTAAGAATAACTTTTAACAAAGATGAATAATATAGTTTTGATTATTTTTGAGAAAATTTGATGTATTTTAACAATAGTAAATTATTAGGTATATTTACATCTGTATGTACATTTAAAACTTTAAATAAAGATAACATGGTATGCCTATATTTATTTTAATTTAGAGTTCAATAACTATACATTTGAGAAGGCCGTGTTATCATGTGTAGAAAACTTAAATTTATTAAGAAATATAAAATATTTTAAACATTTAATAAAATAATTTTTTTAATAAAATTCTATTAAAAATATTTAATATTTAAAATTTAAGTATACTAAATACATGTTATAAAAATTAATTTTTTAATATTTTTTTTTTATCCTGATAAGAATCTTTGAGGTGAGTCAGCGATATTTAGATATCAAGTTATTGTTTGATTAAGTAGAAAAAAAATCGAGTTTTCAAGAAAAATTATGAAAATATTATAACATTTTATAAAGTATTTAATGTTGAGTAAAAGTTATTTTTCTTCCTTTTATAGAATATATAATTTGATATGTTAAAATAATTTAATGGGGTTTGCTAACTTGGCGTATCCTATTTTTCAGTTGGTATATTTTAGTAATGTGTACCGGGTTTTAGTAGACAAAAATACCCTAATATATCATAAATTTTAAGTTTTAAGATTAAGAGTATTTTAATAATTTTCATTCTCAAAATTTAAAAAAAAAAAAAAAACCCAAAATCCTTCCTCACCTCCTCGTTGATCTCAACCATTTCTTTTTCATCTCTCACTCCAACATTTTCTCTATCATCCCTACACTAGTCTCAACTTAAAAAACACTCACTGTTAAACAATTTATTTTTGTAAAAAATTGAGTTATTGGCATATTCGGCTTTAGATAAAGATTTATTGAAGATCTCTTCAATTTCATCATCTTCACTAACCTCTCTCTAATTTCATCCTCTGCGGATGTTGAATCATCATCTCTAAACAAAACTTTCAAGTCAATTACCAATTCCTTCAAATGTCATTATGCTTGTGAAAATTAGATAAAATTAGATAAAACAAAAATTATAAAATGAAAACTCATTATAAAATCATTTTTTTATAAGAAATTGTTTAACCGCGAGTGTTTTCAATTTTCTCCAAGCCAATTACCAATTCCTTCAAATGTCATTATAGTTGTAAAAATTAAATAAAATTAGATAAAACAAACATTATATAATGAAAACTAAAATATACTTAACCTATCTTATATATTATGCATGATAACTATGGTTATGCATAATGAGTCTAACATGTTATGTTTTTTTTTTAATTGTAACAATTATCTTATTTTAAAGAAAAATAATATAGTTTTGTTTTTAAAATGATAAAGTATTATAATAGGTATATAGCATAATGAAGTTAGTCCAGTCAATTTCAATCCTTGGGATTCGGGTTGAAATGGGAAGCATCAATGTTCAAAACAATCATAAGATTTGGATATTGAATATCTAAATTAGTGTTTGGATACTTCCAAACTATAATTATTTTGTTGTTTGTAATTGATGGAATACCACTTAATTTGTTTTTCCTTTGTGCGGTTTGAAAAACTTGTGTATAAAGTTATTTGAATCACTATTAGGAAAGATCTTACAACAAATATTAATCGTACAATCATATATATATATATATATATATATATATATATATATATATATATATTAAGCAAGTGACAATAGTAAAGTCGCTTGAAGATTCTTTTCTCTTTTTCTTTAATTTTTCTCAACATTTTTATAAATCAATATAATCAAATGTACATATGATTGATAATATAGAATTATTTAAAGGGTTGGACCGGGTTTTAGTAGACAAAAATACTCTAATATATCATATATTTTAAGTTTTAAAGTTAAGGGTATTTTAATAATTTTCATTCTCAAAACTAAACAAAAAACGAAACCCCAAAACCCTTACTCATCTACTCATTCCTCTGAACCCTTTCTCTTTCATCTCTCTCACTCTAACATTCCCAACTGAAAAAACATTCACGGTTAAACAATTTCATTATCTTTCATTTCAAGAAAAGGTTTATTCAAGATCTCTTTAATTTCATCATCTTCACTAACCTCTCTAATTTCATCATCTGCGGATGTTGAATCATCATTTCTTAAAAAAAATTCAGCCCAATTACCAATTCCTTCAAATGTCATTATGTTTGTGAAAATTAGATAAAACAAAATTTATAAAATGAAAAATCATTATAAAATCATTTTTTGTAAGAGATTGTTTAATAGTGAGTGTTTCTTATTTTTTTTCCAGGCCAATTACAAATTCCTTCGGATGTCATTATGCTTGTGAAAATTAGATAAAATTAGATAAGACAAAAATTATGAAATGAAAACTCATTATAAAATCATTTTTTTTGTAAGAAATTGTTTAACAGCGAATGTTTCTGATTTTTTTTTTTTTTCAGTTGGGATGACAGAAAAAATGTTGAAGTGAGAGATGAAAGAGAAAGAGTTGAGAGGAATGGGGGCAGTGAGCAAGGGTTTAGGAGTTTCTTTTTTTACACATTGCTAAAATGTACCAACTGAAAAATAGACATACACAAGTTGGCAAATCCCTTGTTTAAATATTATTTTAGTCTTGAAAATATAATTATATCCAACAAAGTTGAGAATGCACAAATAAAAATGAAATAACTAAAAAAATCACTCAAACAATCAAGCAATAAAACAATAATATGGTATAATCATCAGATATTTATCAACGTGACAAACTATATTTTTATATATTATAATTTATTAATATGATTGTCACAAATTTAAATAAAATTATATATTTTGATTTTATTAGATTATGCGTGGAAATAGATTAATAACAAATGAAAAATAAACTCTACAATTAATTGAATGATCTCAAATATCCCAATATGCAAAAATATATTTTGAAGTGGTTATTGAAAATAAAATAGATCAAGTATATTTGATATTCCAACTCTAGAACACCTTATATACTTTCTGGATTTTCACGGGACGAAAAGAAAAAAATAAGTAAGTCTTTACAAACAGGGATTATAACATCTTTATATAACCTTTGGTGGTTATTTTCTTAAAAAATCAATATTTCTAATTTGATCTATGATTAAATTAGAATATTAGATATATATCTATATAATTAATATTTCATGACATTAATCATAAATATAATTAATTAGATCACTTTAATATTTCAATAAAGCATATTTATATATTATTACTATTATTATTATTATTATTATTATTATTATTATTATTATATATATATATATATATATATATATATATGTTTTGAGCATATTCAAAAGGTCATGTCCATTGATTACACATGCATAAACAAAACAATTTTTCATTGAAAAATCATAACTAAACCTCATAATGATCAATAATGTTGACATAACCAAATGACATGAACTCGTCATGAAATGTGTAACATGAAAGTTATGTGAAAATGACTTGTACACGTCTATTTTTAACTGGTCCTTAATTCATTTCAATGAGATCAATATAATAACTTTAATATACACAGTCTAATTTATGAATAATAAACCATATATTTATAAAACTAAATATTTCCAAAAGAATGTATGCATACATAAAAAACAAGCATAGAACACAAAACACATAAAAATGACTGACTCTCACTAAACTAAAGATTCGTCAAACAACAAAACACTCATATGAGCAACATGCTCATGAAAGACCTTGGGTGGAAGTCCCTTAATAAGAGGATATGCTATCATGGAGTTTGTCCATAAGTGTTCTATAAAAATTTGTCCACTATATACCCTTTATTTAACAACTAGGAACTTGATGTCAATATGCTTTAACTTGCTCAAGATCTTATAGTTGTTAGAACACAATATAGCTTATTTGTTGTCATAATATAACTTAAGTGGTCTTTCAATTCCTTCGACAATGTGCAGCCATGTGAGAAAGTTTCTCAGCCACATTCCACGATTTGATTTCCATAACATGGCACAAATTTTGCAGCCATAGAAAGAAATGCAGGTTTAGTTTCTACTCCTCTTGTTAGAAGTGAAATTACAAATCTGGAAAAAATTCTAGATCCACCAATCGAAACCTCAAATGATGATTTTTCCATCTTCTCTGTCTATTTGATGAGACATCTCACTTGTTAAAGAAATGCTTTCTTTTTATCGTTGTTAGCCTTATTCTTATTTTCCTTTCTAGCTTGTTCAAAAAGATCAATTTATTTTTTGCAGAATAAAACACAATAGAGAAAAAAAATTTCAAGGTTCCCTGCAAGTTTTCTACTCAACACCAAATTTCTACTCAACACCAAAATTGGTGTTTGATCTGCTTTTGCCTCTATTCATTGCAGCAAGTCGTTAGGGTTCTGTCCAGCTTTCAATCAATATTTTCCTTTAAGTTCAATTCTCAAAATTGGACTAAAATTACAACATCTAATTTCACAATTCAAAAGTTTGAAACACACTTAAAATCAGAAATCAGTACTTCTACAATCTATCTGGTTTTCTTCAAAATTTCACCTTCCAAATAATTGAAAAAAATATATTCTTACATGAAAATTAAAGATCATTGAATCATGAATCTAATTCAAGAAGAATCAACCCAATTGAAGTAATATGCATCAAACAATCAGGAAATGTCAAAGTTGTCCTTTACAATTTGTTTCGTATTTTCAAAATTAAACTACATCCTTCACAGAAATTAAAAAACTATATTCTTACATTCAAATTAAAGATCATTGAATCAAGAATGTAACAAAAAAATAATTAGCTCAATTGGATAACTGGGAGAAATTTATGAATCAAACAAGTGGCAAAGGATAAAGTTATTAGATTTCAATTAATAAGCATATTTTCAGCAGAATTTTCCTTTCAACAGCAAAAAAATACACAAATTTCAAACAAGAATACAAATATATATCTTTTAGACTTACCTCTTGTTTGAGATCTATTTGAGCAAAATAGAAAATGAAAATACTTGTGAAAGCAAAATAGAAAATGAAAATTAAACCCATACAAAAGTGCAAAAATAAAACTTTACAACTCTACTGACCCAATATTTACATTATATCTACATATTTACAAAAATAATGACTAGAACTACCAGATACTTAAACTAAATCCCCAACAACGACGCTAAAAACTTAATGGAGGTAAACTTGGATTGTGATTTTTATGTTCATTTGGCTTAAGCCTAAAAATCCACAACATTACATAGTATTAGTTTTAAAAGATATATCAAGATGTGTGACCTATTGGCAAGTGCACCAAGTCATTTGTAGTACAGTTGAATGGGATTATCATATCCACAAGGTTTTATCAAGCATACTAGTACTTTGTTTTTGGGTTTTTTCATTTAGAAAATATTTATAGTAATATATATTATACAGATTGAGTGAAGTAGAGGCTACGAGTGGATTTCATCTCATCCTTTTCCATTGTACCACTATTGATCTTATCCATGTACTTATGTAAATCATTCACTGACTTAGAAGTACTATTTAAATGTAACTCTAGGTCCATTCCTGACACCTAGAGCCTAAGATCATCAAACTTCAGTATGATCCTTCAATGACTGCTTGAATGAATCACTTGCATTAAGATATGGACTTTATAACTAGAAAGAACCTTAGATATATTCCTAGCATATAAAAGCAGGAGGAGAATTAGTTTGACCACAACTTCGAACCAATTCTCACTTAATCTCAAGTTAATGAAATAAGACAAGTGAGTAATTCATCCAACAACAAGCGCAAACTAATTCACAAACAAATTGAATGAAAGCATAGATAAATATTCAAGAAGTAAAAGTATACAGAATTATAATTGATTACATCTAACTTAGACATGAGAGCGTTAAGCTACTTATAGAATGTTGCAATACAATTCCACGAGCATTTGGACATAATATTTACAATGAAAACATCTCTGTTGACCCTCACAAACCCATTCCTACTCTACTATTACATATTTTATCTTCCACTCAATGTCTAAAATGAAGGCATGAGATCTATATTTATTGGTTGTTTAAGGTGATGCTTAACTCTAGCTTTGGCGCTTGAGCCGTAGAGGTTTTATTCCAGATCTTTCCAAACTACCTTTCTTAGGGCTTAAGTTTCACATTTTAGGCTCAAGCTACAAAATTTACATTCCATATATTTCCAAAGGTGAGTGTTTGAGGTTTCCTCCTTATGAGAGGTTGGTATTGTGGCCTAAGCCTTATACTCTGGTGCTTCGGCCCCTAAGATAACTTCTTTGATAAGGAGTCTTCATCACTTAGCCTTTAGGTTTTCGTTTATAATGGGTTTGCTTGTGTGGATCAAGCCCCAATTCTATTGCTTAACTACACCAATGTTAATTTTGACTAGAATTACTTAAATATCTTTATTATTTTCACTTTGACTCTCTATTTATATCAAAAGTTGCAAAACAAACTAAATAGGGGTGAATTAAGCATAATCTAAACAAAATCAAAACAAGACAAGTACCAAAGTTATCTTAAAATTCACTTAAATTGGACACTTATCACTTATTAATTGAAATTCAATTACAATTTTGAATCTTCTAATAAATTCTAACTAATTTATAATAGAGGGTTAAAAAGTAAGGAATTTAATTTAGTTGGTTAAACGTATATGAGTTATTTTAACCTTTATGCTTATTACATATTTCAAACACAAGAGAAACAAAAACAGAAACACAAAGAGATAAAGAAGATAAATTCATTGAAAAGTGAACAACAGATTACAAAGAAGGGAGATATATAAGAGAGAAAAAACAAAAAAAAAAAACATAAACTAAAACTAAAACTTAACAAACTTTTGTTGCTTTTAACCCTTTGGATCACTATGATCCATTCTTCATCCATCACGGCAATCATCCCAATCAAAGTCTTGTTTCTACTCCTCTAAACGACCACAATTTTGGCTCTTGGAGATGTGCTGTCACTATAGCTCTTGAATCCAAGAACAAATGGGCTTCGTCAATGGCTCTCTTCTCCAACCCACTGATCCCACTGAATTCTCTTTATGGAAAAGAAATGATAGCGTTGTTCGATCTTAGCTTCTCAATTCGGTCATCAAAGAAATAGCTATCAGTACCATCTACTCTTCAACTAATATTTGTTAGCAATTTGGGTCACTTATATATATATATATATATATATATATATATATATATATATATATATATATATATATATATATAACAATTATTAAATGTGTTAGGGCCATTATATTTTATTAGCCAACTTTATAAAGTGATCTAATTAAGATAAATATGGCTAAGGGTATATTTGTCATGAAAGAATATTTTGTAGAGACCAACAATAATTTTAATTTGTTGAAGGGGCCAAATTATAATTATTGACACTAAAGCATATTAACCATCAGAGGTTATTTAAAGGGTCATGGTCACCATCTATAAGCATATCGTATCATTCATGTTTCTTTCTCTCTATCCCCATCAGAAGAGAAAATCCAGAGGGAACCTAAGGTGTTCTACAGAGGGAAGTTCAAAGACCAACTCAGGTTACTTATTTCTTGTTTCCCAATGTCTAATCCTTCAAGTACGTTTCCGCTTTAATGTTCTAAGGGTATTGGGAGTTGCTTTGATTAAAGGGTTTATTGTTCATTATTTGTTAATCTGTCAATCATAAAATTTCTAACAATTGGTATCAAAGCATGTTAGTGATTAATTGAGAGAAACTTTTGATTTTGATCTTTTTAATTTTATGAGAAATTATGATTATAATTTTTTGAGGTTTTCATTTAAGGGTTTATAGCCTGCGTCAAATTCTTAATGTAATAATGAATGTTTTTTTTAATGTTTTGGATTATGATCGTGGAATTCTGTGTCAGAAAACCAAATTAATTAGTATTAATTAAAAATACATTTAAGGATCCTAATTATGTTTCTGGAACCCTAAATTTAAAATTAAGAACCCTAGGTTCTTAAACCCTAAATTTGCAAATTGGGAACCCTAATTTGGGAAACCCCCAAATTGAAACGCTACCGTTTGCTTTCTTTCTTCTTTGTGCCATGGGCTAGTTTTAGGATGGGCTCATTGGCCCGTGCGATTGTTCCTAGTTTGGATGAGGACCCATTACTTGTGAAGAAAATAAAGAATTATAATAATTTAAGATGAAATAAAATTTTGAAATAAAGTAATTCAAAATTTAAATATTTTGAAATAAAGTAAAAGTTAAATTAATAATTAATTAGGAATAAATAAAATTCAATTTTGGTCTTGTTTATAATTTTTTAAATGAGCTATTGATAATTAGGAAATCACCAAAGTGAGTCTTTTTTATCTGGAGTAGTTCATAGAGAAATTATGAGTGTTCGTGTTTATACATATCCATGCGAGTATAGATCGGTCCAAAAGAAGATTAATATTTGGTTGGATTGTATACGCACCTGTGATGGTAACGTGTGATAATTATAAGGTTTTTACATGTTAATAATAAAATCTATCCAAAGATAGGTTTGTTATTGGAATGTATCATTGTTCATCATTACACCAAGATACTTCTACCAATTAATATTATTGTCCAAAGACTTGATATTGATGGGGCATTGGGTGTCTTGAGATGGGATAGACAATTATTTGAATTATATTTATATAATTATTAATTTTACGGCGTGAGCTTAATTCCTTTGTTTCTCTTATTCTAAATACAACTATGATTGCTTCAATATCTGCTAATTTCTTTAAAGAATGGAACAAGAATATGAAGATAATCCTTGATCGTATAAGCTTTAGGCGCAATCTTGCTTTGGTCTGTTTTGAGGTCAATTTAACTTCAGTACCGATGAACACTTGGTGGTTAGCTTATGGTGCAACTGCTAACATCAATGTTTCAATGAAGGGATGTATAAGCTACCGAAAACCAATTGATTCTGAAAGATGGATCTATGTGGAAGATGGCAAGTCGGTAGAGGTGGAAGCTATAGGGCATTTTAGATTGTTATTGTGCATTGGTTTCTACTTGGATTTGAAAGACACTTTTGTTGTGCCATCATTTAGACGAAATCTGGTCTCAATTTCTTATTTGGACAAATTAGGATATTTGTGTTCATTTGGAAACTGTGAAATCAAATTGTCTTTAAATTCAAATATTGTTGGGACTGATTCACTTTCAGACAATGATAACCTCTATATGCTTGATACGAAGACTTCCTACAGTGAATCATTCAATACAGAATTGTTTGGCATTAAGCGAAAAATTGACAATAATGATTCAGGAGCATTGTGGCACAAACGTGTAGGTCACATCTCTAAAAATAGAGTTGAACGGCTTGTGTCAAATGAGATTTTGAATTCCATTGACTTCACAAATTTTGATGTTTGTGTTGAATGCGTTAAAGGAAAACAGACCAAGACATCGAGATTGGGTGCATATAGAGCTACAGACGTCTTAGAATTGATACATACGGACATTTGTGGTCCATTCCCTACACCTTCATGGAATAGTCAAAAATATTTTATATCATTCATAGACGATTACTCTAGATATGCATACCTATATCTTATCCATGAAAAGTCTCAATCATTGGATGTGTTCAAATCTTTCAAGGCTAAAGTTGAGAATCAACTCAGCAAACGCATTAAGAATGTCAGATCTGATCGTGGTGGTGAGTACTATGGCAGATATGACGGATTAGGTGATAAACGTCCAAGACCTTTTTCCAAGTACCTAGAGGAATGTGGAATCGTCCCACAGTACACTATGTCGGGTTCACCTAGCATGAATGGGGTGGCTAAAAGACGAAATCAGACTCTTTAGGATATGGTAAGGAGTACGATATGACATTCCACCTTGCCAGAATCACTCTGGGGAGAGGCATTGAAGACTACAACATATATTTTAAATAGAGGGCCAACTAAGGCAACTGCTGCAACACCTCATGAGCTTTGGGTTGGGCGAAAGCCTAATCTAAAACACTTACATGTATGGGGATGTCCAGCTGAAGTAAGGCCTTACAAGCCAAATGAAAAGAAATTGGACTCTCGAACTGTGAGCAACTACTTTATTGGTTACTCTGAAAGATCAAGAGGTTATAAATTCTATGATCCCAAATCTAAGAATATTTTTGAGACGGGAACTGCCACATTCCTTGAGGATATTGAGTTTGGGAGGAAGAATAAGGTAAGAGACTTTGTCTTTGAGGAAGAATCAGTGTCAATTCCATATCTGATTCATACAGTTGATTTTGATGAAGCGAGTATGGCACCGCTAAGTTCTCAACCTCTACAAGAACAAACTCAAGACCCTCAAGAACAGGTGCTTCATGAGTCAGTATCATTGCGGAGATCCATGAGAGAAAGGACAAGTGCCATCCCAAATGATTATGTTGTATTTCTCCAAGAAAATGAGAAAAATAATAGTATGATGGAAGATGACCATGTCACCGCCCATCAAGTTATGCAAGATCCTAATTCAGAAAAATGTATTGAAGCTATGAATGAAGAGTATAAGTCCATGCAAGACAACAAAGTTTGGGAACTTGTCCCATTGCCAGAAGGTGTGAAACCCATTGGTTGTAAGTGGATATTTAAAACCTAAAGGGATTCTAAAGGTAATGTGGAGAGGTATAAGGCTCGTCTTGTGGCAAAGGGCTATACTCAAAAGGAAGGGATTGATTTTAAAGAGACTTTCTCTCCAATTTCATCGAAAGACTCTTTTAGAACAATCATGGCTCTTATTGCACATTATGATTTGGAGCTTCATCAAATGGATGTCAAAATGATGTTTCTCAATGGCAACATTGATGAGACAATTTTTACAGTGCAACCAGAAAACTTTGTGTCAGAAGATCCAAAAAATATGGTATGCAAACTGACAAAATCAATTATGGGCTAAAACAAGTATCTCATCAATGTTACCATAAATTTCATCAAGTTGTTATCTCATTTGGTTTCGAAATAAATGTGGTTGGTGATTGTGTGTATCACAAGTTCAGTGGGAGCAAGTATATCTCCCTAGTCTTGTATGTTGATGACATACTACTTGTTACCAACAATATAGACATGTTGCACGAAACCAAGAGAAATCTATCTAGAAATTTTGAAATGAAAGATCATGGTGATGCTTCCTTTGTATTAGGAATTCAGATACATCGAGATCGATCTCGCGGTATTCTAGGATTATCATAGAGGAATTACGTCGATAAGGTGCTTAAAAGGTTTGGTATCCAGGATTGTAAAGCAAGAGATACTCTAGTCGCTAAGGGAGACAAGTTTAGTCTTAATCAATGTCCAAAAGGAAATATAGAAATTCAGAAAATGTAAAAGATTCCTTATGCTTCATCAGTAGGGAGTTTGATGTATGCCAAGTATGTATGCGTCCGGATATAGCCTACATAGTTGGGGTTTTAGGCAGATATATAAGCAATCCAAGAATGGATTATTGGAAAGCAGCAAAAAGAGTTATGAGGTATTTACAGAGAACAAAGGATTATATGCTCATGTACAAGAGATCAGACCGGTTAGAGATCACTGGATATTGTGACTCAGATTTTGCAGGATGCCAAGATAGTTTAAGATCCACTTCGGGTTACATTTTTATGTTGGCCGGTGGCGCGATTTCTTGGCGTAGTGCTAAGCAAACCCTTATGACTTCATCCACTATAGTTGTAGAACTTGTAGCATGCTATGAGGCATCAAATCAAGGTATATGATTGAGAAAATTTGTCACAGGGTTGCGCATTATGGAAGGAATTGAAAGAACACTCAAGTTATATTGTGACACCAAATCAGATGTAATGTATTCTAACAATAAGAGTTCGAGCAAGTCAAAGCACATTGACATCAAGTTCCTGGTTGTTAAAGAAAGAGTGCAGAGTGGACTGATTTCTATAGAGCACTTAAGGACAAACTCCATGTTGGCAGATCCTTTTACTAAGGGTATTACTCCAAATGTCTTTCATGAGCATGTTCCTCACATGGGTGTTTTAGCTTTTGAGGAATCTTTAGTTTAGTGGGAGTTAGTCATTTTTGTATTTGTGTTCTATGTTTGGTTTAATGTATGCATACATTGTCCTTGGACATATTTGGTTTAATAAATATATGGTTTATTATTATTTGGATATTACACTCTGTATGATAAGGTTGTTATGTTGATCTCATTAAGAAAAAGTAAGGACCAGTTGAAAACAGACGTGTATAGGTCACCTTCACGTAATTTTCATGCTACACATTTCATGATGTATCCATGTCATTTGGTTTTGTCAGCATTAATGATCATTGTTGGGTTTAGTAGCGATTGTTACAATTAAAACTGCTTTGGTTCCACATGTAGATATAATCAATGGACGGGACTTTTGGATATACTCAAGGTATATAATGGCAACTTTGAGCTCATAAAGTCTAACACATTTGTAAGGATTTATATGGATATATATATTTGTGACCAGTGGGAGATTGTTAGCAATTTGGGTCACTTATATATATATATATATATATATATATATATATATATATATATATATAACAATTATTAAATGTGTTAGGGCCATTATATTTTATTAGCCAACGTTATAAAGTGATCTAATTAAGATAAATATGGCTAAGGGTATATTTGTCATGAAAGAATATTGTGTAGAGACCAGCAATAATTTTAATTTGTTGAAGGGGCCAAATTATAATTATTGAAACTAAAGAATATTAATCGTCAGAGGTTATTTAAAGGCTCATGGTCCCCATCTGTGAGCACATTGTATCATTCATGTTTCTTTCTCTTTATCCCCATCAGAAGAGAAAATCCAGAGGGAACCTAAGGTACTCTACAAAGGGAAGATCAAAGACCAACTCATGTTACTTATTCCTTGTTTCCCAATGTCTAATCCTTCAAGTACGCTTCCGCTTTAATGTTCTAAGGGTATTGAGAACTGCTTTGATTAAAGGGTTTATTGTTCATTATTTGTTAATCTGTCAATCATAAAATTTCTAACGTTATTGCCTTATGGGAAGATTTAATCTAAAGATGTTGGCAAAATAATGGTTCTCAAGTCTTCCATTTAAAGAAAGCTATTTTTTCTTGCCAACAAGGAACAATGATTGTGTCTCGATATTTTACTATGATAAAGAGTCTTTAGTTCTCAACCATCTTATTCCTACGGTTATGAAGGCTTTAAACCTTTGCTTGGTTATCTACATTCTAAGCATGTGATGTCTTTTTTAATAGGTCTCAATGATACTTAGTCTCATATTAGTGCCAGATCCTATCAATGGACCTTATTCCTTCCATTAGCTGTGCGTTTTCTCTAGTTATTCAAAAAGAAAAGAGATAAGAAGTTGGCATGTTAACACAACAGTCATCACAAATTTCTTTTGTTGTTCTTGCCTCTTGACCCAAACTAATTGAGAGAGAGGTTTAACAATATGTTTGACTTGTTCGTAAATAGAATTAAACATGTACTAATTCCATTTAGATTACTAAATTTTCATATTTTACATTATTGTTCTAAGTAACTATTTATTTGTTCCAATAACTAATAACTAGGAAGCAAGACAATATAAATAGCTAATTTAGTTTTATTTGAGAAGACTTAAAAAAACAATGTACTTCATAATATCACTTGGAATAGGTAAACGTCTTTTGAGGTGGAGAAAGTAAAATATTTTAGAGTTGAGTTGGTAACTCTGATAATGAGTATTAAATTTGTGATGTTGATTGATGAAAAGATCCACTTAAAAAAGGTTGTATGTGATATCATATATCTATAGGTTTTTTTAACCCATGAATAAATAGCTTGTAACAGATGTAGTTATGTTAAACAATATTTTCTACCTAGAATATTTCTAAAGATAATCAATTATCATATTCTAAGATGTTTGATAATAAAAATATCTTATATAACCAACTCTGAATATCTTGAGGTTCGCTTTCTAGTACACTTAATAATCTTATATCACTTAGAAGTCGAGATCAAGGACAATTTAAATACACATTCCCCCCTCAACCTCCTTTGAAACACTTTTTAAGAACAAAACCATAACGAAGCTATGAGCTCCAAAATAGATAATAACATGGATGCGGTTATTGATCCTAACAATGTTATCTCAACAGACTTGGAGTTGGAATATTGGTGACATTTTGTGGGATGGAGAAGTTTTTTCCTTATCCTCGATTGGGGGATTTGTTCTAGTACGTCCAGTAGTTCTAGATCGCTTAGAAGTTAAGACAAAGGACAATTTAAATACACATTCTTCCCTGGCCCTTTGAGGTGCCTTTTAATGGACAAAACTGTAACAAAACTTTGAACTCTAAAGCGGACAATACCTCAAATGCAGTGATTGACAATAACGATGATATCTCAATAAACTTGGACTTAAGATATTTTTTCGATATATCTAATAACCATATATTGCTTAAGAATCGAGACTAGGGACAATTTAAATATATATATTTTCCTCCCTAAACCATTTAAAATGTTTTTCCAAAAACAATATCGTAACCGAACTCTAAACTTCTTAACAACCAATACCTCGAAAAGGTTAATCAACCATAATAATACTATCTAAATAAATTTGAAGTTAAAAGATATTCATTTTTTCATTACCTATCAAATCAACTTTTTATTAATTTAGATTATTCTCTTAGCTATTAATAGTAATTTGAGAAATATTAGTAACAAATTCTTCTTCTTTTTTCTGTTGAAATTATCTACCATTGTTAACAAGTGAGTTTTAAGTCTAACTTAATCCCATAAAATCGACTGATAAGGTTAGTTGATGTGAGACTTCTAACACATCCTCTCACATCAAGATATATACAACTCGATCGTAGGACTAAACATTGATGATCTGATAACGATTATATAATTGACTAAAATATATCAAATTTTGGTAGAATAAGCTCTAATCCATGGCTCTGATCATATTACATACATCAAACTTAGAAGAAAGAAAAAGAGATAAAAAAAAAAAAGAAAATTTCATTCAAAAGGGAACAAGTGATTACAAAGGGAGATATAAGAGAAAAAAACATAAAAACGGGAGCTAAAACTAAAACTTAACATACAATATGATAAACAAAGGTATAACACATGTATGTATATTCATAATTCAAATTTAAATTTAAACTTCTTTAAATAACTTATATTTTTCAGATATGAAAGTGAATCTAGACTTCAAAGACCTAGAAAAACACAAACTTAGGTTTAAAAAGTCACCACATTTATATGTGAAACAATGTTTTGAAGAAAAAAAAAAACAACAAAGCATTTATGGCAGTCCCCTCATTCAAGCCTTCTTTTGTGCTCCCATGTGTTACCCAATCACCTTTTGGAACTTCAATTATATGAACCAATCTTCTTTTCCTCTTCTTCTTGTCCTATTGTGAGGGCCATGTCATTTTGGCTTTAACATAGCTATGTTTTAACATGTTGAATGTGCTCTTGAACTATGTGTGTTTTGTAATTGTTCATAGATGAGGAGGAACATGGTAATCTCAATCTCATACCTTGTCTTGCTCCATCATATATATTTTGAATGATCATGAACCCTACTCAGCTTGTTGTTGCTGGTATAACAAATCTCAATTGGGATATAATAGAAACAAATTCAAACAAAATCATTGGTTGAGTGACTCAAATTTGATGGGATATTTAGTGGTTTAGTTGGCTGAATATGGCTTCCCTTCAAGTGGGAGGACATGATTATAAGAATATATGTTGGGACCAAGACATCTTTTGATTCCATTCCCTAGTTGTACAACTATAACTTTGTGTTACTGTTTGATTTTGGTCATTTTTATAAAAATAAGAAACGTATACATATATATTATTATATAAGAAAAAATATATATAATTCTTTTAATTTATGCATTAATTTGTTTCAAATTTAAAATAATTTTATTTGAATTCATCAATCGATAATAAAACCCCTCACTTAAATTTACTACAAGAGAAAACCAACAGAAAAAAATTTATATTCTGGCAAAAAGATTTTTCCTTTTAAGATATTATTATCCCAATTAAAAATATCATTTTTGTTAATCAAGCGAATAGGGATGGTGGTTAAATGTGAAAAGTTATTTTGTCATGGTTTTCAATTTTCATTATGTTAAAATTATTAACATCGTCAATTCTTAATAGACAAAGATGAAAATTCAACCATTTTAAGAGAAAAAAATATAAATTAAATTCAGAAAACGAAGGGCAATATTGAATCTAAACAGTATATAATGTAATTTAACCTAATATGCATGTCAATAATAGGAAAATGTATTACAAAATTATACCCTTAAATTTAAATTTCCTTTTACATAGATTATAAATAAAAAAGTTGTATGAATTCAAAATCATTTTATGGCTTTGAACATATGATTTGGTTATTGGAGCAGGCCAAGCCTTTATAAACACGATTTCCGAAAAACGTGTAAATTCCCTAAGAAATGTTGCAGTGTTAGAAAAGAGAACACCTAGGATCTCTTTGTTTAGACATGATTGGCACTGATTTAGTTCAATATCATATTTAAAAGTGGTGAAAATTATTAGCATGTCTTTAGTCTTAATTACCTTTTTAGTTCAATATCATATTTAAGTATCACTATTATTCACGTAAATTTACATATAACTATACCTCTTTAGTTCTAAACAACTTTTACTTGTTGAGTTTAATTTTGATGCACAGACAATGTATTATATTATTAATTATGCAAAGATTATAATTAATATGGTTTTTCTAATATTTATTAAATAAATTAGCAACATGACGTATATAATAATTTCTAATAATTTCCTTACACATGCCATGTTTAGAAATGGGTCCACGAAATTTATTCTTGGGTTTGAACAAAAGCTACTAGTTGTGTCTTGTATGTTTTTTTATAAAGTTAAACTAATGTTTAGAATTAAGAGATGTGTTGAAGAAGTACTAAAAATAAAATAAAAATAAAATAATTAACACGTGATAAGAACCTTTGTCATCAACTGTTTTTTTTTTAATCTGATTTATTTTACCAAAAACTCTTTCCTGATTTATGTGATGAGATTGCATCCCTTAGTAATCTACCCTATTTTTATTTTAAATAATAAAAACATAGTAAGTAAAATAAATGTTTGAGTTTTCCAAAAAGTTACAGTTATTTTTCAAACGAAATTATATCACTCTATTTCTAATATATTTAATGAAATAATAAATTCATAGCAATATTACAATAATTGATCGCAAACACAATTGTAAAATGTGTCAAAAAATATAATCTTATATATGCATCCCTTAGTAATCTACCCTATTTTTATTTTAAATAATAAAAACATAGTAAGTAAAATAAATGTTTGAGTTTTCCAAAAAGTTACAGTTATTTTTCAAACGAAATTATATCACTCTATTTCTAATATATTTAATGAAATAATAAATTCATAGCAATATTACAATAATTGATCGCAAACACAATTGTAAAATGTGTCAAAAAATATAATCTTATATATGTATTTATAAACTAAAATTCATATTTTAAATGTTTTATTTTTGTTTTCTCCATTCTATTAAATTAGACGTTACTTAAATATCTTTTAGCATACATTTTATCGTTATTTAAATACTTGAACTTATTAATTGTTGCACTCATTTAGTTAAAAATACTTAATAGGAGTTAATTTGAACCTTTAAAAAGAAGGTAAAATGAAAAAGGAGTGCCATGATATACAAAGAAAACATCATTATTTCACTCAAAAAAATTAAAACATAAATTAATAGGAGTATTTAAAATTTCTGAGAAATCAAGACTCCAGCGATTTCCAAAAATGTTTGTTTGTTGGAAGCAGTATTAATTTCAATAAATAGAAGCCAAAAAGAAAAGCAATGAAGATTTATAATTTCTAAAAAGAAATTAGCAACACTGGTAGAGGAGCCCACAAAGGCCTATGTAAAAAAGTACATAGCACAAAATCCTTAAGGAACTGCTACTGATCATAACTTGAGAATCCAAACACGTTCTTTCTACGCATTCTGCCGGTCCACACTCATTGGCAATGGTAAGTTTGCAAAAGGTGATTTTAGTCATCCAGTATATCAGTATGCTTTCTGATTCTTTTTTTCTTTTCCATTCATATGCTAGAAACCTCACACTTATGTACAAAACCAATATTGGCCCCATGGATTAGTTTGTCACAAATTTACAATCAATCCCCTATTGAGAATTAACACCCTGAAATTTGGATATAAAATGGTTACCCAAGAACCTCCGCTTACCAATGCTTCAACACGCACTGAGATACTGATGACTATCAAGTCATGTTCGAAATTCTCTCACTTCGTTTCTACTTTTTTCTCTGAACTTTTATCAGTTTCAGGTGGTTGAGCAGACGATTGGGGCTGGTTCGTGACAGAAACATCAGGGCTGGAAGGTTTTTTGAACTGAATCAAGATCATGGTCATGTTATCACATCCCTCACCACCAGCGGTTGGTGCCAAGCACCTATCAAATACTTTCTCACAAACCGCAGAAAGTTTATTCTCCTGCGTATTCATGATTTTTCATAAATGACACCTCCAGTTTTGCAATTACAACAATGTGAATTTCGTATCCAAAACATTTTCTATCAGTAAATAAAAGGTAGCCATAAAAAACTTACTGTCTTTAACTGTTGATGTATAAAGTCCACAAGCTGTTGGCTAGACATGCAATCCCTGCAGAGAGTTTATATATAAAAGTAAATTATGTGGTGAATTACAAAATAAAGAATAAGGATTTTTTTGCCATCTATATAAATTTGGTAATAGCGATGGTGCTTGTAGAGGAAATTTAAGTAGCCAAGTAACCTACCATATTCCATCACAGGCTATCACAAGGAATTCATCATCATCACAAAGTTCAACCTGTTACATAGAGTATACGCATAAATTTGAATTGCAGCAAAAAAGCAGAAAACAGCACTACAAAAGAGCATCTCGCTTTAGCCCCTTCTTTGTTGGGTGTAAAATGAAGTAGAAAGAAATAGTAACTAGACAAGATAGAAATATTAAATTTCTATCTATTGTTCGGGAAACGTGTGGACACCAGAACACATTTTTCTTTCAAATTGAAATGAAGTAGCAGGAAAATAATCTCTCATTTTTCATTTAATTTTTAAATATTTTATATTATAATATAAAAAAATAAAGAATATTTATGTTAAGAAAAAATAATGTATTAAAAATTAATTTTTAATTACTGTAAAAATATTTTAAAATAACTTATTTATTTTTTTCACCATAGTTTCTACTCATACAAACAAGCAGAGACTCTTTTTTCACTTCTCTCCGTCTTTTATTTCTATCCATTCAATCATCATATATTTTCTCCTCTATTTCTCTTATATTTCTTCCAAGATATTTTTTTATAACATCACAAATAACAAAGGTCCAAGAAAGAGGCAATCCATAAATATTAACTTCATTATAAAATAAAATAACACATATGGCAATACATACTGAAGTTACGTCCGGATCAGCAGTCACGATCTGCTTTTCGGCAGGCAAATACTTATTCTGCTTGAACTCCATATCTCCTGGAATAGAAAGAAATTGATATTACAAAACACTATGTACTGGTGAAGGAAATAAAAAATATCATGGCAGCAACTATAAAAATTCAGGAAACAATAAACCCTCACATTTTGCTTTACATTAAAAACTTATAACAAAAAATAATTTCTACTACCAATTCAGGAAACAATAAACCCTCACATTTTGCTTTACATTAAAAACTTATAACAAAAAATAATTTCTACTACCAATTGCTCTAGCCAGGTTTAAACTTCCATTGACCCGTCCAACTTGGATGAAACCACCAGCTTTTAGAATCCTGTCTTTCTCAGCCTCAAGATCAGGCTTGTGATCCTTAGATAAATTGTGTGCCTTCAAATAAATATTCAATACATAACTGTGAGTATGAGTATTGTCAAACAATGGCTGTCCCATGCACAGAAGGTATCTATTCATTAAATCTATGTAAATTCATAATTTTTGGAAAATAAGTCAGAAACAGATATGTGTTGACAGGTACAGGAGAAATTTAGACTTTGGAAGGATGCATTTAGATGCCAAAATTAGTTTGTGATATCAATACAATCACAGAGTGCTAAAATATCAATGTCCTTACTTAGTCCCTCTACCTCAAACCCTATGTTTGCTTGAGTAAATAAAAAGGAAGGAAAAAGAGAAAAGTAAAAAGAAATTTGGTTTGTTGAAGGATCTTGCATCAAAAAAAATCATCCTAAAGTTGGGGCAAATGTTTTCTGCATTTGATCATTTCTTTTCCGTTTTTTTAAAATTAAATAACTTTTCATAACAAAAGAAGATAAAGAATTATAATTTGAATGTTAACAAAAATATAATGCATTACAAAGTTTATATTTTTTGCTAAAATTAACGTTTTGCATTTATCATAAAAAAAAAATTGTTATATAATACATTCATTTATTTCTACTTACTCTTCCTAGCATCCAAGCTAGGGATGAGCATGAGAAAAGGGAGGCTGAGTTTATGTTCATCCCTAAACAACTTGAGATTTTTAAAGAGCCATTTATGTGAGATCATGCCTGACCCATGAAAAGAGAAGATAACGAGACAAGAATATGATTTACTAATATAATATACTTATATTAACATCTTTTATTATTTAGTTAAATAAAAATATATTTTATACTATATATTTCAAAATAAATAACTAAATATCATGTTTACAAGTTATTCATTTGCTTGATAAAGTTTTACTGCAAATCAGAACAGTTAGATATAGTGGCCACATGGCAGAATGGCGTGGCCAATTTCTTGCCAACCACCACCATGTAATGGCATGTTTATAACACCCACCAAATCAACATTGCATCTAGCCGGGGTTAGTGCGATGGGACCGGTCATACACACCTTAATCCAAACAAATACAGAGACTTTTATTCTTTTTCTTCTTCTATCTATCCAAACAACATTTTCCTATTCTATTTCTTTTTCTATTTCCATTCTTCCTGGTTCTTTCCTCTCTATTTCCCTTCAAATGTAAACAGACCTTTTATGTCAAAAAAAGAGTACAGTGAATTAAAATGTCTACCGAAATATCCATCTCTGAAAACAAAATTATAGCCACAATAGCACCCTTTATTATCATATATCTGCACCGTATAAGCTTAACATCGCATGCCTGCTGAAACTAGAGAAGATAAAAAAACTGCATCAAGAAGGTGAGAATACCTGGCCTTTCCTTGACAAGACGCATCTAGAATCTCCAGCATTACCAACAACAAGTTTGTTTCCTCGGATAACAGCTACACAAGCTGTGCTTCCAGAGTTTGGTCCAGTAAAATCAGAATGGGGTCCCTAATTTACACCATAACATTCTCAATTCAGAATAAAACTATCTACAGTAGGATTCAAAACTTGTATGCTCAACATCAGACCTTACAACTTGTAGTTTTTTATTGACAAACAGAATTTATTATGTGAAATTACACTCACTTCAAACAAGGTCTTCTCAATTAAACACCTAGATGCCTTATAGGCTTAATTAAGTGTGACACACACTCCCTTATTTGTGCTTAATCAAGTGACACCCCATGCCAAATAACAGACAATACTCCACTAACAGGAGGCATCCACAAGACTTCATTCACAATACACCCCATGATTGACTATTCTTAAGAATGCAAAAGCAGTTGTTCATTGAAGAGAGAGACAAAGCACCTCCAACTTCTCCATAATTTTGCTACATACTACTAGCAAAATGCTAGCTCTTTCTTCATGTTCCTCTCGTGTTCTTTTCACTGTTACCCGATATTTTTGGGAGAAAAATTGATATTAGGGCAAAATAAATGAAGAACACCGAAGTTTAAAGGGTTAACCTTTTATGCCTATCTAGGAGAGGTTGGGTTTTCTACAAAATAAAATATGGATGTCATCTAAGAAAAGGTGAGTTAAATTTTCCCAGGTTATTCAGAAAGATAGGAAAGATATAAAGCTATAGGATAAGATATCCTCAAAACTAAACCCTATAATGTGTAGCTGTAATCACCAAATCAGAAAGGACCCTCTGTCACAGTCAAAACTGTGACATACATCATAACATCTTACAAGAATTGACTTTTAATGTTTATGTTTATTTGTACACTAGTTTATCACTCTCATAGTGAACAAGCAAGTACAGTAAGCATGAGGTAGACAAAAATACAGAACACATGAAACAAACCTAAAATCATGAAATTCTAACATACACAAGCAAAGTATCACTGTAAGGTTTAAGAAAGTGGTGATTCATAACTGACGAATGCTGTATAAAAGCTTATATGCAGTTTAAGCAAAAGAAAGTTGAACAAATAACTTGTCAACTTTAATGTATATACTAACCCATACGAAAATATGTTAAACGAATTTTTAAATACTAGATTTACATTTAAATAAATACCCAAAAGCAAAAAATGCTAAGCTTTAATTTGAAAAACTTCCAATATATTTACTACAAGCTTAAATTTCATACAAGAAACCTTGGCAACGTACATTTAGAACATCAGAATAAGTTAGAAAAGAAAGCAATGATGATGCAAGAATTTTGTATAAGTTGTTACCTCCTCAAATGCCCAATCATCGACGTTGTCATTTGCTTCACTGCCCCTGGGAGACCAAATAAAGCCTTCTAACATACCAGATAACTTTTCTATTTTATCCCCCAAGACAGCTAATTCCCTCCACCCTCTTTGTCCACGCATCATGTCATCCATTCTGTCAATATGAAGGAAAATATAAAAAAGTGACATAATTTTGATAGAAGCAGTTTCATCTAAATGCCATATCTCCATTTCCATTTATGGGCATGAAACCTACGGAACTATAAAGCCCCAAATGTGCAAATGATTTTAATTGTGTAAGAAAAGAAATATAACTAAAAACAAACACTAATTAGAAAATGACTTCCATAGCAGGCAGTGACATTCCTAATCTGTTGTTGAGATCCCACCACGACTTTAGATATGACTAAATTATAATATATAAGTAGGTATAACTATCATCTTACAACACCAGTTTATGAGAGTCTGTGTTAGGTTTAAAATCTACTTTTAACAAGTATAATAAAGGCTACAAACAAAATGAAGAGATGTTTTAAAACATCAGTAACACATAAGAATAGAAGGAAAAAGATAGGGGAAGAAAATTGTTTCAATATTATTTTTAAGTTTCCATAACTTAGTTCACAGCTATATTTTTCTTAGTCCACATCTCCCCTGGGGAATATACAGTAGACAGATGGGGTAAATCATTTGGTGCAAAAGTTGACCACATACCACAGGATGAGCCTAAGCCAAATAGGCTTTTACATGTAAAGAACATCTACCTACTGTACCGTCTCCTGACTTTTATTGGCATCCAATAAGATTAATGAAAGCTCTAAAGAAAAACAAACATGAATACCTAAGAAAAGATTTTTGTAAAGATGTGCTTATATCTCCAGCTCGGTAAGATTCACTCTTCAGCACCTGCTGGTGTAGATACTTGGCACAAAATTTAGAAACTGCTTTCCCTGTAATTCCATAAGACCATATTGAGGATTATAAAACAGAAGTAGAAAATAAGTGATAAATGTCAGCACCACTAGGCCATTACCTTCATTTTGAAATAATTTAAGATTTACAAATTTCTCAAAGTCCTCAAGTGAACTATGAATCATGATCAATATTCTTGAGTCTGAATGGCTAATACTCTAATATAGATAAAGAATACACACACCATAAAACAATATTCCCCCCTCCCCTTTTTCTCCTTTAACATAGGCTGCAGAACAAAGTTCCAAATAAATAAATAAATAAACAACAATATGGGGGCAATAAATCCGATATCACTTGAATCTAATAAGATATAGTATGCCAAAAATGTTTAAGGTTAAGGGTTTTGTTTGGTTTGTCAATAGTGAAAATTGTGAACCACATATTACATTACGTAAGCAACCCTGCAACGAGGCAAGTATTAGAAAAGGGGAAAAAGAAAACTTATACAGTATTTATGTCCAATGATAAGTTTGAAAGAATTGTAATTCCTATAATGCTGTTATTCACATTTTGAGTGACATTGGTCAACAGAGCATATAGGGTCAAAAAAGAAAATGAAATCCCAATCAATGACCTAAAAAAGGAAACACCATACTAGCCAGTAAAACCCATCCATGCTAAGGTGAGTTCCGAAGGGAGTTTCAAAGTAAAAATCTTCAAGCCATATCAAATATTTGAAATGTGAAACCACTTCGTAAGTAATGAAATACATTTTCTTATAAATAGTTTAGAGGGACATTTCTAATGGTGAGATACAGATCAAAATTAATTTAAATTTAAAAGAATCAGTAAGAAATCATTTCCTCCTTGCTTAAGAAAATGGTTATGGACACATTAGATAAATACAATTGAAAACATAAAGAGCTGATACCGACCTCCATGGCCATCATAAACGCCAAAGTAAGATGTAGACTCGTCCAAATATGGGATAGCTGCATGCTGGCAAGCAATGTAAGAGAATTAAAACTTGCATACACCATGGAATGGATTGTAATATAATAATGAGCTACTGAAGACTGTGGGACAAAAGCATCAGGTATACAAAGCATCTACGTCATACATATGAAATTCACTTCCAAAGAGAAGCAATTTCTCATGACTAAAACTACTCTAGAGGATGGAAATTTATTCCTCTGAAAATTAGAAAAACTGAGTTACATTTGCACAATCACATCAATAGGCGACGGAAATAACTTTAATTGAAGTGCAAAAATAAGTGAAGTCTTGTTCTCTTCACTGTAGAAGATTAACAGTGAAACTTTTTAGTCAATAAGCTACATTGAACACAAGGTACTGCTCTTTTAACAAATTTCTCAGTCGATTGCGCAAATATCAAATTTAACTCGTCAGCCACCACTCGACTCACTATCACGTCAATACCTATACCGTCAATCTAGCTTATGATATTCGTTAAACTTCGTTGCCAAATTAGCAAAGTCAATGAACTCAAACTACTCTTTTAATATAACTCCCCTCGAAGGCAACCAAAGCATCAAATGTCCTATTGCATAAAAAAAACAGCAAACACGACACCTGTCGATGACAACATAAAAACCAAGCGGAAGCAAATGACACAAAACGCAGAAAAAGGAGGTGATTACTTACAGCATCTTCCATGGAAGCCCGCCAACCCTGCATGGAAGACAAACCAAACCGCAACTTGTCGTTCTCGCCATCTTCAGAGGCCTTCTCTGTTTTGGGAGCGCTGAGATATATCCCCATCTCAAACTACAATCACACACCAACACACACACACACACACACAAAAAAAAAAAAAAAAAAAAAAAAAAAAAAAACATTGAATCACAAAGAACACTAAAACGACGCATCATCACATCACAGAAAGGCACATTTCAATCGCAAACAACGCATTCCAAAAAGTCAATGTAACCACATCTGTCCGCTAGCATGCGGCGCAACATGCAAAAACGAAATGCTTCAAGCGAGTAAAAGGCATACAATGTAATTGGAGAGCAGCGGATGCATCGAATCGGAATGCATCAAGATTCAAGATAAACTTGAAACCAATGAAGGAATGAAATTAACAGTGCAAGAAATGAAAATCAAGCAATTGAAATGGTGATCATTAACAACCATTATCGCAATCGGCAGCGACGATAGGAAGCACGCAAAATGAAATAGCAAAACAGAAAATTAACAGAGAATAAGGGTTTGACGAACAGTACTCACTCACTCGTGTCCGCAAAGTGGAATCGGAAAAGAAGAGAGAGAGAGAGAGAGAGAGAGAGAGCGTGTTGTGTGTGTACGTGCGAATAGGAAGAGAGAGAATGAGAGAGAGAGAAATGATGTATTATTTGTGTGGAAGAAAAGAAAGAAGCAGAAAGGACCTTTTTCCGTTGCCTCTGATATAGGAAGAGCTGTTTTGGGTTAAACCAACGGCTGCCACGCGCCTTTCCTGTCACCACCTCTTTTATTTTTAAATTATTAATTATTATTAATTTATTAATTTATTAATTTCTTTATTTTTTTAATATTTACTCCGGCATGTTCTGTTGCTCTTTATCCTCATCCCAAGGAGGAAGCTTCCTTTTTCAATCAATAATGTAACATCACTGCCCAAACACATAATAAATTAATTGTTACTATTTTTGTAATCTATGCAACTTTCAAATGTGCCTTTGCTTTATTTACCATAAAATATAATAATAAGAGTGCATCATTATGAGGATGGGCATCAATAAAGTAATCAAAGATCTAATTTCCCACATCCCATGGCCGGTTTCAAAAAGACCAGTGCAACTTGGCTTCTAAATTTATTTATTTTCTGTATCACTCAAATTAATCCATTTAATCTTCTCCTGATTATTCTAATTTTTACATAATTTATTAAAATACAATTAAGAATGGTGGACAGATCTAACTTAATGGCTTCTTCTATACTTGTGAAGTTGCTGTTTTTAAGGATAAAGTTGCTTTTTTTAGGATAATCATGTGATTAACACCAAGTGTAGGGTATTTTATTATAAAATATTTTAACCATGTCGCACCTTTTCTTGTTAAACATTAGCTTTTTTTTACCTTTTCTTGTCTTTTTACCCGTGAAATGCACTGTTAACTTAGATTATAATATTTTTGTTAAGATCTGATTAGCATGATTAGTAAGAACGTAATATTTGATTTCACTACAAAAAATAATACAATCATTATTCATAATATATGTCTAAATTAGAGTACAATGGTTTCAAATAAAAATGTTTATGTAAATTAAAGATGGTCCGAAGAATATTGTATTACCTCTTATTTTTATATATATATATAAGAAATAATAAATATTTTTATCATCATGTGTGAATGTCACAACTTTATATTTATATACGAAATAATAAATATTTCTATCATCATATGTCAAGTGCAAATGTTCTTCTTAGATTTCAAAATCATAGTGGGCTTCTTCACGCACCTCACTATTTTCTATCTGTATCTCCAAATTTTGTGTTGATATCTATTTTACCCCCTCCTAATTATATATTAATTATATATTAAATAAATGAATAAAACTTTCGTCGTGTTCTTCCTGCATTGAAACTCTTGTTTGGTTTGACATTGAAGAACCAAAAATCCGTTGGCACCATTCTTAATTATTTTGGTGATGGACTACTTCAACAATGTGTCATATGCAATTTCATGAATTAATTCCAAAAAATATATTGTTTTAAAGTAGTAAACAGTAAGGTGTTCTCGAGTGTGGTGAATTGAGTTCTTGTTTTAGAGGAATCAAATTACATAATCCTGATAACATTTTTGTAATCTGACTTAGGAGTATAGGAGAAGTGAAAATAATAAACAAGGATGCAGGAGCAAAAGACTTATTGGGCTTATGTACATGTTTCACAAACAGAAGTCTATTAATAAAAAACGGGCGTTGGTCCTTCCATCTCCGTTTTCTTCCTTCACCTTCCCAATTTTCTCTAATTTTGTTTTAATTACAAAAATAACTTTTTTACATTTTTATTTTTAATATTATTTATCAAAACCCACATATTCACTTTTACTCTGCTCACAACCCACCCCTCAAAGCTTTCTTTTGACATCCGCCTCTTCTTCTCACCTATGTCACACTTTCTTCTCTCTTCTTCTCACCTCCGTCACACTTATCATCCAAACCCTAATTTCTATTCATATTAGCTAAGAAGACATTTTTATTGCGGAACCCCACCTCTATTTTTTCTCTTTCCAGAACACCTTCAATTCTTACTCTTATATCTGTTTCCATCTCAAGATTCGTTTCCACCAATGCCTCTTCATCCAAGACGAACCCTCCCCACCCGAGATAATACTAGAATTGAAGATGACTAAATAGACGAGGGGTACTTTTTCCAATATCAATATTCTAACAAAATAGTAAAGTTGTCGTACTGTTCCAAATTATATAATTTGAATGGAGACTGCCCAAAATAAATTCCATAATCATTTCATACCTCTCTTGCACCCGAATGTGAAATATTCTCAAAGCCTACAAGGTCCACAAGGTTTAGCTTCCCACATTTAATCATTTCTTCACCCTCTGGAGTACACTCCTTAATGTGAATTGTGATAGAAAATATGGAGTGGGAGCGACTGCTTTGTTTGTTGAGAAGAGTCTCAGCTATTCCCCTTTTCGCAGAGCCCTTTTCCAATATCTTATAAATTTCATTTGCAGTGCAAACAACCTCTTCCTCTAAACCTCTAACAAAAACTCCCCCCTTTCCATCCTCCACGAGAGTTATTGGTTTCTTAGATTTGTCATCCACAAATTTTAAAGTCTCCTCAGGGGCCAAAAGAATAGTTATCTCCTCGTTGTAAAGCTCTAGAAAGTTACTTTCATGCTATACTTCGGATTACCTATAAACCTCAAAAACTTGCAAAAGCATTAAACCAATGTCAGACATCCGTTTTTCCTTCAACGGATATCGATGTCTGTGCACGGATGTTGACATGCGTTTAATAATACAATGTATATTCATGTCCGTTTAAATATTATTGAAGGGTGAAAAAGTAATGGGGAGGTGGAGGGAGCAGTGTGTGGTGGTGGAGGGAGTAACTCCCATAAAAAACCAAGGGTGTTTTCAGCGGTTTGTAATTTCTTCCTCAGAATTATGATTTGGGGTCTTATTTTTGTAATTTTGGACTAATAAAATTTTAATTCCAATTGGACAAAGAATATCAAAGAATAATATACAATTAAAAATCACTTTTTAAGTCTCTTTAATTCTCAAACCCGATAAAGTCAATTGTCACAACTCTTATTCAAATCAATCATTTAAACACAATTATTTTACTAAAAGTTTGAAATTAAACCAGAAATATGGACATAAATATGCACTCATCAATTACGCACATGTTTAACCACTACTAATTTACAAACTAATATATTAGTTATATGACTTTCCACTAGTGGAAAAACACTGTTTAACGTCAGTTATTTTGGGCTTTTAACGTCTACTAAACAACCGACATCATTGTAGGTGACGTCAATGGGACGTTAGACATGAATATAACCGGCGTCTATAATGACGTCAGTCAGTGCCATGTCCGACGTCACTAAACGTCGGAACTGGACGTCTAAAGACATTATATAGACGTCGATCTGAGCAATAACCGAAGTCGAAGAGACACTAAAGACTTCGAAAATGACACTAACAGACGTCTAAAAGGTACTATAGACGTCGGTGTATACATTAACCGACGTCTAATACAGTGGTTGTGTTTTAGTGCAGTTTTGTTCTCGTCTTTGGATAGCCTAGTAGCACAATCTCCTTTTGCTAGTTTCCCCCAAAAAAAAGCTTGCGTCTTTTGAATTTCTTATGGCATTTCAACCCAAAACCGAACATGGGTTGTTGTTTAGTTCCATTTTCATCCGCAAGAGGGAAAAATCACGGTGAAACGATAACTAGGCAACGACTCAGGTCGTTTTTGGGTTGAAACGACAAAAAAAAATTCACAAGACGCCGTTTTTTCTGGGAAGCAGCTAGCAAATGGAGAATGTGTTACTACGTTACCCCAAAAAAGGAACAAAACTGCACTAAAACACAACACAAAGAAAGCAAATTTTAATCAGTTGAACCAGAAGACAATCGATGAAAGACTAAACAAAGTTTAAACGGTAAGCATAAAAAAAATCACATCGTATGCAATACCGGAAGAGAGAAAAAGAAGAGGAGGAAGACGATAAAGATATCAGAAACAATAATGCAATGCCGCAAGAGAGAAACAAGAGAAAAAAGAGAAAAGAGGAAGACAATATCAGAAACTGAATGTCGTGAAGAGTCTGCGGTTTATTTAAAATGAAATTGAGCGTCGGTTGCTTGCGAAACCGACGTCTATAGTAATCTAGACGTCGATTGTCTTACTAATTCGACGACCAAGTTAACATTTAAACTGACTTTTTGAATGCCGATTAGACGTCGGTTGTGAAGGGGCACCGACGTCTAGGGCGCTGAACCGATTGACGTTTCACTTCCTGTCAGGGACGTAGACGACAGTTGTGAAGGGGCGCCAACGTCTATTATAATATAGACGTCGGTTTTCTGCTGTCCGACGTCTATTTTGCAGAAAATTGTTGTCTTGCCGCCTTCCGGACAGGCCATAGACGTCGGTTTTTGACAACCTGACGTCTAATAGCCTGGGAATCAGGTGACCAACATTAACTACACCCAAGTAGACGTCGGCCCCATCACAACCGACGTCAAATGCGCAAGAGAAGTCTGTCTTCTCGCCTACCTCATTACATTGGACGTCGGCTTACGGCAGAACTGACGTGTACTGCTTAATAGACGTCGTATTACCTTGAAACCGATGTCTAGGTTACCATCTTATTTACGGTAATGCCACCGGTCATCATATGACGTCGGTGGATCTCTAACAGACATCTATGAGCTGACGTTAAACAACGTTTTTCCACTAGTGTTCACTACTTCTAGTATTAACACTAGTCCAACCAACTAGAACGTTTAAATTCACTGAGTTGAACTTACAAGTGTTTGAATTCACTTCTGAATTTGAATACAATAAAGTGTTTTTTGAAAGATTACAAAACAAAGTATTACTCTTGAGGCTATATGAAATCAATATAACGAATTTCTTAAAATTTGTAAAAGAAATATTCAAAGATAAGATTTAGGGAGTTTGTAGCAAGGAAATGAGACACTTACTTCGCTTTGTAATGTTATGTGATAATACATGTTACACAAAAGAGAATAACTTGTATAACATTTATAAAAAACTGAGATTGATCATGTGTAATAATTTTTAAAGCTAAGGTTATCTCTATAAAACATAGAAGATATAAATGTAACAGTTTTAATTATTAAGGGTACATCATACACGTAAAATTAAATGCAAAATTAATGGAAATCAATTTAAATACACAATAAATAAAAAGGATTTAACAGTGATTCAATTGAAAATGTACTTGAAACTTAATTAAACTTATAATTTATACTATCTTATTAACAGTAATAACTAAAAAATAGAAATTAAGAGGTTACTTATTATTATGTACATTATTAACATATATTTAAATTTTATATTTTGAAAAGTAAAAACCTTTTAATAAGGTACATATACTCCTTGCTGTCAAAAAAAGAAAAGGTATATGTTCCTTTTTTTACTTTCACAATTTTGAAAGTGATGTGCAGATCTAATCTTTATGGCAAAGTTTGGAAGAAAGTGAAAAAAGATGCACAATTTCATTTAGTGTTAGCAAGAATATGGAATAAAGTAATGTTGTTCTCCAACATTATTCTCCATCATGTTAATTCATTTCAACATAATATAGCTAAGCTAGCAAGTGTTAATGTACCTAAACTTTTGATTGAGCTTCTAGAATTCATTATAATAGAATATTAATTAGCAATCATATTATTTCACCAGCTATGAGACTGGATCACCTATGTTTAGTTTCACGTATATCTCAGCTGATAGGACGTGTTGAAAATTCCATATCAACTTAAAATATACAAGTGGATATAAACCTTAACTTTCAAGCTAGTTATTATATAAATTGGCTTAAATTATAGCCACATAGTATTTAATTACCTAATACTTATTAATAAAATTTAGATTCAGCATAGAGTTTGTAATTCCAAAATGAAAAAAAAGTGAAATCAGTTTCATTATTTATTCCCACTTATCAGCAAAAGCTGAGATTTTCAACCTTGTCATATCAGCATCAACTTAATTATTTGTGCATGGATTACATCAAATCAGACATAGTGGAAGAAGAACAATATGACAGAAGCCAAATTTACAGAAAGAATAAACACTGAGACACAAAATTGAGGTTGTGATGGTGCAGAACTTGGACGTGGCCTGCGAGTAACATCTGCACTGCCTCCATTTCCCGGTTTTCCGCTACTTCCTGAACTTCCTCCACCTTGTGTTTTTCTTGTAGTATCAATTGCTTCTTCTTTCCTATCTTCAACTTGGTATTTCACACTTGTTGATTCTTTTATGCTTTCATGCAACTTTCCTGTGTAGCACTTGTTAGCATAAACTTAAATGTAATAGGATTAAGAGAATGGTTTATTTGTTTAAGAATTTTGTATAAGGGGTAAGTAGTTTAATTTAGTGATTATTAGATATAATAATCGTGTTTTAATGGAGGAGTTTATGACTTTGAAGATGAAAAATTAAGAAGTAAGTCTATAAAGATACATAATATAGCACACACAGATGCAAATTCAGATTATTCTAAGTGCTGTCATTCTTCTATAACAGCACTCAATAACATTAAAATTAGTATAAAAAGTGAAAGGAAAAAATGGCTGAATCACATCAGTTTATGGTTGTTTGAAAGAGAGAAGAATAATACCAAGAAGTTTTTGTGCTTCTCCATTGCTCTGGATGAGGCCCTTATCTTCTGAAGTGTTGAAGTTTGAGGTTGATATGGCTTGAATACCTGAAATGAGTAAGAACAAAGCAAAAAATCTCACCTTCATCTTGGGATTTTTGTTGAACAATGTTTAAAGCCTAGCACTATAGGTTTTTAGTTATGTTGCTTTGAGAAGGTTAAGGTATTTATAGAAAGAGCTAGAACATCACAAATTGAGGTTTGAATTTGAATTTCTAAAGGTTGTTAATATTTAATGTCTGGTAATGTTTTGAACAAGATTCTCTTAGAAAGAATACTTTTGGAAAAGAGATTGAGAAGTGAGATGTAAGAAAAGAACTATTTTCTGCAGACAGAATAAGAAAAAGTCTCAATTTGAATTAAAGTGTGAATACAGATAAGGTTACTCAGTGGCTAGGATTCTCTACAGTTGGAAAAGAATTGCAGGGTGCAGTTATAAAAATATTTTTGTAGGTTATTTTTGTTTATCTTTTATTTAAAAAGGAAAAATTTAAGGTTGCAGTAGAAAATATAAGTGCTGATGATTCAAACCTACTGCACCAGACTCATTTATATATGTTTTAGTATGAACAGGTTTCTTTTGTTTTAATGGTGAGATTAAGATGTATCTGTGGTGGGGTTTGGACAATTTATTCAGAGATTTCCTAAATTCTTGATTTAGGCAAAATGCTTTGCAATAAAGTGGAAACACGGATTTGACAAGAGAATAATAGGTACAACAAGTGTGTGATGTAGAAAATTTTGTAAACTGGTTTATTTTAAAAGTAAATTATGATTATAATTATATTTTTGTTAGAAATAATTATAATTATAACTAATTTTTTTCTTAAATGAATTTTAAGATTAATTTTATTTGAAAAGAAATATTTTTTCGTGAGAAAAAGAGTTTGATGAAGTCAAACGAAAAAAGTATTGAAATATAACCATAAGATATGAATTTTCAGATTTTGTTTTTGTAAAAGTTCATAGTGCAGTTAGAAATTGGAGGTGCAGGAAGAAAACAGAAGGCCCAGTATGTGATATCGATAAGCCCAGTCAAATACTGAAAGTCCCAGGCTCGTTTATAAAAAACATTGTTATATATGACAAAATTTAAAATAATGTTTCTAAGAATATTAAAAAAGAATAAAGTGGGTAGAGATGGTTAAATCATAATTAATATAATATTGTGTTAGGGAGAGGCTCTTTTACGTTTTTAAACTATCCATATAATCTAGAAAAATGTATAATATATAGTAATAAGAAAATATGTCCCTATGTAGAAAGTTCACATAAATATTTATTTTTCAGAGTTCATGTCTTACGCATTTGATAGGAAGTTAGAGGATGAAACACTTACTCTCTCTTCGCTTGAGCTGATACTATTGTTTATGAGAGAATGGGAGTGTGGATTTGTAGGAGTGATAGTGTTCGCTTTGGCTGATTTGTGCAGACGGAATGAAAGGGATTTGCGAGAAAGGTGCTTTTTGTATCACTCGCATACATGAGATCATTTATCATTTTTGCCTTTCATAAATATCTTAATACCATGCTGTATTCGGTTCTCTCGCCAACCAAGTTTCCCATCACAGTTTTGAAGAAAGTCACTGGTGCCATAAGAGGCACAACTTTTCCATTCGAAACTCTATACGACCACGTATACGGCGGCGCGACGAGGTTCGCCGGCAGCCACTCCCTCTCGTCACGCTTCGAAGACTACAGCGAGATTTTCTCCAGCTTCCACATGCTGCGCACCTCCGCCATTCCAGTGTTGGATCTTCTGTCGCTCGACGACGACAAGGTCTTCTTCAACTTCCGAAAAGTCGCATGCGATTTTAATATCAGTGTGTGATTTTGGTTTCGTCGTTGAGGATTTTGGGGTAATGACAGTGAAAATGACCTTTTATAGGAAGCAACGGGAACTATGTTTTTTTCTTCTGCTTATTGCATAGGATAGGAAGACACTAGGACTTTTTTTTTTCGTAATCCTACTCCATCCCATTTTTCTAAAGCAAGGGTGGTAAGTATGGTTTGGGTGGTGGTGGTGGTTAAAACTTCCAAATTAATTAGAAAGGTTGTGTTTGGGTGGCGGTGATTGTCTGATCAATTATTTCTTTTTTTAAAAATATAATTTATTTTGGTAATAAATAATAATAAAAATATTACAATTAAAAATAAATTTATTTTACTAAAATAATTTTTTTACAATATTAAAATTAATTTTAATTATTATTTTTAATTTTTTACTCTTGATAAACATTTTTAAAATTAAATATAACATTAACAAATGACATTTTATATTAATTTAATAACTAGGGGTATTTTGGTAATCTTTAATTTCTACCAATTAAACAATTTTTTTAAATTTATCACATCAATCAAATGTTACACTAATTCTCACAAATTTTACTTCCAAATCTACTCTCAATTACCCACAAATCCACTCAAAAAAACAACAAAAAAATCACCCTCAAATCCACTCAAATCCATTCAAATCATCTCTCACAAATCATCTCTCCCAAATCACCACAAAAGAACACACCCTTAAGGTGTGTTCACTTGAAGCGATTGCACTGTTTACGATGTTTTGCGAGCGAGTAATTGAGCTGAATGTCGTGTTTGCATGAGGAGAATTGCGCAGACGGATTTGAAGGTAATAGCGGGATGATGCTATTGTTCACTCACCCATTAATATGGTGAGATTTGGAGGGATAGTTTCGGAAAAGTCAGAAGTGCCCCTTAATGTGAAACTAATTCCAGTTGCATTGTTTAAAATAAAAACAGAGCTACACTGTTGTGCACTTGCACTGTGGACTCACAAGTGAGGAGTATTTGTTGTAGGTTGGTGGTAGATGAAGAAGGTAATGTTAATGGAAGATGAAGAAGAAAGTGGTTGATGAAGAGAAGGAATGTTTGAAGTTGGAGAAGATTAAGATGAGCAAAGCGTTTCCAAGGGGGATTTATTCGGTTACAGCCCCATGAATAACAGCAAAGGCAAGTTGTATTCGATTACAAGGACACCCTTATTCGGTTACAACCCAATGAAGAATAACAAAGCCAAGGTGTACTTGGTTCTCGTGCCTAGTATTCGATTCCGCTTGAAAGGAGAACTGAAGTTGTATTCGGTTCCATGGCTTTGTATTCAGTTCTAGTGCTTTGAAGAAGAAGGGAAGGTCTATTCGGTTAGCGTGGAGTGGTGTATTCGGAGGAAGCCATGCAATGCCGAGACATCGTGGTGCCCGTGCATGGAGTGGTGGTTGAGGTCCTAGGAAGCGGGGAGGGGGATTCCAACGAATTGTTGGGTGTGAGAGGGCGACACGTGAGTATTGAAGGAGCCGTTGTTGTTGGTGCCGACAACCACGACGAGTTGAGAAAGAGAGTGGAGTAGCACCGACAGCGTGTGAGGGTGAGTGGCCGGATTGTTGAATGAGGATGTTTTCGGGTTTGAGGCCGTGGTACACGATGTGCATGGAGTGAAGGTGGTGGAGAGCGTAGAGGATCTCAGTGAGGTAGAAGCGGACGACGGCAGGGGATAATATTTGATTCGTTAGGCGATAATGGAGGTGGTTGAGGTCATCGCCAAGGCAGTAGGGGACGACCCAGCCCATTAAGTTGTTGGACTCGAAGGAACCCAGCAGGGTGGGGAGGAAGGGGTGGGATAAGTGAGAGAGAACAATGATTTCCCAGTGGGCGCGGTTTTGTTACTCTGAATCGGATTACTATCATACAATGGTTAAAGCTTTCTGTTTGACTTCTAAACATAAGGTAGGCATCAAACCCTACTTTGAAAGTTGTGTGGCTTCGGAGTTTCTCGATCCCCTGTCTGATACATGTAACAATGGTAAAGAATATGTTAAAGGACCGACAACGTATATGGTAATGGATGATTTGGTCGTGACGTCGTCGTCCTCCTTTCTATTGTGTCTTAGCTGAGGACTATGAACATTCCCTGTCATGACTTACAAGATAAAGTAGTTAGCATTGAAAAAGAGGAGGTAAGTTTTGTAAAATAAAAGGTTTATGCTTTTTAATAAGGAAAATGTTTCTTTGACAACGGGATTTTGACAACAATTTGACAACGACAGTTGGCGTGCTCTCATTGGCTGGTTTAATTCAATTTTTTTAACACAAAACACTGGAGGGGAATGGCAATTGTGGAAAGGGGTTTGTGGAATACAATTGGGTTTGCGCCTAGGAAACTATCTTTGTCCACGAAACTTCTCTCTCGACGAAACCTCTCGCTCCACAATTCTGAACTCTGGTCACGCCATCGAAGACGTGTTTCTTCATCTCCGTCCGCCATTGAAGTATTGAAGCTTGACATTGAACGCTTTCGTTTCCGCCATTGAAGGCTTTCATCTCCGTCTGCCATTAAAGTGTTGGGAGGAAGTGTCGATAAGGGCCAGTATTATCATCTTTTCTCCAAAGGAGTGGGTTTTTGGCTGTCGGCGTTGTTATTTGGTGGGTTGGGTTCGCTGTTAATCGAAAGGTATTTGTATGCCCTTGTTAATCGAAAGGTATTTTGTATCTCCGTCCACGATTGTGAACTCTCTAACTCTCGGTCCACTATTGTGTACTCTTGGCAGGCCAACGAAATCGTGTTTCTACACCCAGGAAGTCCGCCATTCAAGTCGTTTGTCTCAGAAATAGTTCTAGTGTTGGGAGGAAGTCGAGTTGGGGCCAGCGTTGTCATCTTTTCTTGAAAGGTACTCTTCCACTCTTATGGATTGTTTGTCTTGTCCACGGATTTTCTTTGCTGCTGGCTTGGATTAGACTTTATAATTGTTGTCCTGAATTTAATAAAATTGTTTGTTGTTGTGTATTTTGGGAACTAGTTCTGAGTACCCTTTATATGTCGAGATTTGTCATTTGTATTCCTTGTTCTGAAATAACTTCAAAGTGAAGTAGAGGCAGTTTGGTTCTGTGTATGCAACTTATACACGCATTATTTTGACATGTTAGATAGGAGGTGTGCATTTCACAGTAAGTGTATGTAATTATGGCTGCGATGATACAATTTAACACCCACCCACCCTACCTTTCTCTTTTTTGTATATAGAAGACCACATGTCCATATAATATATCAACCTAAACTACAGAGATTGTTATTAGTTATACTTAGGTTGATCAGTTTGAATAAAATCTGTTGGGTGCTATGTTTTATCATAACGGACAATCTGTCATGGGAGGCCAAAAAAATTAAATGATAATCATGTATTACTTGCAATGCTAAACTAAGAGGCATTTTTTTCAGTTATGTTAAACAATTTTTTTTTTGCAGTCTGAGTTAGATTTTATAGTTGGTATATGACTTTTTTTACTTTTGATTCCTTTGTCATCAGTCTGAGTTACATTACTTTCATGTCTTGTCAGAGTGAATGGCTATTTTTTTGAGTGAATAAGATGGGAACTCTGTCATTAGGCTGATAAGTTGCAACTTAGTTCATAGCTAATATGATATGGAAATAGAAAATTTGTGATTGTAGGTGGTTTAATATTTATTTAACTGTTTTAGAATTTGTCATTGTAGGTGGTTTAATATTTCACGGACGCCATTACTTTAGTTGTAAGACCAAATGGAATCCTCTAAAAGCAAAGTAAGTACAGTTTTGTCATTTCTGATTTATTTGTTGTTTTGGAGAACTAAATTGAATGTTGTTAATTTGTACTGTTTTACAGTGGCAATGTCGAGCTTGGATGAATTCATCCTATATTGTGCACATGAATATTTTACTACAATCGAGGCATGAGAGGCGCATAGAGGAAACTCCTTTTAAGTGGTTGTTAGAAATTGTAGATCCTATAGAGCTAAACATGAAATTGTTGAAACAGATGGTTCGTCGATAGGTTCCCCATCATCAATCATTTAGAGTTAGGCAAGAATTGGTTCCTTTTAATGTGGTGGACGTGGTCATGACTTTAGGGTTAGGAGTAGGGGGTTTGGAGGTTCTTTTTGATGAATCAATTGTAGGTAAAGTTGGAGAACTATTTAATTCAACCAGAATTAAATTGAAAGACATGATAAACATTTTTGATAACATTGTTGTTAATGAAGATCTTGATGTTGATGTCATTTGTCGTTTGTACATATTAGTTTGTTTTGCGGTGTTTTTTTCCTAGTAAGGCAAGACATGTTTGTAACGTGCCTTGTCTAGTGTTAGATGATTTGGATACTTTGTGTAATTATGATTGGAGTACTGCGATACATACATATCTTGTACACAGTCTACACAGATATAATAAGAAAATATTGACTGAAGAGATTGATGATTCTTTAAGCATAAGTGGGGCTGTTATTGTTTTGCAGGTATGATTCATTGTTCATGTTTGTGGTATTAAGTCAATTCATTAAGTGAATGGATTGTAAGAAGTTTCTTCATAACTTTTTTTTGCTTTCATTGTAGCTTTGGGTGTATGAACGCCTTTGTTTGCATGATAATAGTTCTCGCAAGGTATTTCCGCGGCTTCGACGATTTCGTTCGTTAGATTATGGCCCCACAGAAATAGATGTTTTGTTTAAAAAAGGCGAGGTAAGTAACTTTCTGAACATAAAATATTTTGGTACTTTTGTGATTTGTAGAGTTGTTATTTGATTGAGGTAATTAATTTTTATTTTGATAGGTACAATTTGATTGGTACCTTTCATCCACTGATGAGCAAAATCCCATCATCCGTGCTGCATTCAATATGGATGCAGTGGGAAGGAGTGAAAAAGCACCTGAAAGAGGTGATGAGAGTTGTGAATCAGCACTTGCTGCAAGAGTGGAAAAAATTAGAAGAAACAACCAGAAAATAAGAAGTCTAACGGATGAAATTGTTGTTGTAAGGAAGGAACTTTGTGATCTAAGAAAGGCTTGAAAAGTTGAACAATATCCTTCCGTTCATGAACCTGGTGTTGATGTTGATGGTGAGGGGAATGAAGAAGGTGCAGGTGACGCAGAAGAAGAAGGTGCAGGTGTCGCAGAAGAAGAAGCTGCAGGTGACGCACATGAATAAGCTACACATGATGAAGCTGCAGTTGACGCACCTGAAGAAGCTGCACCTGAAGAAGCTGCACCTGAAGAAGGTGCACCTGAAGAAGGTGCACCTGAAGAAGGTGCACATGAAGAAGCTGCACCTGAAGCAGTTGCACCTGAAGAAGGTGCACATGAAGAAGCTGCAGATGAAGAAGGTGCATATGAAGAACCTGTTGACGAAGCAGCCATAGATGAAGAACTTGGTGATGAAGAATCCATACAGCATCCACCAACTTTCATTGACATTGTTGATGTCGTAGATGATGAAGTAAATTCCCATGTTGAACCGATGGTCGTAGAGCCTTTGAATACTTTTGTTGGTGATCCAAGAGAAAAGGTTGATTTGTTTCGGTTGTACTACTTTGTGACGCGAAAAGACATTGTACAGAGGTAACATAAGATGATTTTTTTTTATTAGTGCAGTATGATATTTGGTACCTGATATAATATTGTCAATTTTTCAGCTATGTGTGTGAAATAATGGATCAAGTGTTGAGCACGAAGGATTGTAGCTTTTTAGGACCTCGAGAATGTGTAGACAACATGGTAATTATAGAATTGACCTTTATTAATGTTGTTGTTAATGTTAAAGTTAAATAAGTTAATGTTAAAGTTGAATAAGTTGATGATATAGGTATTTATTGTTTTGTAGCTTATAATTTTTGCAACAACCATGTTCATGTACTTTGAAAAAAGGTCGACTAGATTCATAAAGAGGATGATATTCAGTCCAATGTTTACGGTAAAAGCTGTAATTACAGTTTATTTTTTTTATTTTTATGGTATAATGTTATATGGACAGGGTTGTTTATTGATTAAGTTTGTTGTTTTATTTAAGACTCATTTATTGCACGACAATAAGAAAAGAATTGCCAACAAACATGTGTGGCAAGTTAGTGATTACCAGCCATATTTCCGAAACGATCTATTAAGAGTGGAAGAGTTAATGTCTGCTGAATGGGTGAGAAAGGTGTAATTTTTAGTAAGTAGTGGTTGATTTAATTGGTTGTTTTTATTTTGAATTATTCCATATAATTTGTAGGTGTTCATCCTAGTTGTAAGTAATGGTCACTGGTGGTGCTATGCACTGAAGGTATGCACCATGCAGTTTTTTGTGATTGACTCACTGGCGAAGGGAATCAGAGGACGTGGTGGGATTGACAGAAGCTTTGTATGTTTTAGAGTTTATGTTGAGTGGTCAGTGATTAAATTGTTGTTATTTGAACTTGTTTTTGTTATTTGTGTACAATACAGGCTAAAAATATTCAACGGTTTTGGGGTTTGCTGACGAATACGTATGAAGATTCTAAGATTGCTTTCAATGTTCAACAAGCGAATATTTCAGTCCAACCTAACACGTGAGTGTATATTAGGATTATTCTGAAATTTATTGTGTTTTCATTAAGACAAATAATGTATGTATTTTGTTATTGTATACAGATACGATTATGAAAGTCTTTGAAATGTGGGATGGAGAGGACAAATATGATGGCAAAAGCATGCTTGATTATACTAATGTAGGTTAATTTGTGAATTAGTAAATATGACATTATATATTTACATTTATTCTAAAGTAATAAGTATGTTCATTTCAGGAAGAATTGGCTGAGTTTAGAAAGAAGTATATATGTGATTGGATCCTAGACGACGACAACGTTCGAAGATTTTCAACTCTGCACCATTTACGATTACTATAGGAAATTATAAATTTATTGTTGGTTTACATTTTTATGTTATAGCAAATGAATACACAATGTAATGATTTACAGTAATGCAAATATTGACAGATTTCTATAAATTTATAGCAAATTAGAACACCTAAAGTTTTGTTAAATGTAATGAATAATTGTATTTAATATTTTGACACAATTGTACAGAGATATATGAAAGGAAATCAATATAGCTAAATTATTGTTCTTGATTTATTACTGAAGTTGATTTTCTTTGTTTGTAATTGATTACAATAAGGCTGTAATAGCTTACAAGTGCATGTATAAGCGATTACAGACAGGCTATAATCGCTTACCAGTGCCTGTGTACTAAAACTCCAACGTTGCTCCCTTGTTTTGGTAGAGGCGCTCCCAATGCGTGGTTGGGACTGACTTTGTTAGAATTTAAAGGTAGACGTTGAGATGAATGGTTGTTTTCTAGGACCAACAACTGGTCAGGTGTTTCTAAGGGTATTTCATCCAAGTGCTTGTGTGAGGAAGAGGGACTTTGTGACTTATGTGCCTGTGTAAGTGATTACAGACAGGCTGTAATCGCTTACCGGTGCCTGTGTACTAAAACTCCAACGCTGCTCCCTTGTTCTGGTAAAGGGGCTCCCAGTGTGTGGTTGGTACTGACTTGGTTAAAATTTAAAGATACATCTTGAGATGAATGGTTGTTTTTTAGGACCAACAACTGGTTAGGGGTTTAAGATTGTTGCTGAAAGTTCATTTTCTCTATATGTAATTGATTACAGTGAGGCTGTAATAGCCTACCAGTGCCTGTGTAAGCGATTACAGATAGGCTGTAATCGCTTACATGTGCCTCTGTACCAAAAGTCCAACCCTATTCCCTGCCTCTGGTAGAAGGCGCTCCCCAGTGTGTGGTGGGTACTGACTTGGTTAGAATTTAAAGGTAGATCTTCAGATGAATGATTGTTTTTTAGGACCAACAACTGGTCAGGTGTTTCTAAGGGTACTTCATCCAAGTGCTTGTGTGAGGAAGAGGGACTTTGTGACTTATGTGCCTGTGTAAGCGATTACAGACAGGCTGTAATCGCTTACACGTGCCTCTGTACCAAAATTCCAACGCTGCTCCTTGCCTCTGGTAGAGGGGGCTCCCCAGTGTGTGTTGGGTACTGACTTGGTCAGAATTTAACTTAGGAATTTGAGTTTAATGGTTGTTTTTGAGGACCAACCATTGGCTGGGGGTTTGTAAGAGTGTTTGATCCAAGTGCATGTGTGAGGAAGAGGGACTTTGTGACTTATGTGCCTATGTAAGCGATTATAGACAGGCTGTAATCGCTTACCTCTGCCTCTGTACCAAAAGTCCAACGCTGTTCCCTGCCTCTAGTAGAAGGGGCTCCCCAGTGTGTGTTGGGTACTGACTTGGTCAGAATTTAACTTAGGAATTTGAGATTAATGTTTGTTTTTGAGGACCAACCACTGGCTGGGGGCTTGTAAGAGTGTTTGATCCAAGTGCTTGTGTGAGGAAGAGGGACTTTGTGACTTATGTGCCTGTGTAAGAGATTACAGACAGGCTGTAATCGCTTACACGTGCCTGTGTACCAAAAGTCCAACGCTGCTCCCTGCCTCTGGTAGAGGGGGCTCCCTAGTGTGTGTTGGGTACTAACTTGGTAAGAATTTAACTTAGGAATTTGAGATTAATGGTTGTTTTTGAGGACCAACCACTGGTTGAGGGTTTGTAAGAGGGTTTGATCCAAGTGTTTTTGTGTAGAAGAGGGACTTTGTGACTTATGTGCCTGTGTAAGCGATTACAGACAGGTTGTAATCGCTTACAAGTGCCTTTGTACCAAAAGTCCAACGCTGCTCCCTGCTTCTGGTACAGGGGCTCCCAGTGTGTGTTGGGTATTGACTTGGTCAGAATTTGAGATTAATGGTTGTTTTTTAGGATCAACCACTGGCTGAGGGTTTGTAAGAGTGTTTGATCCAAGTGCATGTGTGAGGAAGAGGGACTTTGTGACTTATGTGCCTGTGTAAGCGATTACAGACAGACTGTAATCGCTTACCTCTACCTCTGTACCAAAAGTCCAACGTTGCTCCCTGCCTCTGGTAGAGGGCTCCCAGTGTGTGTTGGGTACTGACTTGGTCAGAATTTGAGATTAATGGTTGTTTTTTAGGACCAACCATTGGCTGAGGGTTTGTAAGAGTGTTTGATCCAAGTGCATGTGTGAGGAAGAGGGACTTTGTGACTTATGTGCCTGTGTAAGCGATTACAGACAGACTGTAATCACTCACCTCTGCCTCTGTACCAAAAGTCCAACGCTACTCCCTGCCTCTGGTAGAGGGGGCTCCCAGTGTGTGTTGGGTACTGACTTGGTCAGAATTTGAGATTAATGGTTGTTTTTTAGGACCAACCACTGGCTGAGGGTTTGTAAGAGTGTTTGATCCAAGTGCTTGTGTGAGGAAGAGGGACTTTGTGACTTATGTGCCTGTGTAAGCGATTACAGACATGCTGTAATCGTTTACCTCTGCCTCTGTACCAAAAGTCCAACGCTGCTCCCTGCCTCTGGTAGAGGGGGCTCCCTAGTGTGTGTTGGGTATTGACTTGGTCAGAATTTAACCACTGGCTGGGGGTTAGAATTTAACTTATGTATTTTAGAATTTCATCCAAGTTGATTGGTTTCTATTTCATTCAAATAGGTAAAATATAATAATGTACCAACATAAAGAAACAAAAATTAGTACAACACTTGAATATTTTTTCCATATTGATTTGTCCATGGTGTGTACATTGATACCATAATACCATATGAATACAAAATAAAGCAATGATAATGAACGATGATGAAGTCCTACTAATACATATTACAGTCATCTGAATACATATTACAGTCATGCCAATACATATTACAGTCATCCCAATATAATGATTTCAGTCATCCCAATACATATTACAGTGATCCAGTGCAAAAGTATGAATTATGGTAAACATTAGTACAGTAATTCTTAAAAGATTCAGTGTCACCTGCAAAAGAAAACAAATATCCAATAATATGTCTACATAATATCATTACATTGCGTTAGAGTTGTCTCCATGGTTGTTGTCTGGTACGTGCGATGTAGATGGATGTTGATGATGAGGATTTCTCAAATTTCGCATTATTTCAGCCATATTTGGTTCTTCCAGTACAAGGGGTCGAATGACTGGTTTGGGTGTCTCCATCACGAGTTCCTTTGTGGGAGGACATATGTCAGCGGCAAAGACTTTTATTACATTTTGAAGCACTATGTTGACGTAATAGTTTGGTGGAAATGCACTGAATGTACAAACCTACACGAAAAAAGCAAATAATATGTCAAACAATACCATTTGTTATGGAGTATAAATACAAGTATGAATAAGATGGGTTACAAGGTTAAGTATCAAAACGCATCCAAGACCGATATGTGGACCAAAATTTGGATCTTTAAGAACTTTGTTATGTAAGGACGCCTTCATAGTCCCAGTAGGGTCCTGGTCACAGTAAATATCACATTACCTTAAGTTAAAGAACCAAAAGTATTTTATGGTTAATTATTACCTTCAGAGTCAGTTTCATATCACCCAGTCCATTCGGGTGACACTCCTTAACAATACAAACAACAAGGTGGGTGACGTTTTGCTGTTTTTAGGTGGGTGACGTTTTTAATATCTCCATTTTTCACAATATCTGCATTTGACTCCTAATTTTAGTAACACATCAAAATAAATTTACAATGACAAAGTTTATAGAATTACTGACCATGGTGTTTGATGTACATCTCAGCCCATTTCCATGCATTGGAATTGAAATCTCTTTCATAGGTTGCTTGAGCAACTTCCTCTGCAAATTGTTGGGTGGTACGAGGATCATCACTTATCATATTCATCATTGTTGCCTGCACATTCCCAGTTGGACTAGGAATCAATGATGAGGAACTATCACATTTCTTCAAGAACGACTGAAGGACGTCCTCGTGAAATTGAAGACCTTCCCAAGCATCCATGGTCTTTGTATCTGAAAGAATAATAAAAGTTTTGAACAAAACATATCAAGTAAGAAACTGGAAAGCGTGTAAGCAATACACATTACTTTGAACAAGTGTTCTGGAATGAAATTGAGAGTGACTTCCTGCAGCATAATGTTTGGTCATATATAAAGACCTAAAAAAATGACTATTAAAATGTTCGAAACTATTTCTTTTAAAAAAATATATAAAATTTATTTATTTATTATTGATATGACTATTGATGGCTTAAGAAAAAAGTTAATGTTAATTTATTTACTTTTTTGTGTACTATTTTCGTATTACATATTCACTCTCCTTGTTCACCTTTTTCATGCATTTAATGAAGGAGATATCATCAAAATTATACTGCTTGGTACTTTTCCTTCCTTAATGTAAGTTGCATTTAATGTGGGTAAAATCATACTTACTTCAACACTCCACTTATTGGCACATTTTCCTTACCTAATTTATGACATGCATTAAATGCTTCTTCCTTCCTTAAAGACAACAATCAATAGTATTCATTTGTTGTGCTTCATCTTATTTGCATTAATTGGTTCTACCTTAAAGAATTCAACTTTCAAACTCTCAACTTTTGAAGTAGTTGTGGTCGTTCTCACTGGCCGTCTAGTTTCATGACTATATATTTCAACTTCATTAAAGAAGCATTTAAAGGCATTTTGGAGTTGTTGGCCGTTGGTCAGAAGAACAATAACAACATTAAAACACGACTAAATTCATTCATTGAAGGCCTTGAACTATAAGTTTACCTGGATTTTAGTTCCAGTCATAAATTTTTTACTCCTTCCATTTTCTTAATTTTATTGGTGGAATCATTTGTAACAAGGTTGGTTGATATATTTAGCATCTTTTTTGTATTGGATGGTTGTTTATATTTATTTAATTTTTAAGTCATATAGTAAGGTAATACATTAAAGGGATAGACAGTTGTCCGGAGAATATGACTATGGATGGTGAAAGCAATGAGCAATTTAATACCGTAGACAATAGTTTATCGGAGTTGGGTCCTACTTTGAACATGTGTTTTGACACTATGGAAGAAGCAAAGAAATTTTATTCTGACTATGGGAAAAGATGTGGTTTCGGTGTTCGAACAAGAACTTCAAAAAAGGACAACAATAACGAAGTGTACTACTTGAGATTGGTATGTTCAAGGGAAGGTAAATATGTTTCTAACATTCGTCCTAAAGTGAAAACTTTGCCTAGTCAACTAATCAATGACCTGCTGGAATAACAATTGCTCGAAAAGATGACAAATGGGTTGTGAGGACTGTTGTTGTAGACCACAGTCATGAGCTTTGTACACAAACCTCGAATCCCATCCGTGCCAATAGAAAATTGAACATGCATGCGAAGCACACATTGGAAGTTAACGATGATGCCGGTGTACATATTAACAAGAGTTTTCTTAGCATGGTTGGTGAAGCTGGAGGATATGAAAATATGCAATTTATGGAGAGAGATGTTAGGAACTTCATCGGTCAACATAGAAGGTCAGTTTGTAAGGAGGGGGATGGTCAAGCGCTGCTACGTCACTTTTCAAAAATGAGAGACCTCAATAATGATTTCTTCTATGACATAGAAATGGATGAAGGAAATAGAATTACTAGTGTATTTTGGGCGGAGGCTAAAAGTCGAGCTGTTTGTGAGGAATTCGGTGATGTGGTGTCTTTTGATACCACTTATTTAACAAACAAATATGACATGTCATTTGCTCCATTTGTGGGAGTAAACCATCATGGACAATCCATCCTACTTGGTTGTGGATTACTCTCATCGGAGGACACAAGGTCATTTGTGTGGTTATTCCAAAGTTGGTTAAGATGTATGGGCAACAAGGCACCAGACAGTATTGTAACAGACCAATGTAGGGCCATGGCTAATGCAATTGAAGAAGTCTTCCCCACAACAAAACATAGGTGGTGTTTGTGGCATATAATGAAAAAGATACCTGAAAAATTACAAGGGTATAAAAATTATCTTGCTATCAAGAGTGATGTCAAAGTGGTTGTCTATGACTGTTGTTCTACAGTAGACTTTGAAATAGGTTGGAAAGAACTACTAACAAAACACAACTTAGAAAATAATGAATGGTTAGGTAATTTGTACGATGAGAGACACATGTGGGTGCCATGCTACTTGAAGAATCATTTTTGGGCGGGTATGTCCACAACTCAGAGAAGTGAGGGAATGAATGCCTTCTTTGATGGATTCATCAATTCTAGTACGACACTTCAACAATTTGTGATTCAGTACGATAATGCTCTTAAATTCAAAGCACAAAAAGAAATAGAAGCAGACTTCTCTTCCCTCAATACCACAGTTGCATGTGGTTCTCAATCACCTATTGAAAGACAATTTCAAGTTGAGTACACACATGCAAAATTTGAGGAAGTTCAGATTGAGTTTCGGTGCAGGATGAATTGTTTCATCAAAGACAAAGTGAAGGACAATATTTCTAACAAGTACACAATCAAAGAGGAGTGCATGTGGGATGGAAAATGTGCAGCCAAATATTACCTTGTTGAATTTGATCCTCTTACAAATGATACAAGCTGCTCTTGCCTACTCTTTGAGTTTAGAGGTATTATTTGTCGCCATTGCCTATTGGTTCTCGGTCAGGAAGATGTACATAATGTTCTGTCCAAATATGTTCTCCCCCGTTGGAGCAAAAATATCCGAAGAAAGCACACACTGATAAGAGCAGGTTACAGTTCTTTGCATCAGGAACCGAAGATGCAAAGATACCAATCGTTGTGTAAGCGGTTCTATGACATAGCTGAGACTGCATGTGAATCTGAAACTGCATCTCATGAATTGGAAAAAGAATTGAATTGTCTTGGTAAAAAGTTTGGAGTCACCTCATCATTACGAAATAAGATAATAAGTGAGGGAGGACAACTCAGGTATGACAATCCCATGACTACATGTGGAAGTAGTGATGTACTTGTTCGCAGTCCCGTAGTGGTGAAGCGTAAAGGCCGACCAAGAACTAACAGATTGAAGTCAAGTGTTGAAACACTAAGTAGAAAAAGGAAAACCACTTCAAGGAAACATGCTTCAACAACAACCCTTCAACAACATGTGAGTACTTTCATTCATGTTAAAATGAAATCATGCATTATTTTTGTGTCATGGTGCTGATATATGTTGGTTTGTGATCTCAAGAAACAACAACATGTACTGTTTCACAATCTGAAGAGGTCCTTCGTTATTCAACCGAAACGCAAGAACTTTCACAACTACCTGAAATGGCTTCACTTGGGTTTATGTCATTGTTATCTGCTGTTCATAATAATTTTGATAACTCACAATGTTGATTTATGTTATTATTAAATGATCTCATAACTGTTGTGCACAATGTTGACAGCTTAATCTTTGGAATTACATGAAATGACATTAATTGCTCGGGTAATCGATTACAATGACAGTTGTAATCGATTACAGGAACATGTCAGCCAACAAATGTTGTGGATCTGCACCCACGTTTGATAACCTCCATCATTTTATCATAACTTCCCTGCACCCAGGTTTAATAGCACGTCCACCAAAACGGTTTCCTGCCTCACCCACTACCCCATTGTTATTAAATACCGTTGTAACCCACTTCCCCATTCAAAACGTTCATCACCCCTAACACATATATCCTTCAAGACACTTCGAAAACCCTAAACACCACTAATGGCAGATCGTTCTAACAAGAAACTTAGGGCTTCCTCTTCCACAGGGGGACGTCGAAGTCGCCCACCACCATCCCCTCCATTGTCGCCACCAATAACAAGTAACGAACTGTTCTCCAACGACGAGCAATATGAAAGGTTCTCTGCACAATTCTTTAAGCGTCCAATCATTGAAGGAAAGTATCTTGACGATGTGTTCTTCGAACCAGGGGAATTCGAATTCTACGACCTTTTGACAAAGGCTGGGCTGAATGATTTTGTCGCTTATAGACGCCACTACTACCCCGAATTAGTTTGAGTTTTCTACAGTAATATGCGTATATCAGATTCTAGAGTCATTCGAACCGAGGTTAAGAAGGTCTAAATCACTATCAAACCTTCTATGTTTCATAAACTTACTTCCATTCCCTGCCTTGGTGTTCGTTTTGAAGGCAATGTTGTTGAAGAGTGGAAGGATGAATACAATTCTCTTACTGCTAGGCAATTGATTTGTAAACCAGGTGAAATAATCCGAGGTAGATTATTTGCTGGAAAAATGAAGTTTGAATGTAGGATACTTCATTATGTACTTTATCGGATCTTACTGCCTCGTTCAACGAATGTTGCACAGGCCACTGAGGAGGACATTATGTTGATGTGGGCACTCATCAATTCTGTTTAGATTAACTGGGGCCATGTCATTCGAAACGGAATGAAAAGGGCTACAAGGGACAACGCCCAGCTCCCATATCCACATCTAATTACCACATTCTTGGAACACTTTGGTGTGCCTACACAAAGTGATCCTTTAACCCAAGTCAAGAGTAAATAGAGGATTACTTTCGATGTTTTAACATCAATGGGTTACGAAAAAAATGATGAAGGAATATGGGTTTACAAAGATGATGTTCACAACGCAAAAGAAGAAGTTAATGAAGAACCACAGCTTGGTAATGAAGAACCACAGGTTGGTAATGAAGAACACGAAGAAAGACAACCTTCTCCAATTGCACATCAATCCTCTTCTCCCACGTTGAGTGAAGTAATCACACAAATACAAGATCTCCGCATGTCCTAGGCGATAGATTAGACACAATTGAAAGTCAATTTGGAAGTGTGGAGGAACAACTTATTAACTTCCGCAACGAATTTGATAGACATCGAGCTTCTTAGATTAAATTTCATTGTTGGGTGCTATGTAACTTTTCTATTCAAAACTTGTTGTTTCATCAAATTTTGTTAAGTCTTTATATTAATAAATGTGGATTTTATTAATGTTATCACTTCTCACATTACTCAATAAACTTCATTACGACTTTAACGTGTGTTTCATATTGAAGAAGCAAAATATAGTTTTGAAAACACTGTGATAACGAATACGCAATCAGGCTTGAGCAAGACAGAAAAAATTGAAACACACTGCAATATGGAATGGTAGGGAGCCACATTGTAATATGTAGGGAGAAGGCATGAGGTTTTGGTACAAAATCTTTTCTGCCACTTGTAATCGCTTACAGTGTCATTGTAAGCGATTACAATAGCACCTGGGCTCTGGAAATTGCTGCTGGAAGGTCACCTCCCACCCCACCCGCACCTCCACTTGCACTTCCTTTAACCTAGACCTCCAACCCATGCCAATCAGGCTTAAGCAAGACAGAAAAATTTGAAACACACTGCAGTATGGAATGGTAGGGAGCCACATTGTAATATGTAGGGAGCATGCATGAGGTTTTGGTACAAAATCTTTTCTGCCACTTGTAATCGCTTACAGTGTCATTGTAAGCGATTACAACAGCACCTGGGCTCTGGAAATTGCTGCTGGAAGGTCACCTCCCACCTCACCCACACCTTCACTTGCACTTCCGTTAACCTAGACCTCCAACCCATGCCAATCAGGCTTAAGCAAGACAGAAAATTTGAAACACACTGCAGTATGGAATGGTAGGGAGCCACATTGTAATATGTAGGGAGCAGGCATGAGGTTTTGGTACAAAATCTTTTCTGCCACTTGTAATCGCTTACAGTGTCATTGTAAGCGATTACAACAGCACCTGGGCTCTGGAAATTGCTGCTGGAAGGTCACCTCCCACCCCACCCACACCTCCAGTTGCACTTCCTTTAACCTAGACCTCCAACCCATGCCAATCAGGCTTAAGCAAGACAGAAAATTTGAAACACACTGCAGTATGGAATGGTAGGGAGCCACATTGTAATATGTAGGGAGCAGGCATGAGGTTTTGGTACAAAATCTTTTCTGCCACTTGTAATCGCTTACAGTGTCATTGTAAGCGATTACAACAGCACCTAGGCTCTGGAAATTGCTACTGGAAGGTCACCTCCCACCCCACCCACACCTCCACTTGCACTTCCTTTAACCTAGACCTCCAACCCATGCCAATCAGGCTTAAGCAAGACAGAAAAATTTGAAATACACTGCAGTATGAAATGGTAGGGAGCCACATTGTAATATGTAGGGAGCATGCATGAGGTTTTGGTACAAAATCTTTTCTGCCATTTGTAATCGCTTACAGTGTCATTGTAAGCGATTACAACAGCACCTAGGCTCTGAAAATTGCTGCTGGAAGGTCACCTCCCACCCCACCCACACCTCCACTTGCACTTCCGTTAACCTACCTCAAACCCATGCCAATCAGGCTTAAGCAAGACAGAAAATTTGAAACACACTGCAGTATGGAATGGTAGGGAGTCACATTGTAATATGTAGGGAGCAGGCATGAGGTTTTGGTACAGAATTTTTTCTGCCACTTGTAATCGCTTACAATGTCATTGTAAGCGATTATAACAGCACTTGGGCTCTGGAAATTGTTGTTGGAAGGTCACCTCCCACCCCACCCACACCTCCACTTGCACTTTCTTTAACCTAGACCTCCAACCCATGCCAATCAGGCTTATGCAAGACAGAAAAATTTGAAACACACTGCAGTATGAAATGGTAGGGAGCCACATTGTAATATGTAGGGAGCAGGCATGAGGTTTTGGTACAAAATCGTTTCTGCCACTTGTAATCGCTTAGAGTGTCATTGTAAGCGATTACAACAACACCTGGACTCTGGAAATTTTGAACTGCAGTAAGGCATGTCGGGGATCCACTATGTACTTTGTGGGGAGCACACATGAGGTTTTGGTACAAAATGTTTTCTGCAACGTGTAATCGGTTACAGTGTCCTTGTAAGCGATTACAACAACACCTTGGTTGTGTCATTGCTGAATGCAGTCACATTCCATTTCACCTAGACCTTTTCTTGGTCTTCCATTAACAGGGGCCAGACTAATAATGCAAATTGTTATAATGCAGGGAGTAGAACAAAATTAAATAACAAAACCAAAAAACACAGGTCATGAACATTCAACACAAATTTCCAATAACCACTTTCTTTAGTGACAAGCACATTAATTGATCAAAATACACCTATCCATACTTAAACAACTACCAAATACTACACTAGTAATATATTACAAAATTTTTACAATATTAATTATTTAAAAATTTGGGACTATATCCAGTGTAGGGAGTTCTACAAGCTTTTCTTTTGTAACGCTTTCGACGTTGTTCTGCCTTCTTAACACTTTCACGCCTGGACATTCCTCCCTCACATGCAAAATCATTGTAGAAATCATTTTCTTTACAAGGCATAATGTAACCATCTTCATCTTTATTCTTCTCTTCAAGCAGCTCAGCCTTCAATGAATATAACTCTTCTTCAAGTTCTTCAATTACATCATCTTGTTCCTCTAAAACTTGGTCTACAACAGCTAAGCCACTTTCCTTTTCCTCTTTATTTGACTTTATTCCTTTCTTCATATCTGCTCCACTCCGATGTAATGATGCTTTAATAGGTGACTCACCCATTTCTTTCCTTGATGCACCGTACTCATCAACCATCTACAAATTAATCACGATTACATCCGAATAAAACCATTCACTCAAACAAATTTAATAAAACAATCAAGTACATACCACACTCGTCTTCATTGCAACTTTGATAAACTTGTCACCTACACTTACAGTCATCCAATGCAAAATTCTTGGGTATTTATCTACGCAAGCATTTGAAGGAATGAAATGATCACAAAACCACACCTGAAATACATCATAAAAGTCATAAATACTCATTTAAAGTCACTGCCAACAAACAATACAAGTCAAAAAATTACCTGAAAGACGTATACGCAACCATCAACATAGACATTAGTTGCACATTTTCCTCTATTCCAGGATAAGTTCTGTTTGCAAAAACTACTAAGTAGATAGTGGTACACTATACGAGCCCAACAAAAAGTTCCCAAATCATTTATTCTATCAACAATTTCAAACAATATTGGAAATATTGTTCTACTACGACTAGGTAACAATACCTCATGTATTCCAACAAAAATGTAAAGCCTACAAACATCTATAACAGGCAACCTTTTGTGTTTTTTCAAAACAAATTCATATATCCTATCCAATTCATAATTTCCTTTTCCTTTTTCCTTTTCTTTATCAAAGTAGTTCCGACAATGACTTTCTAAAAGGTTCTTTTCATTCAAATTAATCTTGTCACCAACCAAAGAAAATCCTAAGCTTAATGTAACATCCACTTCCTTGAATTTCAACAAATTTTTCTCCAAATAAAAACCCACATCTCTCATCAACCCATTTAGTCAGTAAATCGCTCAAAATATTCCTCCCAATCCTAAGGCTATCATGTAGTTCTAAAAACCATGCAAATGGAGTCTTAGAAATAATACACCTCTGCTCCTCACTCAAAATTGTATTCAAGCCAGCAACAAACTTTGTTTTCATAGAATGACGAACATATAACTGCAAAAATAAAAATATTATATTAAACTTTTTTTCATACAAATAACCAACATAAATCCAAACACACAACCAAATAACCAAAATTCACAACCCCCAAAACCAAAATGACGACCAACAAATACCATAACCCATAACCTAAATAAAAATATGCAACAACGGTAATGTTCATACCTTGTTCGAAGAGTCAATGTCACAGAACGAAGCCATGGCATAAAAAGGGTAACAACTTCCACGAAATACACACATAGTGACCACCCAAGGTCGAACTCAAAAGTCAAACCCAACCACGAAGGAAATCCCTCAAAGTCCAAAGAGATTTCTCACCACTTCAACACCTTCAAAAATTTAACACAGTTAATACAACACCTTCAAACGAGAACGAAAATATGGAATGGAGACAAACCAAAAATAGCTTCAAACCATAAACAAAACCTAAAATGGAGACAAAGACAGCGCTTCCAAGTCCAAGTACAAAAACTGCGAGAACCGAATGCTACAATGGAGAGAGAAAGTGCTTCAAACCAAAAACCAAAACCTAAAATGGAGAGAAACACAGTGCTTCAGGTTCAAAAATTGCTGAAAAAGACCAAGAGCAGTTTCGGAAAACCAAAAACTCTCCTTTTTGAAATCAATTTTCAAATTATAAAAATAAAATTAAATGGACCAATCCAACGCTGACACGTGGCGTTGTTAAAACGTTGTCAAAAAAGCATTGTCAACATATCACTACCTTTTTAATAATTATATTACTACGTGGATTGTATAAAGTATTAATTTTATGGTTAAAAAACATTTTTCTTCTATATAGTTTGGTCCCAACCATTTTTAGCTTAAAAAAAATTCATTTCACTAAATTATAATTTAACTAAATTTTTAAATTTATTTTTAATAATTATTCTAAATTTTTTATCCTTAATAAATATTTTTATAATTAAATATAAAATTAATAAATATCATTTTATATTACTTTAATACCTAGAAATATTTTAATAATTTTCATTTTTTAATAATTAAACAATTTTTTTTAATTATCACATCAATCAAATTCTACACTAATTCTCATAAATTTTATCTCTAAATTCACTCTTAATTACTTTCAAATCTACTCAATCAAACAAAAAAAAATCACACTCAAATCATCTCATCAGTGTCTTTGGTCTCCCAACACAACCTTAGTTTCTCTTACGCATTTCTCTTGTTGGGCGTTATTAGGGTTTAGTGAGACAGTCCGAGGCGGTGACACAGTTTTGCTACAGAGATTTCAAAGTTGAAGAGAGAAGTTACCATTTCTAGGGTTTTAGGGTTAGGGTATTCTCAAATTGCAAGAACATGGGTTTTAACATTCAACCCTATGGGATTCAATCCATGCTCAAGGAAGGCCACAAACACCTTTCTGGTCTAGATGAGGCGGTTCTCAAGAACATCGACGCCTGCAAACAACTATCCACTATAACTCGAACTTCCCTTGGTCCCAATGGTAACGATCGCGCTTACCCTTTTTCGTTTTTACGTTTTTTAACTGACCCCGAGGAGTGGGTGTTGCACCTTCAGATTCCAAAAGTTTGGATTTTTATAATGTGGGTATGTTTACGTTTTCATGGTTGTGTATCTAGCGTTTATACGGATGCCGTGCTAAGAGTAAATGTAACGAGGTGGCTTGAGAAAGAGAAGTTTCTGTTTTTCGTTTACTAATTAGATTTTCATTTTGGATTCTGGGAAAGTTTTTTGTTTGTTCGTGTATAAACCTGTTGCTGGTTGTCGTTAACTGAAGGAAGGGTTTGACTGGATAGATTTATATTGTTTGTAATATTTTGTTTGATCTACTTCAGGTATGAATAAGATGGTTATAAATCATTTGGACAAGCTTTTTGTCACGAATGACGCTGCGACAATTGTGAACGAACTTGAAGTTCAGCATCCTGCTGCCAAGATTTTGGTTTTGGCTGGGAAGGCTCAACAAGAGGAGATTGGGGATGGAGCTAACTTAACTATTTCATTTGCTGGGGAGCTCCTGCAGGGTGCTGAGGAACTTATCAGGATGGGTTTGCATCCGAGCGAGATAATCAGTGGATACACTAAAGCAATCAACAAGGTTTTTTGGTTTTGATGGGAGCTATAGTGATTCTTCTTTAAATATTGTATTGATGTTGCTGCTTTCTCTCGCTCTAATTCCTTGTCATGTTTCAGACTGTTCAAATATTGGATGATCTGGTTGAGGAAGGTTCGGAGACTATGGATGTTCGTGATAAGGAGCAAATTGTTTCTCGAATGAAAGCAGCGGTTGCTAGCAAGCAGTTTGGTCTAGAAAATACCATATGCTCACTTGTTGCTGATGTGAGTGCATCCGAATCCATTTTACTATGATAAATTGTTTTGGTAGGATAATACTGTTTACAGTCTGACCTTCGTTTGGAAAATAGGCATGCATCCAAGTATGTCCGAAAAACCCAGCAAACTTTAATGTGGACAACATTCGCGTTGCAAAACTCTTGGGAGGGGGCTTGCATAACAGCACAGTAGTTCGAGGAATGGTGTTGAAGAGTGATGCTGTTGGGACTGTAAAGCAAGCAGAGAAGGCAAAGGTGAGCTTTCTCTGTGTTGAAGCTTTTTAGTTTTATCGGTGAGTCTCCTATAAATTCATTTGTTGTGAATTAGATCCTTCAAAACTATCTTATCATTGCCATTTTTCCATACTCTATGCTAGATGATTTTAAGCCAAGCTTTCAGGTTTGCTTGTGCGTGTGCTCTTCATTGGTTCCTTAATTTGATTAATAGCTCTGTTAATGAGGTTAAGTTGTCTTCTAATTTAGCTTAACATGTCCCTCTTTAGAATGTTCAACAATTTGTCCATTCTACGACAAAAGAATTTGAAACAGGGGTGTGCTACACTCGAGGGTTAAACCAGAAAACCCATTGAAATATTGGTATTTCATTGAACCAGAAAAACTAATTTCTCGCATATAGTAGATATAAACAACCCATTCCAACACTGCTGTGAACTACACAATCAAGCCCTTTGCAGTAATTCAAAACACAATCTCCATTAGAAAATCTTTTCATAGAAGTTATAGATTTGCACAGTGATACGGTTATGTGTGAATGTCGTATTTCGGTGGAATTCAATAATCAAATGAAACAATATTTTAATCACTCTTGTACTAAAGTGTAATGATCTAATCTATCTTTGAAAGAGGCCATTGTTGACATCTTGAAACAAAGTCTAATTACGATGCCTCCACATGGTTTTCCTTCCTTTCCATTTTTTTAATTTTACTCATCTTTGTTGTTTTCATTTGCTGTCGCTACATTTCTTTTATAATTTTCACTACAAGAGGGCATTATTGAATTTGATTTGAACTTGATAGCAGAAAACAGATACTGCATTTGAAATTGTATGTGCTAAGTAGCAAATTGCACGGGTTTTTTTTCTTCTATGGTAAGAAACAAGGACCAAATTAACCCAACTACCTTTCATTCTAACAAAATATTTTTGTCTTAGATGCAATTATGTTACTATAGAGGTCTATCTGAAGCCTCCTTCATCCATATCTCCTATGAATGAATCCACACTTCTCCAAACCTCATCTCTACTTGACTTACTTCAATGTTTAGAAGGCCACTGTTCATCACACCCCAACTTCATGTTTATATCAGTTTTGAATCTCCTCTACTAATGATACTCCATTCCAATATCTCCAAACAAAATGGTTCTCCATTCCAGTACAAGGGATACTCTTGCCTGAGATTAGCCTGATTTTTATGAACATCAAGTCTGTATGCCATAAGATTAGTGGCAAGAAGGCAGAGTCATTGACAGTGTTGACAAAGTTATTAGTGGAATTGGATTTGGATGAATTTGTTAATGAAAAGGACTAAGTGTTTGGGTGTTTAAATGTTAGAGGGCCAAGAGAAAACAAATAGGGTGAGAGGACTTGAGCATTATTAACATGTTAAAAATAATTAAAAAAGGAAACAACAATAGAAACCATCATAGTAAGCCAAGTTGAGAAGATGGAAGAACTGCTATAACTTGAGGTTAAATTATTGAGTTGTTACTGCATTTATAAAAGTCTTAGAATTAGATTTATATTTTTTATATTCTGCATTGTTTAAAATTTGTGTGTGGAGTTTTCAATGCTATTTTTAGCTTCCAATGGTTTTTGACTTTGTCCAAACGTTTTGGTAGGTCTTTAATGTGAATTTATGAAAGCACTTTCTTTAGTAGTGTTCTAGGGCATATTGAACAAACTCCTATGACTACATAGTATATAGTCATATCCCTTTTGGGATCATGTCGGGCTTTAAAATTTAAACTGTATATGGGTTTGTAATTTTGAAAGGCTTCACATACTACCTTTTCTAAATAGGGATTTAATGTATGGAGTGGCTCATTTTGAGATTATTTAACTATGTATTACCTACTAATATGATTGGTTGTGTCAGGCCTGTTGCAATTATATGCTTCAACATTGAAGCTCTACTAATTTCAATGAAGTTATTTGTTCTCTCACTTTTTGTTGTTGAGATGCATATTTTCCTGTCATCATGTAGCAAGATCTTTTTCTATAATCTTCTATATTGAGTATATTTGATATACACTAGATATCAATCCTTTTCTCCCAATGAAAAAATATTGGCAAATTTTCAAACTGTCTTGTGCTGAGTTCTTTTATCTGTATTGTTTAAGGTTGCGGTGTTTGCTGGTGGTGTTGATACATCAGCAACTGAGACTAAAGGAACTGTCCTCATACATTCAGCGGAGCAGGTATGTCAAAATGACTAGAGTTTGGATTTGATCACTGTCTTCTACTTACTGTTTTATGTAGATATATTCCTTTAATTGTTTGCATATAATGTGTCTAATGTTATAAGCTGGAGATTTAACTGTGTCCAAAATGAGAAGGTTGGAAGTGGATATCGGTTGGGTACTATAGCTAAATCTTAATTCAGTAATGACAACTGTAAACTTGTGTTATTGTTTCTTTTTACCAAGTATAAGTTTTCTCCGCTAATAATTTGGAAGGCTCTAACAAGGTATTATTTTGGGCCATGTCATTATTGTCTTGTAGATTTTGTTTGGTCACATTGCTGCTGAGTTTTCTATGTTCATTTATCATGATTTTTTGGGTTTGGTTATGCTTTATTGGTTTTACATATTCTTCTAATTGTTATAACATAAAACATATAAAAATCCTAAAAGGTCTGTTGTACCTGGTCAATGCCTGATTCAAATTGTTATAACTTAATGCATACTAGCATTGAGTTTCTCAAATTGTGCCTTCATCCATTTTTCTCATGCTGATATGTTTTGAAGTGATGTGTGGCTAGATTTTTTTATTGGAAACAATTTAATGTTTAAATTTAAATCTGTAAGACAATTTGGCTGTAACTTTTAGGATAATCTGTTTTTTTTTATTCTCAACTTCTTCTGTAATAGGAAATGGTTTTATTTATTATACCTGAGGCTGCACTGCTAAAGGATCCTTGGGATTTTATAAACCCTGATTTTTGTAATGTTTTGTTTTCCTATATTATTTGATGCTTTGATAAATGGATTTTCTCTCTTTTTTATTTATATAGCTGGAAAATTATTCAAAAACTGAAGAGGCTAAAATAGAGGAGCTCATCAAGGCAGTAGCAGATTCTGGTGCCAAAGTGATTGTCAGTGGAGGAGCAGTTGGAGAGATGGCTTTGCATTTCTGTGAGCGTTACAAGTGTGTGAAGTCTTTTATCCCTTATGGATTGTTTTAGTTGTTTCTCGCTATTGAATTAATATGAACATTATAAGTAGTCAAGTCTTATGTAAATATTATTGCATATAATAGGCTTATGGTTCTGAAAATCAGCTCAAAGTTTGAACTACGACGATTTTGCAGAACAACTGGTTCTGTTGCTATGGTTTGTGTTTTTGCTTATTTGGTTATGTAAATATGTTTTGAACTTTCTGTCTAATCAATTTTATTATCCTGTTATAGTTGAAACTCAGCCAACCAAATCCAGATGATCTTGGATATGTGGATTCTGTTTCAGTTCAGGAAATTGGTGGTGTCAGGGTATGTTCAAACCTGAATGAGCTCTGCTGTCTTCTTTGTTTCACGTTTCTTGTTTATATTAGTTTATGAGAAAATATCCTATGCACTGACAATGGAAAATACACTGGTTTATTCCAACTATGGTGTGCACTTAATTGATTGGCTTGATTCTTTTGTTCTTCCCATGTCTAAGTATGACATGCAACTTCCTCTTATATTGATATGCAGGTGACTGTTGTCAAAAATGAAGAGGGTGGAAATTCTGTGGCCACTGTTGTTCTACGAGGAAGTACTGAAAGTATACTCGATGATCTTGAAAGAGCAGTGGATGATGGAGTGAACACTTACAAGGTAATTTCTAATGTTCTGAAATTTTGCATGATCTTGAAGAAGTAATTTTATGTTATTTCCCTATGATGGAAATCCCATATCAAGTGGATATAAGACCAAATTATAGCATACAATACAAGTGGGTGCAAATGTCACCTTATAAGCTAATTTTTTGAGGTTGAGTTGGACTTAAATTACACTTTTTTAAGATCTTCTATCAATCTTGTAAACTCAGGTCTGCATGCCTGCAAATCTCAGGATTAATATTGCTTATTACATCTTATTGGAGGCATTTCTTTTAAAAACAATTTCATGTTTGAGCTAATTGAAATATGGATTAATTGTTTGGAGGCACTTTTTTAAAAACAGTTGAATGCTTTAGCTTATTGGAATATGGATTAATCCTTTTCCACGCAATTATGTATCAGGCCATGTGCAGGGATAGCAGAATTGTACCTGGCGCTGCAGCCACAGAAATTGAGTTAGCTAAACGGGTGAAAGATTTTTCCTTCGGGGAGACAGGGTACTTTTTATTTTCCTTTTCACTTTCAAACAATGATTATAATTCTTGGGGATACATTTATGTGGGTTGTTCACACACCCTTCTTCCATTCTTACTAATTACCTGATGAATTTATTTGTGTGACATTGGCTTTTGGTAATGCTATTAATTATCTCGTATAGGGCTATAAATATCCTATTATTATTTTCTAAAGATTTTATATCATTTGCTGAATTCTTTGTATCTTTTAAGGCACCTCTAAACAAGTTCTATATTGAAGAGATGCACGAGTGGGTAAAAGAACTGTAAACTATTATTATTTTTCTAATTTTTGTTTTAAATAAATGTAAGGTTTTATTATGTTAAGTTCCATGAGCAACTGGTTATAAAGAATTTGTGCGACATCCATGACAAATTGTTTAGTAAATTGTCTACATCTAGATACCACATGCTTTAACATACGTTCATTGTTATATATTTGCATTTCATTGGCTACTAGCCCTTTGGGATCATTCACCACTAATGTGTTATCTTCTTGGATATATCTTGCTCTATTTCAATATTGCGGCTCTTTTTTTTTATCCCTGGTATGATGCAATTTTTTCAATATCTTTTCTAACTGGAGGTATTAGGAAATATTGAGGTTAACATAAATTAAATATGCTCTAAAATCTATCTTGAAATGTTTGTAATACTGCAATTACTGTGTATTATTTGGAAATAGTTACAATGTCTGGGTATAGTTGCTATGTCTTTATGCTTCAGGAGTATTGTTTAACATTTGTGAAGGGGTTAACTTGTTTGAATAGGTGAACTCATCTTTTGTATTTGCCTATCTGGCACTATGTGTAGAGATCATTGTATCTTTTTGTAATTTACCGATAGAAGAATCCATATAAGTGAATGAATAAGCTAAAAGATAGTTAATCTCTCAGACATTTTTTTTTCTCCTTTCTCAAGTATTTTGTTCATTGCTTATTTGGTATTTGACATTTTAATGGAATTGACTAAACATTTGCAATGGCTCTGTAGGTTGGATCAGTATGCCATAGCAAAATTTGCAGAAAGTTTTGAAATGATTCCTAGAACTTTGGCTGAGAATGCTGGGTTAAATGCAATGGAGATCATATCTTCGCTATATGCAGAACATGCATCTGGAAATGCCAAAGTTGGCATTGATTTGGAAGGTGGCTGTAAGGATGTTTCAACCTTGAGCATTTGGGATCTCCATGTGACTAAGTAAGCTATATTCTAACGCAGCATGTTTTATACGGTGGCAACCCCAAAATTTGAGCGAATAATGAACTGTCTCTTCACTATTGTTTTGTAGATTCCCTTGATAAGCTTTGTCTAATAAAAAATTGTAGACATTAAGGGCTCCTATCGGTGATGGAGTTTATGCATTCTTTCAACTTCTAAGATTGAAACAATTATATGAAATCAGAAATTATCTTCATATCACCTGAAAGACCAGTTTCATCTTATTGTTTTTTCTGTTCAGGCTCTTTGCTCTTAAATATGCTGTAGATGCTGCATGCACTGTACTACGAGTGGACCAGGTAATCAACTAATGATAATGTCTTTGCCGGTCATTTCCAGATTCCGGTGTCACATGTACCTCAGAAGCATATTTTAATTACGGAAACAAGCTTTGAAACACAGGTTTTTTATGGTTAATAAATATAACTAGTGCTAATAGTATGCAGCTTTTGTATACTAGCAACTAAAATGAAGAATAGGGTACCATGATGCCATATTCTGACCTGGGATCTAATAATGAAGATTGAAACAATGTTGGTTTGGTACTTACATAAGTGCACAAGGTTTAACATAGGGATAGTTAGTTATAATAGTTCAGCAGTTGGAGTTGTATGATTAGAGAATTGACTTGAACAATTGCAATCTTCATCCATTTCATCCTCTAGCATGACCCTCTTGTACTGATATAATCGGCACATTTCCTCAATTCTTTGTGATTGATCTTGTACTGCTGTGATGGTGATTGTGCTTTTCACATTAATTTAGAAGTTCCCGTCTCTTCCATCGTCTCTCTGACCTATAATTTCCAGAATCAAACTATCTGATTCTCACCCAGCTCATAATCTTCCAGATCAATCATGACCGTAGCAAGTGCCATTTTCATTTAACGAGCAGTGTCTCCTTTAAGACAGGAATGCTTAGTATTGTTTCATCAGTTATTAGGCCCACTGCATGCAACACTTCACTGTCACATTCATGGTTTTCCCTTGGTACCCTATTTCCTTAACCAGAGTGAAAGTGAGGTACTGTATACGAAGATTAATTGTCATTTTTTCCAAATTATAGTGGATGCAAACTTCATTTTACTAGGTTGAATTAGACTTTTACTTTCTAAGATGTTGATTTTAACTTGGGGAGAAGTTTGATTCTTTTTACTTTGATTCATCTTATTTTCTTAGTATGTGTTTGTGGAAAACTTTACCAGATTCAACATAATATTATTAATTTTCAGTGCAAAAGCTGATTTATACATCACGAGCACCCGATACTTTGCTATTTACAGTTGTCCATAGGGTATGGTATCATTTCAACAAAATAGAGTGCTGCTAGTTACTCTCGTTTATTCAAAGGATTGATTTTTAATTCCACAGTTAAGTTTTAACAGCAGTACAAAGGATTTTAGGCTGGCAGTGTATTGTGTTTAAGTAGTATAAAGAATGTAATGTAATGACAACTTGTGGTTTACAAAGTGAAACAATTAAGGAATAAATGGCAATGATGATGAGCCTATAAGGCCTATGCCATGAAGATTATTGATACATGCATATACAGCTTATGTGAAGTTCAATGTAATATTTTCGTCTATTATTTCTTGAAAAGAAGTTAGAATATGAGAAGTGATATGATGTAACAAGATAGAGAGAAATTAGAGGTTTCAAATAGGTGTTTTTAATATGGATGTTTCCATATATCATTGTTTAACTCAGTGTATAGTTAGGGAGTTATGATTTTTTTTTTCTTCAGATTATCATGGCAAAACCAGCTGGTGGTCCAAGGAGAGGAGAGCAACCTGCAGGCGCAGATGAAGATTAAGTCTAAAAAAATGCGAATTGATTATTATCTTGGTCATGTTTGTATCTCAACATGATGGCTCGAATTTGACTTAGGCAATGTTTTATTTTATTTAGACTTTAGTAGTGGTGTTCTTCACCAAATTTTGAATTTTGTTTTTGCCATGAAATACAAAGAGGTTTGTTCTGTAAATTTACGTATTTGTAGCCCTGTTGTGTGAGTGGCGATATTAATTTACTGATCATTATCGCCCTGGCCTTTGTTTGAGATCTCATGTAAGGTTTTTCGGGTATCAGTTCTCTAGTATCAAAGCTGTTACACTTGAAATTTATCCATTATTGAGAAAGAAAACTTATTGGGTTTTTCATAGTGAAACCTGCTATAATTGCGTAGAATTGAAAGCAAACAGCGCCTAAATTTATGTTCTTCCTCTAAGGTTGTTGTGGCCTTCTGTGTGTAACTACTGCCATCTCATGGTGGTACGTTATTTCTTCATTGTGAGATTATGTAACGAGTGGGAATAAAAGGGCCACTGCAGGGGCAGAATGGGCAGCGGAAGAAGAGGCCAAAGATAAGTCAGTTGGGAAATCAAGCCACATGGCATCGTATAGCAGAGGGAGTGGCAAAGGTACGTGAGAGAGAGAAAGGAAAATACAAAGTTGAAGGATATTCTATGGGGAAAGAATGTGTACAAAAGGGGGAATTAGTTAGCACAAGAGGCACACAATGATTGAGAATTTCTCTACTTTCTCTAGGATGTATTCTTTCATTGCTGAGAGCATATTTTATTTTGCAGCTTTTTTGTGATTATTCTGTGATACCATTCGAACTCACAGATGAAATAAAAAAGTTCTGGAATACACTTCTATTTCCTATTTTGGTGCCCTTTACTCTGTTTTTCATATTATTGTTACATTGAGTATATTACAAACTGGTGCTTTCATTGCCATGGCCGATGCGTCATCATCAAATGACCTCAAACAGATCTTGGAGGTCATGCAGAAACGTGAACGTGAGCATGTGACAGAGATGGAAGAGCTACGTAATGCCATTGAGGATTTGAAGGACAATATGGCACATGGAGCAGCGAACTCACGCAATGTTCATGGACCATTTCAGGTCAGAAATGTCAAGCTGGATTTTCCACGTTTTGATGGTTCGGATGTGCTCCAATGGATATTTAAAGCGGACCAATTCTTCGCCTATTATGATATTCCGGACAAACAGCGGTTGACCATCGCAGCGATTCATTTCGAGAAAGAAGTGGTGTCGTGGTATCAAATGATGCAAAGGAATAATCCTATTGTTTCATGGAACACCTTGGTTCGTTCGTTAGAGTTGGAATTTGGCCCTTCACCCTTTGAATCTCCTAGATTTATCTTGTTTAAACTCACCCAGTTCACCTCTGTCAATGAATATTATGTGTAGTTTACAGTTCTTGCTAACAGGATTTATGGTGTTAGCAGTGAGGCCCTTCTCGATTGCTTCAGTGGGTTGAAACCTAACATTTGTAGGGAGGTGATAGCTCAAGCACCAAACACAATCCTCAAAGCCATTTCCTTAGCCCGACTGTTTGAAGAGAATTACACCTGCAATCCAAAACCATACCAATTCCACACTTCCAGAAATGCCAACCAAAACACATTTCCTACTACTACCCAATAGTATAACAATCCACCCCGACAACCCATTCTTCCTACCCCAAACCAAAGGTCTTTCCCCCAGACCCTTTGTCCTAATAACATTAATCGTTTGTCACATGCGGAAATGCAATCAACAAGGAAAAAAAGGTTATGTTATACATGCGATGAGAGGTTCACGGCAAATCATAAGTGTCCGAATTGCCAATATACTTTTTTACAAATTGCATATGATGAGAGGAGCAGACTGATACAAAAATCCCTGCATTAGAACAGAACCTGGAACACTATCTGTCTCTTATGCTTTAAAGGGTGCTATGGGTGTGGGAACCATGCGTTTTCCTTTAAAATTTAAATTGTTTACGGGCTTGTGAGTTTGAAAAGCCACACATTTTCCTTTGCTACAAAGGATTTAAAATAAGTATGGATTGGTTGAATTTAGGATGTATTTAACTGACTGGTAATCCATCCAACAACTTTTATTGTTTGCCTATTTTGTGTTTGATGGTATAAGCTGTAGAACTATCCTGTCTCCGAAATAAGAGGTTGAAAGTGGATTTTGTAGGGTACTATCCCAATGCAGTAGTGGCAATTTTAAACTTCTGTAATTTTTTATTTTCAATGTTTAAGTTTACTCCCACTGATAATTGGGAAGGCTCTAATATATACATTGGATCATGTCATTATTGTCTTGAAAATTTTGTATGGTGACATTGTTGCTGAGGTTTCTATGTTCTTATAGCATGATATTTTTGGCTTGGCCTTGCTTTATTGCTTCTACAAATTCTGCTATTTGATAATACTTTAAACATGTAAAAATACTGAGGTATGTAGTGCTTGGTTAATACTTGATTCAAGTTGATAAAGAACTCAGAATGCTGAGTATTTTCAGCTCTATGGCTGAATCTACCTTATATTTGCAATTCTAAACTGTAATCATATTTTTTAGGGCCTTTTTTAATTTAATATGTCAGTAAAACATCTTTAATGCATACTTGCTTAAAGTTCCTCAAATTATGCCTTTGTTTGTGCCTTCAAGTATTTCTGTCATGCTGAACTTTTTTGAAGTGATTTTTGGCTAGATTCTTTGATAGGATGCAATTTTCTGTTTAGATTTGAAGTTATAAGACTATTTGGCAATAACTTTTAGGATAACTTGTTATTTTGATTCTCAACTGTTTCTAGATTCTGCAATGGTTTTATTATAATACCTTATCCTCTTCTGTTAATTTTATAATTGCATGAGGAGTTTATTTGTATAATTTGGGCTTATGGTTATGCCATTAATTATGTGGTTAAGGCTACAATTCTCCAATTATTATTTTATGAAGAATTTATTTCATTTGCTGAAGTCCTTATAACTTGTAAGACACTTTTAAGCAACCTTTTAACATGTTAAGTCCCATCTGCTACTGGTTTTAAAGAATTTGAGACATCCAAGATAATTTGTTACTAAATTGTCTGCATCTAGATACCGTATGCCTCAACATGCATTCATTATTATTTTTTTGCATTCTATTGGCGTAGCCCTTTGGGATCATTCATGACTAATGTATTCTTATTATATTCATGTTATATTCCTGTATATATCTTCTTCTGTTTCAATATTGTGGTTCCAAAGTTATGGTCAACATGTTCTAAAATTTGTCTTGATCTCAAATGTTTTTAACCTAGCACAAGCTCCAGAGTTACTCTGTCTCTATGCTTCAGGACTTTCAATTATTTTTCTTCGATGCTTATTTGGTATTTGACATTTCAATGGAATGTAATGAACTTCGTGTTGTATACACATGGATATTCTTATTTATAATGAAGAAAATATACAATAATAAGAAACAACAATATCTAATAACGTGAAATATTATTTGAAAGATATTTCCTTAACAAATTAGATCATATCTCTCTATTTAATGTAATCAAATCACATCTCTAATAGGACAAAAATGTTTGCAATGGTTCTGCAGGTTGGAACAGTACTCTACAGCAAAATTTTCTGAAACTTTTGAAATGATTCCTAAAACTTTGGCTGAGAATGTTGTGCTTAATGCAATGGAGATCAAATATTCTCTGTATGCAGAATATGCATCTTGAGAATGTTGAGCAGTTTATATATAATCCAAATCTTGATGCGTAACTTTGCTTTTGCTATGAATAGAAAGACACACAAGCATTATGTGTAAAATTTAGGTGTCCTTTTGAAATCTTATTTTTTGGCAGCGATGCAAATTGATGATTACAATAGATTGGCAACTTGTAAACAGCAACACTAATATATTATTTTCCATATGCAAAATGCCCTGAAGTTTTGTACAATTTCTAATGATAAATTTGTTCTATATTCCTCATCTCTTCGTCAAGTTAATCAACTTAAAAATAATTCTAGAGATAAAATTAATCACCCTATATAAAGATAAAATTAAGATAATCCTATTGTATGTTTACAAAGCTTAGAACATATATATATACATATATTATATTGTCTTTTGGATACAAATTATGAAGGGTTGTATGCTTTTATGCATATGCTAATACAACATGATTTTTATTCATATCTGAAATGTGATGCAAATGTATTGGCATGACTATTGCGTCGTGTCTTTTAATATAACTTCTGTTTATCTTATTCAAAAAAGAAATTAACCACCGAATATGTCTACAAGCTGTCCTTCTCATGCAAAAAAACCTCAACAAGTGCATAAGTTCAGATATTACACAAAAATGAAAAGAAATATATCCATGTCTAGTCTACATATACCGTCATTTATATTTTGGTTGAATCAAATTATCCATTCAATTCCAAGTACAGTATTTGAGCTTTCAGTTTCACCAGAAGGTAGAATTCAGCCAAAAGTTTGGGACTCTAAGAGAAAAAATAAAAGCACATTAGAAGTGTCCAATTTTACAGATCTTCTATTTCTACTCTGAGATTCCCAACATTTAGTTGGAATGAGGTAATATTTTCATATAATTCTCATAGTTATCACTTTGTAGACACTAGAATGAGCACATTATGACGGGACAAGAAAATGGCCTTCATCCTGACTGTTGATCCAGAGTAAAGTAGTTGCTATTGCAAGAACAGCAAAAAAAAATGCCATAAACTAATTTATGCTTAGTCTTTTGAAATGGCTTTCCCACGAGCACTGCTTCAGTACCATTTCCCCTATCAAGGCCAACCTCGGAAGGCCTCCTCTGCAAAAAATATGTTTACATAAAGTTTGAACTGATATGGAAAGAAAAAACTTAAGCTAAGTAATGAAGCACTGATGTTTCTGCAAATACAATATTAAACCGGGCAAGAAAGGCTAAAAACATCAAGCAAAGTATATGTAAGGTATAAATTAAACTGAGTATAAGGAATAGTACATCACAATCAAAAATATGTTCGTTCTTCTTCCTATGTCTAGCTTTTTTCTTCTTTTAACAATACCATTGATGAGATACCATTGATGATAGGATATAAGGTAATAGGATATAATGTGTTTAGGATAGAAGAAATAAGAAATGTGAGGGCGGTTAGGAGGGAAGTGAGACTTTATAAATAGTGTGTGTGCTGTACAGGGGCATTAGTCATTTTCTGTACATTTGGGTATAAACAGGATATTTGTTCCAGTGGAGGAAGAATTTGGCTCCCTTAGAGGTGTGGGTGTATTGTACTGTTGAGGGGAATTCAATACAGATTCTTTCTTTGCTACTCTGTGTTCTTGCTTGGGTGTGTGTGTGGGGTGTTTTCTATAGGTTTCATATCCAGAAACCTAATAATTGATAAAAATTTTACTCCTTAACAATACCATTGATAAAATTATTTTAAGGAGTAGTGACTTACAAAATATCTTCGTTGGGTCATACTTTCTTCATTAAGATTATTTTAAAAAGAAATGTTAACAAATATTTGTAGAAAGCAATCTAATACTATAAACATTTAACTAGTAGACAGCTAATAGAAGAGTCTAATGTGGCAAAGTACAGTGCAGACAGTAAAAGGGATTTGAGAATATTAGAAAAAGCTCCATAAACTACAAAGCAATTGGGAATTGGTCAATGTGGCGAAGTGCAGTACAGACAGTAAAAGGGATTTGAGAATATAAAAGTTCCATAAACTATAACGCAATTGGAAATTGGTTATGCAATATGACATTCAACCATTTCAAGTTAACAAAGCAAGGGAAGGAAAGAAACATTTTGGAAATGGGTACTTGTAAATGTTAAATTGTGAGTGAGGGCTGCGAGGCTATCCCTACATCATATTCAATTTTATTACCAGAATTTTAATAAAATCTGATTAATGTATGATAAACTTACTCCATTGAAGAAGTCCAAGGTACTGGTACGTGACTCAGGGGAAATAGATGATGGAGAACAGTCTCCACCAGAAAAACTTTCTCCCTCCATAAAGTCTTTCCTACTGAAATTTGAACCCGTCACAGAAGCAGGAGTCTTCACACCTCTTGATTTTGTATCAGTCAAAATCACCTTAGCTGTTTGCAAAGCCTCAAATGCAGCTCCTTTGACATATGTCATTTTGTCTGATTGAGTCAGCTCCGTCACCTTAATTATCTGTTCAACCTCCGAAAATATGCTCCTGCGATCTAGAAATTTCATCAAAAAGTTCACCATTTGAATGGCTTCAAATCGCTGCTTATGAGAATGTCCCTCGAAAGGTGTTAGGATATAGGTTATTTAGGATATAAGGGTATAATGGGAAATGGGATTAGGATAGAAAGTAGAGGAATTGTATAAATAGATGGAAAACGCTCTGTTAACACCCATTTTTGACACCAATTTGACACTCACCACGTGTCGTGATGTTATTGGGCAATTTGAATTAAAAAAAAGTGTTCAGTGCTGAGGCAAAGGCATATTTGGAAGAGAAAAAAACAAATTTTGGTTTCGCGGTTTCTTCTCTCTCGTTCTCTGAAGCCATTGTCTCTCTTACTCTCGTATCATCAGTCTTTGTCACTCCTTTTGCTTTCCTCTACCATTGCTTTCGCTTTCGCTGTCGTCAACCATTGATGTGTCGTTTCTGTCGACGTTGAAGCCCTTTCTCTCGCCGTTGAAGCCCTTATCTGTTGTGGTGTGATTTTTATTTAGTGCCCTTTTCTCGTCTTTGTGCGCTGTCGTTGTGGAACGTTGAACCCCTCTCAAACATGGAGCTGGCCATGGGGACAAGATTTGAATCCTTGGATTCACGAGTTGGACACATTGACGAATAAATGCAGCATTTCTGCACCCGCTTTGACAACGATCCTAATTCTTAGAATTTCTTCTTAATATTTGTTTATTATTATTTTAAACTTTTGTTCTTTAGATGACTATATTGGTATTTCAGTATTGTAATGTTTGTTTACTAATCAAGTGTTTTACGAAAAATCAAAGTTCTCGTAATGAATGTTTACACCAACCTTTTGCGGATTATTGTTCATAATTACTTAGATAAATAAACCAACATGTGTGATGTAATTGTAAACAATGAATTGAACTGAATTTCAATGCATTTTTGGGTTAAAATTATAATTTTAGACAATGGTCCCCTGTGTTGTCAAAAGTGGCTCCTGCAGAACAACATTGTGTACAAATCCCAATTTATTTACGTGTAATCGTTTACATCGTCATGGTAAATGATTACATGGTACTTTTCAATATGCAGAGGTTGCAGCACCTAACCTACTTGTCATCCCAATAGCATTCAATAAAAGTCAAATGTTGATTCCATCTTCAACATTAGGGTGGTCAAATGTTTTAAGGAGCATTAAATTTTGATTCTTTGGTTGGTGAAACGGTTTGACTACAATAATGGTACATTAAAAGGCACCATAATGGTACATTAAAAGGCATTTAAATGTCCAACAGTTTCCAATGACCTTAAACATGATTATTTTTCAAACATTGAATGAAATGCTTTGACCAAAACAGTTGGGAGTCTTTAAGAAACACGTGAAGGACCTATAAATTCCTTGTTGAGGTATCTGTCAAATGAACTAAGACAAACATATCGACACTTTCATTTTCTTCTTGTCAAAATCATGGTCGCATCATCAAGCGCAGGAACATCAACAATCTTGTGGGAGTTCTCCACCATCCACCTCACACATTTGGTAAACATGTTGTCTTTTCTTAAAAATTTTGTTCATGAATGTTATATTATTCTTATTTTCAAAGTATCATTGCGGGATTTCAGGTATGTGGATAGGCATTTCGCTGCAGCTTTTGAAAATGAATTAGGAAGTACGTGGTCGTTGATGGACAATCACGGTCACACACATTTGGTAACTTATAACATGAACTTATTGCATCCTAGAATTACAACTGGATGGTGTTCACTGAAAAACGTATACCATGAAAGGCTTAATGATGCCCACATCACCTTCCAGTATTTGGGTCACAACAATTTCAAAATTATAATTTATTTTGGTCCCTGCACCGAGAAGAGTAGGGAATATTTCATTGATCTGTGTACATTTATGATCCCCATTCCTCATTGTTCGCTGTCAAATTGACTAAATCACAATGTGAAGGAAGTCATTTGGTACGTATGAAATACTTTAATTTTGCCAACTTCACTTCATGTTCATTCTTTCACAGGAATTGCGAACTACATTTGGGAATGAAATTAGGAACAAAGGCTTGACAGAGGTAGAGCTTCTTGGTCATAAGGATGGCATCCTGTGCAAGGTTTTGGTTTCACATAATAGGAATTCAACAAAGTTTTGAAAAGGTTGGAAAGAATTTTGCATCGAATATGGCTTGAAGGAAGGAGACGTTCTTGTCTTCGAGGTTGACCACCATTGCCATGATATTACAGTACAAGTTCACATTAATGGATGTAGCTGTAATCTTAACCACCCAATATCAGTGTGAATGACAACATGTTTACCAAATGTGTGAGGTGGATGATGGAGAACTCCCACAAGATTGTTGATGTTCCTGCGCTTGATGATGCGGCCATGATTTTGACAAGAAAATGAAAGTGTCGATATGTTTGTCTTAGTTCATTTAACAGATACCTCAACAAGGAATTTATAGGTCCTTCACGTGTTTCTTAAAGTAATTATGAACAATAATCCGCACAAGGTTGGTGTAAACATTCATTACGAGAACTTTGATTTTTCGTAAAACACTTGATTAGTAAACAAACATTACAATACTAAAATACCAATATAGTCATCTAAAGAACAAAAGTTCAAAATAACAATAAAAAAATATTAAGAAGAAATTCTAAGAATTAGGATCGTTGTCAAAGCGGGTGCAGAAATGCTACATTTGTTCGTCAATGTGTCCAACTCGCGAATCCAAGGACTCAAATCTTGTCCACATGGCCAGCTCCATGTTTGAGAGGGATTCAATGTTCCACAGCGACAAAGCGACACAGAGCACGAAGGCGAGAAAAAGGGCACTAAAAAAAAATCACACCACAACATATAAGGGCTTCAACGTCGATAGAAACGACACATCAATGGTTGACAACAGCGAAAGCGAAAGCAATGGTATTCAAAAGCAAAAGGAGCGACAAAGACTAATAATACGAGAGCAAGAAAGGCAATGGCTTGAGAGAGTTATGAGGGAACGAGAGAACAAGAGAACGACACAAAACGAGAGAAAAGAAACCGCGAAACCAAAATTTGTTTTTTCCCTTTCCAAATATGCGCTTGCCTCAACACTGAACACTTTTTTTTTTAATTCAAATCACCTAACGACACGTGGCCAGTGTGAAATTGGTGTCAAAAATGGGTGTTAACAGAGCTTTTTCCTTTCTGTTAATAATACACAATTCACCATATATTTCTCTCTGTTTTCTGGGTGTGAGAGACTGTGAGGGAATTCTTGATTAGGTTCCAAGTTTAGTAACCTATCAATTGGTCCGACCTGCCGCATCCCAATTCGGAGAGGTGAAGTCGCGCATGATGGACGGAAGAGTGGCGGCAGTAGAAAGGTAGATGGAGGCAGTAGAGATTGCGATAGCCGAGACGAAGGCTGATACGGTGTTCTTGCGGCATGAAGCCGGGACATTGAGGCAGAATTACAAAGCAATGTGCCAAGATATCCAAACGATCCTGAAGATGTTAGGGGATCGCAATCACGACTCATACGAGCCACGTCGAGAGGGAAGTCAATCCTCTGTGAACGAGAGCAAGGGCGGACCGGAGGGGGAGAGAGGAAGATGAGGAGAAAGGCGACAGGACGAACAGATTAATTGGAGAAAACGGGTGGAGTTACCCGTGTTCGAAGGTGGCGAACCATGGAACTGGATCAGAAGGGCGGAAAAGTTGTTCGAGGTGCAGAAAGTGGACGAAGACTAGAAATTACAACTGGCTTTCGTTAGTATGGAAGGGTATGCTAGGAGTTGGTTTCGATTTTGGAGAGAGAAAACCAAGAACCATTCTTGGGAAGGGTTAAAGAGAGCTTTGGGGATTAGGTTCAGGGGAGGAACACGGGGAACGGTGTATGAAAGGCTATCGGCCATTAAGCAGGTCGGGACGGTGGAGGAATATGTAAGAGAGTTTGAAGTGTTGGTGGGCAGACCACCTAAATGTTGGGTACAAACAAAGTCCCACATCAGAAAAATAAGAAATGAACATATGTTTATATACACATAAGATACCTCCATTGAAAAGAGGTCTTTTGAAGTGGTACCAAAAGCAAATCCGTGAGGACTTGGTCCAAAGCGGACAATATCTTATCAATGTGGAGACTTATGTGTATGTGTGTGAAAGTCCTTCCAACACAAAATTCCAGAGGAATGGACTACTTTATGGCGGGACTCCAGAAGGAGGTGGGCGACCATCTCAGGCCGCATGATCCCCAAGAATTGATGACAGCCATGCGAGTCGCGCGGAGAAATTAGGTGCGCATACGAAGACGGGAGGGGGATCGGCACCCAAGAACCAGAGTTCGTGAGATGAACGACGGGGTTTTGTTCGGTTTGTCAATAGTGAACGAGGCAAGTATTAGAGAAGGGGTAAAAGAAAACTTATGCTGGATTTATGTCCAATGATAAGTTTGAAAGAATTGTAATTCATATAATGTTGTTATTCACATTTTGAGTGACATTGGTCAACAGAGAAGATAGTGTCAAAAAAGAAAATGAAATCCCAATCAATGACCCAAAAAAGAAAACACTATATAAGCAGGTAAAACCCACCCATGCTAAGGTGAGTTCTGAAGGGAGTTTCAAAGTAAAAATCTTCAAGCCATATCAAATATTAGAAATGTGAAACCTTCGTAAGTAATGAAATGCATTTTCTTATAAATAGTTTAGAGGGACATTTCCAATGGTGAGATACATATCAAAATTAATTTAAATTTAAAAGAAATCATGTCCTCCTTGCTTAAGAAAATGAGTATGGTACATAAATACCGACCTCCATGGCCATCATAAACCTCAAAGTAAGATGTAGACTCGTCCAAATATGGGATAGCTGCATGCTGGCAAGCAATGTAAGAGAATTAAAACTTGCATACACCATGGAATGAGTTGTAATATAATAAATGAGCTACTGAAGACTGTAGGACAAAAGCATCTACGTCATACATATGAAATTCACTTCCAAAGAGAAGCAATTTCTCGTCACTAAACTTGAAACCAATGAAGGAATGAAATTAACAGTGCAAGAAATGAAAATCAAGCAATTGAAATGGTGATCATTAACAACCATTATCACAATCGGCAGCGACGAAAGGAACTCTTATCTTCTGAAGTGTTGAAGTTTGAGGTTGATATGGCTTGAATACCTGAAATGATAAAGAACAAAGCAAAAAATCTCACCTTCATCTTGGGATTTTTGTTGAAGTTAGAGGTGTAGGAAGAAAATAGAAGGCCCAGTACGTAACATCGATAAGCCCAGTCAAATACTGAAAGTCCCAGACAGAAATTAAATTTGCGTAGAATTTTACAGCTTTACATAAGATTACCATGTTAACTGCTATACTTTCGGTTCATTAATTACTATACTTTCGGTTCATTAAAATTGAAAGTACAGACATTGCTAGTACAAGAACTGATAATCAGTATTTATTTTACACTTAAATAACACCAAATATTTATTTTTCACGATAATTATTTCTTTATTTCTTGTAATTAGTTAAAAAAGTATCTCTTGTAATTTGTACTCAGCATCTATGGAGAATATTCTCAGCATTCCTAGGTGGCATCGATAAGTTAAACAGAAATTATTGATGTTATTATTTATTTTCTCTTTGATTTCATTTCTACTCATTTATTTAATTCCATTTTGTTTATTTTTCACGTGTTATTTTCTCCTTCTTCGTACCTTTCTCCTAGCATACACACCTACCCAGCGTGAGCGACACGTTCATCGTAGCTCATTACACATCGGATAGTTTTAATCAACATCAAACTTTGGATCTTCCGAAAGCTTATGCCACGCGCCACCGTCACGTGGAATTAAAATATAAATCTTTTATTTATTTTCCATGAGTAACTTGCTTATAAAATATTCATGTTTTATAATATCACGGTTCCTCCAAAGGTTATACAAATTTCCAAATTTTTTAAAAAAACAAATAAATAATAAAGACAATGAGTGAAGAAAGGGTGCACACCATAAATAAATAAATAAAATAAATAATATAAAGGTCAAGTCTTGGACATAAAAATTTCCACCAAAACAAGAAATCTGAACCGTTGAAAAAGCTGAATCTCATCGTGATGGTCCCATACAATTATCAGCACCTCCGTGTAAGTTGTTTGGGACAAGGAAAACGAGACTTTTAGATGGTGGGAAGATTAAGGTAAAAACCAAACAGCCCCTCCAACAAACAACACAACAACATAAAATCTTTCTCTCTATCTCTTTCTTTCTTTGCTTCTCTTTCTCTTACTATGTGTTGAAATTCTGAATTTGAAGCATATCTTGTTCTTGAATGGAAAACATGAAGATGGCCATAGATGATGCTTTGAACGCCTTCTCTCCTGTATCCACAACTACCATTTACTGGAAATCCCGAAGAAGATCTGGTATATCTATCTATCTATCTATCTATCTATCTATATATATATATATATATATATATATATATATATATATATTTGTTTATATAAAAACTCTTTCTTTCTCAATTAACTTCACCCATCTCTAATTTACCTTGTCTGTTACTTAGTGTTGTTTCAAACAATTTGGTAATTGCTGCACTTTACTTTCTCTTCTGTGCCATTTTCATCTCATGTTGCTCAGATTTGGAAATAGAATTCAATGGTTTTGTTGATTTTTGCATGGGATTTTCGATATTTACATGCCCTCTGTCAATTCTTAACTCTTTTTTTCACAGAAAAGAAAATAAAGTAGGAAAATTTCTGTATTTACATGATTTGGAACTGATGGTAGTTCCTTATTTGATTATGGTTTCTGTGATTTCTGCAAAATTGGCCACTGTTTCAGATAGAGGAAGCGTAAAATGGGTTTTAACGGTTGGTATGGCTTTTATGTTACGTTGTTTTTTTAGGGTAAAGTTCAACTTTGGTCCCCTATTGTGTTCCCTAGTTTTGCTCATCCCATTTTTAAATATCATATTAGTAATAATAATAACAATTAGTTCCTTACTTCTAAAAATAATGTTTTTTATTAAATAAAATAATAATTTTTTATGCTTAAATTATTAAATAAAAAGAATTGATTTTTGAACACCAAAAACTAAATGAGCTTGTTTGAGAATGGAATATTAAAATTACGGATTCAACAAGGGTAGGGAAAAAGGGGAAATAGAAAATGTATGTGGCTGTTGAGATTATGGAGTCATATCATATCATTGGTTTCTCTGCATGACAGCTCACCCTCCAACCAACCCTCTATACAGTAACAAAATAGCCTTAATTATGGTTTCCTTTCCTTGCATATATGAATTTCAAGTTGATGCACCTCTTGTTACTGATGGGACGTTTAAGCCTGTCAATATTACTTTTTTGTAATTTTTCTTTTGTTCTCAATGTGTTTGTGTTAGCATTTAAATAGGCATCTTCCTTTTGGTATACCTACTCAACTATATCAAAGCCAATCCAAAAGCAAGTCTGCAGAGAAAAAAGGACTCTGTTTCTTTATGCAGAAAATAGATTCATATTGTTAGTTCAATCACAAATCATTATATTATATATAGAGTGATAAGTTTATTATCTTCTGTAACAACTACCTAATAATTTCTCGGGTAACATTCATGTAGTAATTAGCATCATATCATTAGATGTGTTTGTTGAGTGCAATGAAAATGAGTACTTTGGCAAACGAGATTTTCCATACGTTTGACTTTGTCGTGCATTGTAAATGATGAGCTGCCAAAAACAAAAATGGTAACTTGTTGCCCACAGCTAGCGGGAGGAATTTAGAGGTATCAGAAGATACTGCTAATACACCACCCAGCAAGCAGGAAGATACTCCTACTCCTCCTCCTCCTCCTTCTTCTTCTTCTAGTGAGGAGGTGCAGAACACAACTCCAATTTCTGAGCGTCGAAAGGCCTTGTTTGAACCATTAGAACCTATAAAGAATGTTAATGGCCGACGACCCTCGGCTGAGTCTTTACTTCCTCCCCCTGACTTTGAATCTGCAAACTATCCTAAGGGCTGGTTGATTGGAAAGAAACGAAAGCTTGTCAATGTAGATGTTGTTGAAAGCATGCGAAGGATTGCCATCCAAGAAATGAACAGAAAGGTTCAAAGTTTCTTCAGCTCCCTTAATTTCCAAGCCAAGACACAATTATTAACTTATAGGCCTAAAACCCAAGCCACTTGCTCACTTTCTGCTATTGTTGTTGTTGTTACAGGACAGGGAAATTGATGGACTAAATGAACAACTGGAGGAGGACTCACGTTGCTTGGAGCACTTGCAACTTCAGCTTGTGGATGAACGAAGCAAACGTGCTCGAGTTGAAAGAGAGAATGCGATGCTTCAAGAACAAGTGAACATGCTGATGAACATGTTACAAGAGGCAGAACAAATGGGAGAGGAAGGCCAGGATGAACCTTGAAGTTTACCATAGTACATTATGTGTGCTTGGGTGTGTTAAATTCTTTTTGTAGGTTTTGTTATATAGTAATATTTGGGGGCAAATAGATCAAATCGCAATGAGCAAACTATTCGTTTATCTCAAAAAAGAAAAAATTGTAAATCTTTGTAGTGACTGTGTGGTTGTTAATTTATATCTTGTTACACTTTTAAACTATAAAAAAGCATTGTAATTTATTGTCATTTATATACTTGCCTAGTTAATAAAGTGGCTTAGTTAAATAAAGATCTCAGTTCAATAAAGATCAGTCATTACTTTTTTCATCTGCGAGCATGTTACCATTAACATTTTACGCTACAATTTATCAACAAAACCAACAAGGTGGCGACGAATTTTGTTACACGCGTAATTTCCACATATTCTATTTTGTACTCTCTTTTTTTAGCTGAAAATACCATGATGTGCCGTCATCTGTCAGGATTCATCATCAATGTAAATTTCTGAATCCATGCAAAAAACTGCAGATACAATATTCACACGGTTGAAAACTATATATATAATATAGCTTTTGGGTTTCTTGCAACTAGCAAGTTCAGGTAGATTGTAATTATCTAACTTTATGAACAGAATCCTCAGACATGTGAAACAAAAACTGAGGCAGAGATGCGATCCTTGGAAGATTGAGAAGCAAATCGCCAGATGATTCCTTTTTGGACATGCCAGTCCCGCCCTGCTTGCAAGAAGCATCGTCAGGTTGACTTTCCAAATCAGCCACTTTAGCTTTGCCTGGGGACAGTTGAGTGGAGTTGGAGTTGCTCACACCAACTTTTCCACTGTCATCTGCGTCAAGACCATTGGCATTTCTGGTCATTGTGTTTGAGTCTTCTGCTGCTGCAGTATCCTTCTGCAGGAGACAGTACAGTGAGTTCACCCTAGACAGCACATCTGCATCTCTCGGACCATTACCATTTCTAGTCATTGTGTCCTCTGCACACTGCAGAAGAGAGTATAGTGAATTCACCCTTGACATCACATTTGCATCTCTCAAACCATTGCCATTTTTGGCCATTGTGTTCGCGTCTTCTGCTGTAGAAGGGTCCTTCTGCAGAAGACAATACAGTGAGTTCACCCTTGACATCACACGCTGTTCATCAGAGGTAGTTGCATGTTGAGAGTCATTGAACAAGTATTGAGTAAATTCTTCCAGAATAGATCTGCTATACTGGCCATCACCAGCAAAATTGGGATTGTCAGATCCCATCTGTTCTGAAATGCAATGTCCAATGTGGCTTACCAAATCGTCCATTGACATCGAGGGGTGAAGTCCAGGCAATTTGATCTGATCCAAATTACTAAGAAACTTCAAAGTTTCAGCTCCTCTACTCCTGAAATCTTTCATTGCATGGATGTTCATAACTGCACATGATACAAACGGCATTAATATAATATTTGCATGATGATAACATGAGGCATGCAGAATGAATATAAAATGATTTACAGTTTACTAACACGTACCATATTCTTTATGTCATTATAGTAGTACATATTCTTTATATCATTATAGTACTACATATGATAGGGAGGGGGCTGAACATAATATTAAAAAGAGACGTATGTTATAGCATAAAATATAACTCAGATATTTTTGTTTCTGTGTAGTGTTGAGATAAACGTAGCCATTAAGTAGTGTACAGTTTGTGAGTTTTACTTTTTACCATGACAAAAACCCTACAAGTTTGTACCCGCATTGATAAGGTGTAAGTTTAATGGATAGCACAGGATAAACAAAAAAGTGCATTTACCATTATACTGAATTGAAATGGTATTGAAAAATTTGAGCAGCAATTACCTGGGCTAGGTGAGGTAATTTCTTGGGAAACATTTTCCACAGCTTTACCAAGATTAGGTTCACTTTTTGAGGAAGACGATTGAACTGCAGATCCTGACTCTACATCCTGCAGTGCAAAAATCCCACCTCTCTCCTCGCTTTTTCTATCAAAACCATCACTTGTTTCAATATGATCGTGAATTGAACTTGTTCCGGGATCAAAATATGGAGAATCCAACACCAAATCCGGCTGCTGGCTCAGACAGTTGAGACGTGGATCACACTGAATGAGCTTCTCAAAATGCTTGCCTAGCAATCCTTGTGGACACTGCAGGAAATGTCTCCTGTAACAATAAAGAGAATTGCATCACCATCACCACGGAGTCAACGTAACAAACCACCAAAAGAAGACCAAATACAAAATATAACAGTACCTGTTCAGGCTGGCTTGTCCACCAGTAAAGTCTGATGTTGCCTGCCACAAGGTATGCTTCCTTGGCTGTGGATTGATCTCTCTAAAAAACAGAGGTCTTCTTGCCAGCTACAACCAACAAAAGGAACACCAACTTAGTGCCACAGATAATTGTGATGCCAAGTCAAATTAACATAACAATCAAAATAAAAGCAAAGGAGATCGTTTATGGTTTACCACTACTTCGAGCGTGCCTGGTCCATCCTCAGGGTAATTTGCCTTGAGAGCCATGATATCAGACCAAGGGATTTCAATTTTATTCTTCAGACAACCATCAAGGACTTCCCATACCAGCTTATGCTTTGCAAAGTAACACTTCGCCACCAAGTCTCCTTCGTATCTAGACTTGTACTGCACGATTCACCATATGCACATCAATCACAATATCACATCATGTCTGTTTGTATTGAATTAATCATATTGCATGCTATTCAACAAAATTCCAAGCATACCTCCCAGGTCCCGATTTTCAAAATGGTTCCAGGAAAATTGGAGGCTTTGAGTTTAGAATCCGCCGCAGCAGAGGCAGCAGAAACCTTGTGATCTTTCTTCTTGGACTCCTCTTGTTGGGAGAGCCTCATCTGAATCAAATCCAACAGGGAAGGACTCTTCTTGAGACGCAAACCCAAAGGGCTTGGCTCATCCAAGGGATTATACGAAGTTGGTGGAATCGAAAGGGAATCATCACTAGAATCACACTGTTTCAAACCCAAAGAAAAAAATTCAATCAAGAGAAAACAAAACAGAAACAAACTACCCATAGACAAAATTGGCGATGGGCATCAGAAAATTGGACAAAAAAGAACTATTTTAAGGACAAAAATTAAACCTTGGGGGGTGTTTCCAATTTGGGTCGCTTGTGGGTGTGAAGAGGGGGAATTTCATCTTGAACCTCCATCTTCACCTTTTTCAGACATTGATTATCTGTATCAGACCTCATAAGCTGAACCATGCCGCTGATTCAAACAAAACAGAAGCTATGACAAACAAGACGAGCAGAGTTTGACTCCGAATTTCAGAACAAGAAATGAGATATCCTTTAGCAACACTTCAGCAATGCAACGGCGGGCGCTGAGGAAAACCAATGTTTCGTCTCTTTCTTCAATGGCTGACTGTCACGTGCCGCGTACGAAACGACGCCGTATTTAAAACACGACAGCTGGGTCAAGCGGGAGACGTAATTACAAACACACCCTCGAGTTGAAAACAAAAGCATGGGCCTTTTACGTCGTGTAGCGTGGGCAGATTGAGAATTTCCGTTTGCGGTGGGAAACGGCGGTGCGAGGTGCCGTCTGGAAGGCACGTGGCATCACGTGATGTTAATGGATAAAATGTGGGTCCCGGTTCATGAACCTTCTTGGTTATAGTTGCGTGGTGGAGTTGGATGGACAGGTGGAAGGATCTGGTGGGAGGGTTGAACACGTAAGCTGGAGAGATGGGTCCCACCATATATGCCTTTCTGGATAATGTAAGTAATTTGTTAATTATTATTATTATTATTATTATTTATTATTTATTATTTATTATTTATTATTTATTATTTATTATTTATTATTTATTATTTATTATTTATTATTTATTATTTATTATTTATTATTTATTATTTATTATTTATTATTTATTATTTATTATTTATTATTTATTATTTATTATTTATTATTTATTATTTATTATTTATTATTTATTATTTATTATTTATTATTTATTATTATTATTATTTATTATTTATTATTATGCTTTTGCTTTTGCTTTATGCTAATGGATAAACTTCAGCCTCCAAAAACTAAACCATGTTCATCGACTTGTCTTTCTGCTTTTACAAAACACTGCAATTTGCTTCATTTTAAAATTAAAATATATATATATATATATATAAAGTTGGGTAAGTGAGTGGGAGAAAAAGTGATGTGGGAATAGTCATACCCTTTAAATGTTCTAACCTACTAATTTTGAAAAAAATAAAATAAATAAAACTATGGTGAAAAATTAAGAGACAAGGTCCTTGTTTTAAGGGTAAACGTGCTTAAAATTTTGAATGGTGAAATGGAAAAGTATTAAACTTAGAATGAAGAGAGTGTCCTAAAGAAGAATGACAAAGAATATGAAAATGATCAAAGCAATCCGAAATGGAAATTTTCCTCTTCTAATTATAAAATTATTAGTGTGTGAATTTAATTTCTTGAAAAGTTATATATATATATATATATATATATATATATATATATATATATATTGTTTTATGGTGAACTTTTGCTTAAACTAAAAGAAGAAAAATGTGATATAAAGTGGTAAAATTAAGTGAATAAATCCAAGTGGAGCAAGTTGCCGAAAGAGGTTAGCTAAAGTTTGAGAATTCCTAGCCGACTTCATATCATGCTCTTCAAGAATATTGCTAGATTCAAATTCCTAGTTTCAATATTTTATGTTTTGAAAAATATTAAAAATTCACAATTCCTCATTAATCAAAATAGAATTTTAGGAATATAAATGATTTTTGCTCAGTCATAATTAAGAAAAATTATAAGTATGACCCTGTATATATAAAATTCAAAGTTCTTAAGTAATATGAGAGGTATGACTAATCTGTCATTAATTCTTGGTTAATTTAAATTATGATTTTAAGTCTTAGAATATAATATTTTTAAAAAGTTATAAATTTATGACTTAAATATTTTCCTTTTAATTTTAAAGTGAAAATTGAAATTAGGTCTAATTTAATTATTTAATTTTAAAAATGTATTGATTTAGTTCTTTTAATTAAACTTTATTAAATTTATTTAATATTTTAAATATATTTTATAATAATATTTGAATTGTTTGCACAATTTAATATTTTTTTTAATATTAGTTGAAACATGTTTAAATTAATTATTTAAAGTTATGAATTAAAGATGGATATGTTTTTGAGATAAGAAAATTAAATATCTTATAAAATAAGGTATAAATATATTGGTTATAAGATATATATTAAAGTGGTGTGTTAATAATATTGTATGTTTTGAATAGATGTCTTAAAATAGTTGAAGAAATTATGAAGTGATGGATTAGAGAAGAGGATGAGAATTTTGAATGAAAGTGTTTGTAAGTGAGTTTTAATTTTGATTGAATGTGTGATTGTGTGTTGGCAGTGTAATGATGTTAACAGAGACAAAGAAGCAGATGAGTGATAGTGTGTGATGTTTTGAATGGAGGGACATCATCTTTCTCTCCATACCTCCATTAATCATTTACAACATAATCTAAAATATGAAATATGGGAGTAGTTTTCCTGCTGTTTGTTTACAGGTTTAATAATTAAGTTAATTTTAATATCTTTTAATTAAGTTTTAATTTTAGAAGAATATGTTAATAAAATAGTTAGGGTTTTATTTTCTAAATTTAGAATTAAAAATAAATAGATATACTTCTTTTAATATAACGGGTTAATTTTTTATTTCTAAAATAATTTTCTGAAGTCACGTTTAAATTAAAACGTTTTAAATAGTATAAATAACTAAAACACTAATTCAAAATATATTAAGAATTTAAGATAAATTGAAACTCTTATATATATCAATTAAAAATTAGTAAAATAAGCAATATATAAATAAAAGTTATAATATTAAAATTTTAATGTTTTATATTGGAAATAGTATTATATTATCTTATACGAGTGAAAAATAATAACTAAAATAAAGAGAGAGAGTTAGTCATTTATGAAGAAAATTTGATGGCTTAATGGTGAAATTGAGAAAATGATATCCGAACAAGTGGGCAATTTTTCAAAGCATATCTTATGGGCAAATAGGTGTTAATTAATCCAAATAAACCAGTCACATAGAGATGTTCTTATCAGATTCTACTTTGCAAATAACACATTTATAATATGGTAAGATTATATATATATATATATAATATACATGTATAATTAATTAATATATGTTAAGAATCTTAATGCAATACATACATATATCTACTCATACTTGTACTATAACTTCACATGATTCCACTTCATTTCAATTTAATAGTAAAATGAACCCATCAAACTTGGAATGAACCACATTTACAGCATTACCATAAAAAAAAAGAAAAGAAAAAGCAAAGATATTGATTTATGCTGTTCCAATGGGTCACATCTGAAAGTCTTCCAACTCCAAAATATCATATCTTAAGTAGATGGTGATGGAAGTCCAAAGTAAGAAGAATATATGGTTGTATACTTGCATTTTGCATTTTTCATATGCTTTTTCCTCAATCAAAGAAGTGGATAACTTTAATTAGACAAGAATACTAAGGAGATATGTTTATGAAAAAAGATTAAAAAAATAAGAAAAAAGTAATTTTTTTATATATATAATGAAAAGGAAGAAGACCCTTTGGCAAGAGACAAAGGTAGGTGAAAGGCAAATGTACCTACATATATATACACTATTATTAAAAAGTGAGCAAAGATGGATTGAGTTGGTTCCTTTGACTTTGGTTATCTATGCATGCTTTTATGATTTATGAAAGTATAGTATAATTAATTTAATATTGATTCTTTTGTTTACATAAAAATAAAGTAAGAAAACATGTTTTTGAGGTTGAAAGAGATGGATGATAAAGTGTTGGAGAAAACATTTAGCCAAATAATAATAATGTTTACTCAAAGCTTACCAAATTGGATTAAAGAATTAGCCACCATTACCTAACTCAAAATGACATTAGACCTAGATAGGGAACCATGATCTATCTAAATAAATATGGATATGTGATAGATCTATCATAAGAATAATGTTTCAATCCTTCTTTCACTCATTGTTTATAAAGGAAATGGGAAAAGACAAAAGTAATTTGTATTATTTTGTATTGAAAAGGAAAATAAAATTAATTTAACTTGATTGTAATTTTGATTATTCATTTATTATAGACTAATGGTATCATAACACACTTTTATATTTATTTGATACATAATAAATGGTAAAATAGTCTTCAAAATATAAATTTTTGTATTTTTTTTTTAAAAATAAGTAAAGATAATATTAAATGAATGTAAAAATTTAATTATGTAAATGAATATTTTTTTTATTATATTAATATCTTAATATCTTTAGTTCAATGTCTTTTAAGAAAAAAAGTTTTATTGATATTGTTGGATCACTCACATATTAGTAATCTTCTTCCTTCCATAAATTATATGTTTCAAACCATATTATCAATCAATCTCATCTATCTAAAAAAAGCCTCATTTTAATAAGGGGTAAAATAGCACAATTGGGTAATAAAATATTAACACAATTAAAATGATAGGTATTTTAAAAAGAAAAGTTAAAAGTTCAATTTGAACTAATTAATTTTAAAATGATAAGATCTATTACACTATTTTTTTTCCACTTGTTTTTCTTTTTAATATTTTAAACTCTTTGCTTATCTTTTCTATGTATTTCTCTTAAAATTTTGATACCTTATAATTAATTTTCTCTGGATGGAATGTAGTTAAATAAACAAAAACACCAACAGGTTCTGTCATCACCATTTATAGAAACATCCAATTCTCACACAAACAACAACCATTTTCTTCCACCAAGAATTTTGTCTCCACGTTTAAGCACCATCAACTCCATCAATCATATAAGTTTTAATACATCTATTCCCGAATCACAAACGGAAACTTTTAATATTAATTTTTTTTAATATAAATAGTATAGTTATAAATAAGTTTTATTATTTTAAAATATATAATTATTTTTATAAAAATTTTCTTTTTTTAAGGGTTTTTTTATTGAAAAACCGATACCGAGTTATTTACTACAAAAATAAGAAATAAAATATGATTGAAGTTATACGTCGAATAAAAAAAATACCATATAAAAAATATAAAAAAGAAGTTCATAAATTTATTTTTTAAGATTTTAGATTACAATGTTAATTTTTTATATAAATTTGGATTCATATCTTACTATTACTGACTATCTCCAATAAATCCTACTACCTTCAAATACCCATATAGAATCAGAGTGAAAAAGATCCATAATCTACTAGTCCTTAAAAAGGAGTTTTCCATTAGTCATTTTCATAACAGTTAAAACATAAGCATCTTACAATTCAAATGTCTCCTTCTCCCTTCCATGGCAGCAATTTTTTATTGCATTTCAGATTGATACTATATAAGTTGTGACCATTTAACTACATAATTGGACTAATTGGACAAGCAGCAATAAATCAAAAAGATGTTAACAAAACTACATGCATTACTTGAATGATATTGCCACCTATTCACTTTCGATTTAAGGAAATTCAAGAGTCTTATATTCCCTCCCTTGATAGGAACTTTAGATTGCAAATTCTGGTTTACATGATTATCACCAATACTTACAGTTTTCACTACACTGATTATCACCACTATGCTAAACATGGTACTGGTATAAATCAGTAGAAAAATAAAGCATACTACCAAACAACTAACTAGTTATGCCATACTTCAATTACAGATCCAAGGAGTGCAACTTTTCTAACACTACTACAACACTTTTCGTGGGAGTTTCCATCTTTTTTTCGTTGCTGAATCTTAAAGACATGGCCTGCACCTGCTCCAATAACCAATTATATCTGTTGTGTACTATAGATAAAAGGGTGTCAAAAAAACACTTATAGCAGAAAGTAGAATGTTTTTTTGCATCTAAAATATATCATATTAGATAAATAAAATTTTAAACATGTACATATTGATTAATTCTTGAAATAATAATATGAAAATTCTATGCGTATCCACTAATTTCTATCATCAACTTCTTGTGTATGTGGAACAAAAGTTTTAGAAGAAAAACTCTGAAATGATTCTGCATTTTTCAATGTGAAACACAAAGCCTTTCCTTATATCAATGTGAAAATACCAACTTTCATTTCAGACAGGAAATACTCTACCCTTTTTCAAAAAATTAAACTTTCTGTTACTAATACTATCTGTAAGCAATTTGACCAAGTCAATTATATGTATCTATTTATGAATGTGTGTGTGTCTCTCTCTCTCTCTATATATATATATATATATTGATAGAAAAAGAGCCACAGGGTATTTTATAGGAAAATAAGAGAACCATGCTAGAGAAATGGAAAGGTAGCAATATTAAATTGTTTTTGTTGGAATGCAGAAAACTGGAAAATTAATCTATGTCTCGGAAAAACAAATATAAGAGGTCAATTTTTAGCATAAAATCCATAAGAAATGACACTAAGTTGATTGCTTTGAAGTGGAACTGCTTCATGTATCGTTTTCTGAAGACTGATTACAGTGTACGTTTTCAGTTTTCTTGTAGAAAAAGAATAAAGCCAGCTAGTAGACATTGGAACATGTCATGTCTTGCAGATTCAACAAAGACATATCAGTAAGAGACATTGCACAGTACGTACTAAGGCCATGTTTGAATAACTTTTATGAACAAAAACTTGTTACAGAAAAGAAGAAACTAAGTTGAGGTTTTTGATGAAGTAAAGTTCTTAAACGAGAAAACTTTTTCTTACAAGTTGTGTGGTTTGAGGTAACCTTGAAGGGCAGCTGGTCTTATCCAAAAGGGCTTCTTAAGAGGCCAATAAGATGATTAAAAATCCAAAGTCCCTCGACCCATTTCACCACCCACCAAACAGAACACTGGTTTTCTTTTTTGATTATCTGCACGTGAAACCCCAATAATTCCTCATGCACAAGTGGGGTCTAAAAGCCACCACTTCCTCTTTTGTTCTCATGCCAAAATACACCACTCACAAATCACAATTTCCTCCATTAGGCCTTCAACTTCAACACTCTCTCTCTCAATGTTTCTTCTCCCTTGCTTCCCTTAAACTTTTTCAACATTCTTTCCAACTTTATCTTTCTTTACCATTCCCCACCATCACCCCTCATCAATGGCTATGGCAACACCAATGTTGCCATTCTTTCTCTCCCTTGTTTCTCTCTGCATCATCAATGCAAACGAAGTCTGTTCTTTGGAAGAGAAGAAGATGTTCAACGTGCAAATGTTCCAGAAGAAACAGCAACATGGTAACCAAGGTTGTCTCCTTCCTGAATCAAGTGAGTTTAGTGGGAATGAGAAGTTCATAGGTTTTGTTTTTCTGAACTTTATGTCATGTTTCACTTTGGATCTATTAATAACACTTAACGAAAACTACCAATCTTTTTTACTGCTAGAATCTAAGTAAAAGAGAAAAGAGAAACTATCATTGGTCTCTCCCTTTCTCTGTCAAGTTTGGTCTTAAAGAGGTTTACCACCTTTGACAAAGCATACCTTGACTTTAACATCACTTTGGATTTATATTATATCATACTTTCTTTTGATAAAGTTTAAGCCTGTTTGTTATATCAGCTCAGAAATGAAACTCCTTCTAATATGACTTCTCAGGGCGGGAGAAAGGCTCTATTGTGCTGGAAATGAAGGACTCAGGCCACTGCTCAAAGAAGAAATTTGATTTGAACAGAAGGCTTCAGAAGCAGTTAATATTAGATGATCTTCGCGTTCGTTCAATGCAAAACAGGATAAGAAAACTAGTCTCAAGCAAAAAGATAGAAGCTTCACAAACCCAAATTCCATTAGCTTCTGGTATAAACTTGCAAACCTTAAACTACATTGTGACAATGGGATTGGGAAGCATGAACATGACTGTGATAATTGACACCGGAAGCGACTTGACATGGGTCCAATGTGAGCCTTGCATGTCATGTTACAATCAACAAGGACCAATGTTCAAACCTTCTACTTCCTCTTCCTACCAATCAGTTTCTTGCAATTCATCAACATGCCTATCTCTTCAAACTGCCACAGGAAACACAGGAGCATGTGGAAGTAATACATCAACTTGCAACTATGTGGTTAACTATGGTGATGGATCCTACACTAATGGAGAGCTAGGTGTTGAAAAACTTAGTATTGGAGGTGTTTCAATGAGTGATTTTGTGTTTGGTTGTGGTAGGAACAACAAAGGTCTATTTGGAGGAGTCTCTGGCCTTATGGGGTTGGGAAGAAGTTACCTATCATTGGTTTCTCAAACCAATGCCACATTTGGAGGAGTTTTCTCATACTGTTTACCAACTATAGAAGCAGGTTCATCTGGGTCATTAGTTTTGGGCAATGAGTCTTCACTTTTGAAGAATGTAACTCCCATCAGTTACACCAGAATGCTTCCAAATCCACAGCTTACCAACTTCTACATTCTCAATCTCACTGGCATAGAGATTGGTGGAGTGGCTTTGCAGGCTCCAAGCTTTGGAAGTTATGGGGTTTTGATTGATTCTGGCACAGTGATCACAAGACTGCCCCCATCAGTGTACAAGGCTTTGAAGGCAGAGTTCTTGAAACAGTTCACTGGCTTCCCTTCAGCACCAGGGTTTTCAATTTTGGATACCTGTTTCAATCTCACTGGGTATGATGAAGTGAGCACACCTACTATAAATCTTCATTTTGAGGACAATGCTGAGCTGAAGGTGGATGAAACTGGCACATTCTATCTGGTAAAAGAGGATGCTTCACAAGTTTGCTTGGCCATTGCAAGTCTTTCTGATGAATATGACACTGCTATTATTGGAAATTATCAGCAAAGAAACCAAAGGGTGATCTATGATACCAAAGAATCCAGAGTGGGATTTGCTGGGGAACAATGCAGTTTCTCTTGAATAGGGAAATTTGATACCATAATAGATGTTATTATGAAGGATGCAATTCCTCAATGCAGACTTGAGCATTAGCCTCAGCAAAACCTTTTTCTTTTTTAACTATATTTTCATATAAACAATCACTAGCATCAAGAGTGACATTTATGAGGGTTTACCAATGATATATGATCATTGTATTTTAAACTTTAATTTATGAAACAAAGGAAGGTTTGAATTGTAAATGCATTCATACATTCCCTTGGTATAAAGGATATTGTGATGCTGCACTTCATCAGGAAATGAAGCCTTGTCTCCATTGATCATTACATTCGTTAGAGTTTTCAAAACAAACAATGTTGTTCCAAATTAGACTGGTAAGAAGCTCTTCATTCTTCACCAAATCAGTAATTACAAACTGGTGTTTTAGTCAAAGGAATTTTTGTTTATATAGGAATCTCGATCCTAAAACAAAATTCTTGGAAAGTTTTGTAAAATATTGATAATTATTACGTAATGTATAAAGAATATTAGACCTCTTTAAATATCCATGACTGTTTCCAAAAATTATTAAACACTGGTTTTTACAGCATGTTTTTCTAGAAAATCTGACTTGCTTAACTTTAAGATTCTTAAGAAGCAACAAACTACTAAAGATTAAAAAAATAATTAGGAATAAATTGATAGTTTCACAACTTACTGGGAAACAGCTTTTTCTAAAAGTTTTAACGTTTTCATAATAAACAAATAACTTTCTTTTAAAATGCCCAAAAAAAAAATCTTTTATTGAACAAATAACACTTTTGTTTTGCCTGTATGAAGACATTCCCAATTTCCCTTTATCAATATATTACCAAATTTCCAACTTAGGTAATTACCAGAAATAGTTTATAAATACGGATGAGTTTGTATAATATATTACCAATCAAACACCGTTATTTATACATATTATAATTATAACAAATTTATTATTCTAAAACTAAATGTTAAAATTTATTTAAAAAATATGAACTTTTTTAGTATAAAACCCTTACAGTCTGTTTTGGTCGGGAAAAGAGAAATAAAAGATGAAAATATAAATAAAATAGATGAGCATAAAATAAAATAAAAAACCAAAAGTACTTAAATGAAAAAAGAAAGAAAAGGAAAGAGACAAGATGTAAAATAAATTAAAAGTAGAGTAAAAACATCAATTACTCTTTTTATGTCTTAATTATGCCAACTATTTTTCATCCCCAACCTTCAAACCAAGAATTCCTTTAAATATGAATAATGCCATAAATATTCTTTCTATTTTGTCTCAATTATAGAACATCCAAGTAAAACTACGTACAATAAAACAATATATATATATATATATATATATATATATATATATATATATATATCCATTATTTTTCCTACGCCAAAAGAGCTATAATCGCACTAACGTTTGAAATCACAACAAATTGTTGATTTTACGACAACCTTGTTCATATATTAACATTTACCTTTAAAATGATTTTATCTTAATAAATTTGTACATAAAAAGTAAAAAAGAAATGAGATTTATTATTATTTAATTAGATTTTTTATATATAAAAACTAAAATAAATTTCAATAAGAGGTTGCGCGTCCTTTGTAATTCAATAACTCAAGTGAGGTATCGACAATGATATTTAAAAACAGGGCAAGTAGACCATAAAATATTTGTGTCGACGTTCATTACCTAACCTTTAATTTTGGTTTTCCATGTGGAAACAGGCAACTTCATAGCAGGACAATAGCAATCAAACAATAACAACCAATTTTATATTCTAAACAATAACGTCTTTTCTGTATAATTCATAAAATTAGGAGACCGTACCAAGTAACCTCTGAAATATTCGTCAGTTCAGTTTCTAACTAAATATTTTTGTTGTGCTAAAATATAATTTGAGGATTTTCTTAAAAATTTTAAAAACTACAAACATAATCAGTCTTGGAAGTTAATTAATAAACTTTTTGACTTGAGGAAACATTTGAAGTTCAAGAATGTTATTCTTTCATAAACACACGTATACGAGTATGGTCATGGTCTATTCCTTTCAAATTCAACAGAAAATACAACCAACCCTAAAACGATTAGACATTAAGCACTGGGAAAGTTAATACCATAATAATGGACCATCCTTTTCAATTTCGACAGAAACTACAACTTTTCAGGAGCATTAAGTTTTCCAAGGGTCCTACAGTCCTACAAAGACTTTGGCAACCACGAACTGCCTTAAGAGTGAACTGTTCATGTATCACCAAGATGATGACGAAATATTACACAAACTAAATTGGATATGTATATATATAAGCTCCATGCCATGAATACTGAATGAAGGGAACTTTTGCACTGAAACTTTCGACATAGAGGCAAAACTAAAATTGAGACTTGTCGAGACTGTCAAAGTAGGGATGATCAAGTGCTGCCTTGGCAGATATTCTCTCAGAAGGGTTGTACTTGAGCATTTTCTGCAGATGAGAGAAAATATATATTGTTGAAAAGGGGGTGTTCTATATGTATACGTAGTGCGTAAAAACTAAAGAGAGGGAGGTTAGCAACATAACACGATATAATGCAAACTAGCTGAATCTAAAAGCTGGATCAGGTGATAGTATACAAGAAACTCCAATCAAGTGCGATAAGCCACATTAAGTGTATGATATATAACAAACTCCAGCCATGTGAGATAAGCTACATAGATCACTCTAAAAACTAATTAAAATATACTTAATGCTTTTTTTAATAATTTTCTTGAACTCCCACTTTTATAGGACTAGAAACCGTGCGCCACCCAAAATTAAAATGGAATTATGCTATTTTAAGTATTAAAGCAACCTTAATTGGCTTCAAAATTTCTTTATAGGCACATGATATCCATGAGGAACCCACCCCGGTTTACAGCATTCCTTGCTATTGCACGTAAATTTTCTTTTTATCAATACATACTACATCGAGATTACTTCATCACCAGGAAAAAGATACTTTGAGAAAAAAATGAAGCAGAGCACCTATGTCACAGTCTCAGACATATTTCGATTTTGTTCGGGTTGTTACGGAACAGAGAACACGTCAGGAAGCATTTACGTGACTGGAAGTTATGTTGTACAAATATATATGTATATATTTATGTGAAGGACTGGATGGTTATGAATTCAGAAGCGTAGAGGATTCAAGAGAGGAAAAATACAAATACTAACCGATAACAGGTCCACTCCATCGGGTCCTAAGGTGGGTACGTTCCTTGCCAGACTCTGAGGTTCCCACCGCGGGTACACATGCCAATCGCGCAGAGAAGTAACTCCTGGCCATTGCTCCTCCGTTGGAGTCCCCAACATCCTTGAGGGATCAATAATTAGTAAACAGCATAGTTGAATCAACAAACAAGGTATGAAAAGAAAAGACAGATAAAAATGTGACTAGCTTCTAAGTTCTAATATTCCACTCCACTAAAAAAAAGTTTTCAGACATACTTGAATATGTGAATTAGCTGCTGGAACTCAGAATCCCCAGGAAAAAGCGCTTGCCTTTTCACCATTTCAGCTGCATAGAAACATACAAACAAAAAAAATGCCGAGGAATTTAGAAAGGAGTGTTGGATTTTACATTAGATAATCCAGAATCATCGTATTGAAACACTAGTTACATAATATTAAGCAACTAATAAACATGTTTGGTTCTGGATATTTTTGGATGTGACTAATTGGAGTTCTAGTTTGAGTAAGTTTGTCTAAAAGTACCTCTCTTAGTTACATTAGCACGTTTTATTTTATATTTCTATTCCGTGAGTATACAATATGAAATTTCCATAAAAATATGAAAAGTTAGAGTGCAATGCACATTTAACTTCTTTTTCAATTCTTGTAGATTTTAGGAAATATTCCAGAGAATATTCAAATTTAACCAAAGGCACTTGAAAAATACCCAATAAAAGGTTGTGTTTGTTTCAACGTATCTAGAAAGATTCTCGTAGGAATGCCAAATTACTATGTCTGTTACAAGCTTTGAAAAAAAAAAAAACAACATTCCAGGAATAATTGATTCCTTATAATACAAGTTACTTATGTTTGTCATACTTCCCATTTCCAATAAACGAGAATCTGCATTCACATAAAATGAATGTTATTTTCTATAATAATTACCCTTTCCCACATTTTCCTTTTGACATTTCTTCTTCTTCTTTTTTTTGTTTCCCCATTGTTTTAATGAAATAAACTTAACATTTTTAAAAATACAAACAAACATGTTCACTAGAAAAATACTTTCTCTCATAATATTAACTATATCATTAGCATTGACGATTGATAATACAGTTTTAAATCCTAGAGAGAAATTGCCTCTAACAATTTGTACCTATAATACTTCTATAATAGTAGAATTGAAATCTAACTTAATTCAATAAAATGAAATTAAAATCTAGTTATATACTATAATTTGATCTATTTCTAGTTGATATGGTCGATGGCGAGATCTTCAAATGCAATTATATACTAAAAAAGTTTAGATAACTTGTGTATTTCATAAAAAAGCATTGAAACAACCATAATTTAGCACACTACTTCAAAAGTCAGATTTTATTAAAAAAATCCAATTCAAAATCCCTTTTGCAAGCACTCATTCATCCAAACTAAAACAAACTAGAATAAAGATAGTGAGAGAGGAAGTGGTGTGGACTGACCAAAGATGCAGCCAACAGACCAAATATCAACCCCTGTGGAGTAATGCGTGGAGCCAAGGAGAACCTCAGGCGCTCGATACCACAGAGTAACAATCTCATGCGTGTAACTCTTGAGAGGGACCGTGAAGGCACGCCCGAGGCCCAGATCAGCGATCTTGAGAATCCCCTTCTGCTGGTCGAGGAGAAGGTTCTGGGGCTTGAGATCGCGATGGAGGACACCATGGCTGTGGCAGTGCGCCACGCCTTTGCATAGCTGGAAGAGAAAGCTCTGAACAAGTTGGGGAGGGAGCGGCCTAGGGTTAGGGCCCTTACGGTGGGAATCGATGAACTTCTTGAGGTCAGTGTCAAGGTACTCGAAAACGAGGTATAGGATGGGCTTGGTGAGAGGGTTGGCGGAGGCCTTCTGGGCTTTGGGGACCTTATCAACGTGTTCTACAGATAGGAGGCGCACGATGTAGATGGATTGGGAGAGAAGTTGCAGAAGCGAGACCTCTCGGAGAGCCGTCGGAGGCACACCTTCTTCGTCCATCTCCAGACGCGTCTTCTTCAGCGCCACCACGTTGCCACTCGCTTTCTCTCGTGCCTTGTACACTTTCCCATACGTTCCTTCCCCCACCTTTTCAAGCTTCTCATACTTCTCCATTTCGGTTACTCACTTCATCATCATCGATCGTGCATTTCATCAAACAGATAATCCACAGAATATGCAAATTGAAACTACGGAGACCAAAGAAAGAGAGAGAGGACAAACCTGAGAGTGTTGTTGATAATGATATGAGAGTGTGAGAGAGGCGCGGAGGCAGATTAGGGTAGATGATTGGGGAAAAGGCGAATTTGAATGTGAAACGGTGTAAGGTAACGTTCCAGATCCAGTCTAAGAGGCGCCATTTTGATTTTCAAATTTTTTTTCTTTTTTATTTTACTATATTTATATCTTTCCATCAATATAATATAAAAAACTATAATCTTTTAAATGATAATTTTATATTTTTGTTTTAAAAATTAATTTTGATATTTTAAACATATTTTAAAATATAAGTCAAATTTTGTGGCAACACATTGCCATTGTGTGATAGGGCATAAATATGTATATTGAATGAGTTTGTACTAACAAGAAGACTGAAAATGCACTGCAGATCGTGCCCTTTGCCTGCACTGTAGTGTCTCTGTTTTTTCTCCACTCTTGTTCAGTACCAGGTACACAGGTACCGAAGAATTTAAAAATTAAAAAATTTAACTAAAAAGGAGAAATATTTAAAATCACATGCCATTTAAAACCTTCCTAAATTCACATTTAAAATGCATTCTATTCTTTTTTTTTCTATAAAAGTTATATTATTTGTGTTTTAAAATAGAGCAAATTCAAATGAAAATTTGGTCCATTTTGATTTTAGGATGAGAAGTGAGTATATTTGAGTTTCAATACTGGTTTTCGAGGACACATATAATAATAAATTTTAATTTTATTTTAAGGTTAAATATGTTTTTTCATGAATTTTTGATATCAAATTATAATTTGTTTTTTATTAAAATTTTAATATATTTTGGTTTTCAAACTTAAAAAATACATAGATATAATATTTTGAATTTGATTAATGCGTATTTGAGTTATTTATACAGTTTAATATGTTGTCACGTTGATGTTAATTGGAAAACACATTTGATACATTGATAAAATTTTATGTAATATGATTAAAAGGATTATATCCATTTAGTTTTTTAAGTTTGAAAACTAAAATATATCAAAGTTTCAAATGAAAATAAATTCTAATTTCGAATAAAAGTTCAAGAACTAAAAATATATTTAACCCTTTATTTTATCTTATTCTCGAGGACAACGAAACTGTTTAGGCTTGACGAGCTAGTGTGTCAACCCCGTGGAAGTAAAAGTAGGCCAACCCCATTAGCCCATATTAACCTGACATATTTGGCCTTTGAATTTGTTAGGTTGTAGAACGAGTTAGTCGCAAGTTGGTATGTTACATGTTTTAATGCGTAAAACAGGTTGGCCCGTCATGGTCCTGTATAAATTAATTTATGAGTGTTACTCCCTTCACCACCACAGTTTTCTTCCTCTACCTCCTTGATTTATTTATTTTTTTCTAAAAATATCCTTAGGTTAAATTTTTTTTACTTTTACCATTAACTTTTTATACTTTTAATTAAAAACCCTAATTCTATATTTTCATTGCAGCGCACACCACACTCACCTCTCTCTCTCTCTCTTCTCTTCTCTTTTCCATTTCCGTTACCAACCCTTACACCCTCACCTATTTTCCTTCTCTTTCCCATTTTAGTAATAATTTCTATAAATACAAGCATTTTTGCTCAAAATATGCGCATTGATGTTTTTGTCTCTCTTTTTTTTTTCTAAAACCATTCAATTCTTACAAATTTCAAGTCTCGCCAATTATTATCTCCTTCACATGTACATTATTTTTCAATTGCCAATATCTTAAAGCAACTCCTTTAATAGATATTATGATATTTTAATAGATCTTAACAAAAGTGAGCCACGGAAACGGGAGGGGGGTGAGTGTGGAATGCGCTGGAAGGAAGGTATAGAATTAGGATTTTTAATTAAAAGTATAAAAAGTTAATGGTAAAAGTAAAAAAAAATTAACTTAAGGATATTTTTGAAAAGAAAAATTGGGGAGGTGGAGGAAGAAACTATGGTGGTGGAGGGAACAACACCCTTAATTTATTTGTGTTATGTGGTTATGAGAATGTTCTCCTAAATTCAATAGAGAAAGAAACACAAACACCACAAAGAAAAGAAAAACAACACAACACATCAATGAAACCAATAAAGGCACAACGAGGAACAAACTCAAAGAGGCTTAGAGTACCAAATATATAATTGGAAAAAGTTCTTTTAACAACTTTTTTTTAACAACTTTTTGACAATGCATACGTAGTAGCTTGTGATTGGTCTGTTTCAAATACTTTTTTAAAAATAAATTCAAACAGACAAATAAAGTGATAACACGTGTCCTGTTGTCAAAAAGTTGTTAAAAAAAGTTGTTAAAATATAGTTTTACTTCACCACAACCCATGGTAGACCACTTCATCTTCTCCTCCAAATTTTGTCAAATTGCAAACATAATAAAAACAGCTCAGAAATCAACAAACGACAAACCTAGGAAGAATGTGCAAACAAGGGCTTGTGACCCAAGTTCTTTGTGACCTAATCGTTCACGCTTTGGAAAGAAGAACATGAGGAGACAACGATCATGCAGATGGGGGGCACCACCATACCTGAAGACGCCATTAGTGGCATGCTACCTTCACAGTCAAACCCACTTCTGCTACTAGCCTAACTAAGGGAGGAAGCTGCAGTCGTCGCTCCTCTATCTCCATGGCCATATAACCTTTTCTTTATTCACTTCCCTTCTTTTTATTTGATTCACAATGTTCTGATTTTTTATTCTTCTTCCTTTTTATTTAAGATGTTGATTTTAGGACTTTATTCTTCTTCCTTTTTATTTGAGATGTTGATTTTAGGACTCTCTATTGGGATCTATTGGCCTTGTTTGATTTTTCCAAGAGTAATTTTGTGTTTGAGAAAAGAGATTAGGTTTAGAATTTAAAGATGATGGAATGGAGGGAAACAATGAGTTGGAGGTGTTGAAAAAAGATGGACTAGATAGGCTAACTCGTTAATCTATTAGCTCATCACGAGACAAATTGTATTTTATAGTACTATCAAAACAGGTCACTCAATTCAACCTAACTCGACCCACCACGAGCTGGCTACTTAAAGAGCCAACACAACCCGGTTCACTTATTAGCGAGACAAAAAAATTTAAACTCAACCTAACCCACCATGGGTTGGTAGGTTAAACGAGTTGGTTTACTAGCTCATTTAATTACAAGTTTCTTTTTTCAATTAAAAAAAACATAAATTTTATAATTCAAATATAAATAAAGGGGGAGGGTCTTAAATTATATTTATGATCAATCAAACATAAGATTTCATTCAAACAAAGATATCACAAAATCTTCTCAACAAATTTTTTAGTAGATTCATAGCAATTCAAATTTGTTTTTGCATAAAAATTGAGTTATAAGTGTAGATTTGTGGATTTTTAATGTAGTCTAATTATTTCATACAAAAATAATTACACAAGAGTTTCTATTTCAATATTTTATAAAATATTAAGTCAACAAAAAGTGCTTATTAGAAAAATTAATCCGACTCACCACAAGTTCAACCTGGGTGAGCCGTGTTCAAAATTGACCCGTATCAAAATTTCAATTTTTTTTCAATCAAACTCTATTTAAACCTATGATGGACCAAATTGACTCACAAACTCCAATATACTTTAACAACACTAATATTTTATGACCCATGATATATAAACTATTAACCTATTTTGAATCACTTTTAACATAACCAAAAACGAATTAGACGTGTCTGTTTTGATACTCTTAAGATCATTCTAATAACAATTACATAATGATTACTTATAGATTATAAAATTAGTTTCTCACCAAAGATAAATACATTCATTCTTTTTAACTTAAGCATTTGATCAGTTTTATGTAACAAATACAAATATGATTTTTTTTTCTTTAAATTATTATAAAAAATTGTATTTTATTTTTAAATTAAATCTTAAGTTTTTTTTTTATGAAAATCATTGTGATACTTATATTAGAAAGTTAGATTATAGTTTATTGTGAAATTTTGTTTGTCAAACACTACACATATCATTTATTGAGAGAAAATATATTTCATGTTATAGTTTCATAAAGTACAACAAATAAATACTTTTGAATTTATTTTAGAGATAAAATATATATTTTTATAATAAATTAGAAAATTAAAATATTTAATTCTTAGAATAAATTATTTTTCACACTTTGAAAAATAAATTCTAAAAGTTTCATAATAACTTTTCACATTACAAGACCATTATATATATAGATTGGTAAGAAATATATAATGAACCATTTATTCCAAAAAGGTGCCTTGAATGTTATTGTTCTCATACACTTCCACATGCACTTGTTTCCTACCTTTGTTTTCGGTAGATAAATGGTGGTTGTGTTTATTACCTTTGGCATCACTAATGAAGCTTTTTCAAGGTTTTCATGTGATGGTATAAGAAGAAATAAAATGTCACTTTTTCTACTATCAACAAAAATTGCAACAGCATTAAACATGTACATTGAAATTTCTTGATGAAAATTATTTTTCATCTTTTGCAAGTGTTTGACTCAGGAAATCATGACACAAGACGAGGTAATTATTTTCATAAAATTTATTATTTGTTAAATTTATCGTATCATTTATTATGAAGTCATTATTTAATTATCTATTAATATTTAATCTCATGTTTAATATGCATAAAAATATATTAAAAATCTCATGTTTAATAAAGATAAAACAAGTTTATATAATTGGAAATAGAGAACATCTCATTTCTACTAAATCTCACCCTAACACTAAATAATCAAGTTAGTAAACTACTTCAACCTTAATAAACTAATACGCTACTTTTATTATATTCATTGTGATATCCTTATCTTTCACATTATATCAGTGTAACTTACATGTAACACATAATAATAAAGACAAATAAACATTTCAAAAAATATGTATAAATTACACAAATGGTGGAATTTTAAAAAACTTCTATAATTATTTAATAAGTTTTTACAACGATAATAAATTATAATAATGTTACTTAGATAATAAATTATAATAATATTACTTAACAGTGTTGATGGTTGTGTAGCACAGTAGTAGTTCTGGCGAGGATGGTGGCAGCGCATGTCTAACGACGACTAGGTTTTTATGGAGAAGACAAAGTTAATGGGTGCGAGATTTTTTTTTTTGTGAATGGAAATTTCTGAGGGTAAAAATTTACTTTTCCATGTAGAATCCATTCAATTTAATACATAATATCACGTCATTTAAAAAAAATACAGTTTAACATCAACATCTCTCAATATCGCTTGTTAAAACTTAACAGAGAAGGCGACATTAGTTTAGTTTTACATATATATGGACCCAATTTTGACAATTTAAAAAACGAGGACCATTTGAGATTTTCCAACAAAAACGAGGATGATGAGAGTTTAATCCTTAAAAGAAAGTCATAACACTCACATTTAATACAAATAAAGAGATATTCATATATAATAATAGTTAAGTTCTTCCATAAATTATCGGGTTCACGTGAGAATGATAAAGAACTGACCTTAAAGTAAAGGGAACTATGTTTTACAATGAATTACACACAATGATTAAAAATATAATTTTTGATCACTAATGAAAGTCTTAACTTGGACAAAATAGTCTTGTTAAGGAAAACTTTACGCAAGAAAAAAAGTAAAAAAATAAAATAAACCTTGTAAGTTTTTTTCAAACATAAAAACCTTTTGTTTACCTTTACCGCATGTAAATCAGACGTAAACATTGATCATTTAATTAAAAAAAATATCATTGTAAATTTTTTCGTCTCGCACCTATATAATAGAGATAAATTCGATTACTTGGTAAATTTTTTGTCTTTATGATATTAGATAATAAAATTAAATATTAATATAATATATTAAAATACTCATTATATAATATTAATTATTTTTTACTTTTAGACAATTATGATAATTTATGCAATACTATACTTTTATTATGATTCAATAAATCCCAAAATAATTTACTACAAATTTTGAAATGTTAATACTAATAATAATGTAAGTATTATATAAATAAAAACTATTATGACATGTGTAAGTTACATTAACACTATTATAAAATTAGTCTAAAAATTATTCATAAAATATACCACTTTGAAGAATATTTCATACAAATTTGTTATATAAAGTAAAATTAATTTTAAATAGTTTTTTTTTCTGTAAAATGAACTTATTTTGATTTTGATCATAATGGAAAAATTGCTTATTTTTATTTTTATAAAATTAAAAATTATTATTTTTATTTATTATGAATATTTTTACTTTTTTCATCTTCCAAAATTTTGAAATCGTGAGTTTTGATCCTTAATATTCATTTAAGTATAAATAATTCTAATAAATACCCAGTATACTGTACGGTTTTCTTACACAACTAGATCGACCGTCCAAAATGACAACCTAGGTTGACCATTCAGGACGGCCAATCATCCTGGCCGACCACACGGTTAGATTATAAGCTGTGATAGCTGATTAAAGTCCCTAATGGAGGTTAAGGCGTTATTGGACCGTCATCAGGTCCACGAAAGGTAAAAGCTCATTACACCCAATATAAATAAAAGTCTCATGTATGATTTCTAGACAGATTGCTCACGCTGCATATTATACATTACTTGCATTCCTTTATATAAATGTTCGGTCACTTAACTGACTTGAGCGTTGGAGTGTCTTTGACAGGTACCCGTCCATCCGGCTTGGAAAACGAATACTACAATTGGAACACAAAAAGGAGAGACTCAGTGCGGTCTTCACCAACACGCTTAACAAACAGGTAACCGTCCGGTCTTCCGCACCACCTGGATTACTTAAAGCAACGCCCGTCCGGTTTCAACTTGGAGCGCTTCGTCGTACGTCCGTCTAGTCTCTGGTTTAACTCGGAATATTTTAAGGGACTTCCAAACCATCCCGAAACAATTACAAATATATTTAAGCAAAAAGATTATATTAATCTTTGTAAATATATATATATATATATATATATATATAATGTACAATTTTTCAAAATATATTGAAATTATTAATAAGGCAATACTTGATATAAATTACGTTCATATAATTAATTTTTTCATAAGAGTGTTATTTGAATATAATTATTTTATAATTGTGACATCGTATTTATTACAATTTAAAACAAATATCTAAGTTTTTATATTTCAATGTGTGAATAAAATTAATTTTTACGCTAATTAAGCGTGGTTTCCTTGACAAAGAAAGTATTAAGATCTATTTAGATTTCATAGGCTTTAAGATTTTGAGATTTTGTATTAAGATGTTTGAAGATTTTAGCTAGGATACAACAATTGTTTGTATTCCCCACTTATAAATTATTTTCAAAGAAAATATAAATTCTTTTAGGGTTAATAATAATAATATACCGACCAAAATAAAAACAATAAAAACATGGTCGAGTTATGATTAATTTCTGGACTGCAAAAAGCATTGTCTACTCAACGATAGTGACTCTATATACACTTATAAATATATCAATTGCTGCATTTTTTAAAATCTTTTTTATTTTTAATTTGAAAAATAAAATTACATTTTCAATCTAAATAAGCAAATCTCCAAAATTCACCCAAAAACAATTTAAGTGTTTTTCTATAGTTTTTCCTATACTCTCTTTTTACACTAACACTTACACCATAGTATGAGCAACCTTTAATTATTTGAAACAAAAATATAATGTTATATCCCTTAAAGATGATAAAAATTAAGAAAAAAAACATAAATATTATATAGAATCTGAAAATTTTCAAAAAGGGTTATTGCAATTTATCAAAATGATTACAATCATGAAAGTAAGAACAGTGAGACAAAAACATAATGGACTAGCTTAGAGACAGCCACAATAAAAAGCAACACTTTTTTTTTTTTTCGTTTTCCGTCCAAAACTGAATTATTTAGGTTAGTCAGAAGAACAAAGAATAAAAACTTACAAAATCTGCGAACGTGATAATCCTAAAAAAAACAAAAAACAAAAATGTGCAAAATAAAAAACAAAGGTGATAAAAAAAAACTTATTTGTAAGATTTTTTTTTTCAAATTTAACATAAATTTAGTTTTAATCTCTTACTTAAAAAGAAAGTAGTTTTCCAAATTAATATATATATTATTTTTAAATTAAATTATAAAGTATTTTGTTCTTCTATCTTACAAAAGTTTTCATTTCTACAACAGGGGAATATGTGAATAATAGATACGTGAAATCGTCTGTTTGTTAGATTGTTAGATAGATAGTTTATATGACTGTTATAAAACGTACAGAACTAAATATTTTATTATTTAATTAAAATAAAAATATAATTTTTTATAATAATTTCAAAACAAAACCATATTTAATCTAATCTTTTCTAAATTTAATGGTCAAAACAGTATTATTTTCCAAAAAAAATAATATAATTTTTACTTACAAATCTTCTTCAAAAATAGTATTTTCTTATGATTTAAAAATTAATTAGAAAATATTGTTGCAATTCATTGATTATGTTAGCTAAACTAACTGCCTAGGTTTCGTGTAACCACATTGACTTTTTTTTTTCATTCTTAGGTTACCCAACCAGAAGCAGTCTTACAGTGAAAATATAATTACAATAACTCAATAATCTTAAATTATTAAAAAAAATTGTAAGAATTGATGAAAAAGTGTATGAAAGCATTAATGGTATGATAGAAAGGTAAAATAGAGAAGAAGTATTAATGAAGTGTTAGAGATTATTACTCCTGAAGAATCTGTGTTCAACCACTAACCGCTACTGCATCAACAATAAAAAGGAAAATAAAATGTAAATAAATATATTATTAAATTATATGATTTTATTTATGGGAGAAATAAAGAATAAACCTACTTTTTCATTCCCTCACTATTTCTATTAATTAATGCCTTTTTTATTGGATGACTTGGTCATATTTATAACCCTCTCCAACTCTATGCACTGCAGTGGTCCTCTCTTCTCTGCTGAGTTTTCATGGCCAGAAAATCGCAGAAAACCCTCAAGAACACTGACACCAACAACACCAACACTGCAAAACGCACACGCAAAACCGTTCCAAGAGACTCACCACCACAACGAAGTTCAATCTATAGGGGTGTCACAAGGTTATATAATTAACAACACTTCTCACTGTCTACTCATCAATCCAGATCTATGTCTCCACATCTTTTTTTCTGTTTTCTTTCTTAGCTCTTTCCCGTGTTTCATAATGCTGGCTGATGAGTTTGTTTGCATGCATGTGGTTTTTTTTTTTCAGACATCGTTGGACTGGTCGGTATGAGGCTCATCTCTGGGACAAAAACTGTTGGAATGAATCGCAGAGCAAGAAAGGAAGACAAGGTTTGCTGCTTTTAATTTTCATCTCTTCATTATCACTTCTCTCTCTCTCTCTCTCTCTCACTTTCTGATTTTCTTCACATGATTTATGTTGTCTTGTTGATTGTGTTCCGGCAATGGAAAACAACTGGGTGGATGCAGTATATCTAGGTATGATATGAGTCATGGTTTGGATAACAAAAACCTTCATTTTTTTTTCCTTAATTTTTGGCATTGAAAATTGATTGCAATGGACTTTGTTAGGGGCGTATGATGATGAAGAAGCTGCAGCACGTGCTTATGATTTGGCAGCATTGAAGTACTGGGGCCAAGATACCATTCTGAATTTCCCAGTATTATTTTTCTCATCTTTGATTCAAATGATGTTTCGATAAACAACGTTTGTTGTTCATATATCAGATTTGATCGATCAATGTTTTTTTGTCACAGTTAACAAATTATGAGGAGAAGCTCAAGGAAATGGAGGGTCAATCAAAAGAAGAATATATTGGATCTTTGAGAAGGTTGATTTTCTCTGTCTTGTTTATTTTTGGAACTGTTGAAGTTGTTTCTTATTATATTCAATTTTCATTATGCAGAAAAAGCAGTGGATTTTCTCGAGGAGTTTCAAAATACCGAGGTGTAGCAAGGTATTCCAACTTATTGCTCTGTTTTTGTTGGAAAATGCTAGGTTTTGTGTCATTTGAATATATATATATATATATATATATATATATATATTTTTTTTTTAAAATATAAAAAATGTGGTAATTGTATCAGTTCTAAAAGAAATTAAAGGAGTAGCTGAATAAAAGTCAGTCTATAGACATAGGGAAAAGGATAAATAGTGTAAATTATATAAAATATTATTTCTTTTGGAGTACAATAAATGAATTAGTTTGCAGGTAGTGTATCCAATATTCTGGGAGGCAATTAGGAAAAATAAATATAAGAAAAATTAAAATGTACATTTATAGTTATTGAGCAATGTTTTTGTGCAAAAAGTAGTGAATTCTCACCATTAGTTGTGGACATTTCTTAAAATTTCATATTTTAAAGATCAATTATGTAAAATACAATAAGTGTGATTTTTCAATGTCTCTAACTTTTAAGTTAATTTCCATAAACACAGTTTCTCTTTCTCTCTCTATAGTTAGATTGGTGGAAAATGGTCTGAATTTTTGTTTGAAATGATTAGACACCACCATAATGGAAGATGGGAAGCTCGAATTGGAAGGGTCTTCGGCAACAAATACCTATATCTTGGAACTTATGGTAATTTTCTTAGACTATGATCTAATATTTAGATTGGGTATGTATGAATCATATAATTGTTAAAAAAAAAAGAAAAAAAAAAGGTGTTTATGTCTATTGTAATTAATGGTTTTGATGTGCAATTCCTATCTTTACAACGAAGCATATGGTCTTTACATTTGAATGCATCTTTAGTATGAAATTTTGAAATTGAATTTGACCATTGTTTGTAATTGTAACAAGAAAATACCTACTTCCTTTGAAGATGGTCCCGCAGAGGAAATATAAAGGTCAAAATATGCAATCAAATCACATTGGTTGCAATATAGATCACCAAACTCCAACTGCTTAATAAAGCTATTTAAGAGTGACATCATTCTTTTTTATTCTAAACCAAACCGAAAGAAGAAGAAATATCATAGGTTTGGTAGTGACACGGGCATATGTCTCTACACATTATGTCAAAATTCTACCTTAGCTTTTAACTGCTATTGTTCCTTACCTAATTAAATATAATTTTTTTCACTCCCCAAGGTAAACAAGTTTAGAATAACATACATTTATATTTATTTCACATACATTATAAAAATAAAATTATTAGATAATTTTTTGTGTTTAAAAAAAAGTAAAAAAAAAAGTACTAAATGAAAGGTAACAAATTTATATATATTAAAATATCATTTATGAAATATTTAATAACCAATTTTTAATATCTTTTGAATTTATTTTATTTTGAAGATTTCACGTGTATTAAAAATAAAATTAATTTACAATATATAAATATAATCTTAAAAAGTTAAGTTTATAAAATTGATTGCGTTAAATGTGTTTTTAGTTTTTTAATTTTTAATAAAAATTAGAATTAGTTTTTCTTAAAAACTTTGGTCAATTTAGTCTCTCAAGTCTAGAAATACATGGATTTAGTTCTTTTAATCAAATTTTATTAAATTTATTTGATATTTCAAACACATTTCATGTAGCATTTGGGTTGTTTACATTGTTTAACATATTTTTTCTTCCATATTAGTTGAGAAATGCATTTAAAACCTTAAATAAATTTAACAAAATTTGGTTAAAAAAACTAAATTCACACAGTTTTAAAGATGAGAGACTAAATTAGTTCAAAATTTTAAAACTGACTAATTCAAATTTTCACTGAAAGTTAAGAAACAAGAATATATTTAACCCAAATTGATTTAGATTTTAAATTTGTTATGTTATATTTGCAGCTACACAGGAAGAGGCAGCGGCAGCATATGACATGGCAGCCATAGAATACAGAGGAGCTAATGCTGTTACAAACTTTGACGTGAGCCGTTATATCAATTGGCCAGGTTCTAAAAGCGAAGAAGAACATAAAAATGTTGACATAAATGAAAATGTAAACTCTAATGGCGATATTGAACTAGGGTTTGTTTCACATGAACATGGTTCAATCACTACTGTGAACACTACAGAGCATGTAGCACAATCTACAGAATCAAATCCTTCTCGTCGCACATTCCCAGAAGACATTCAAACAATTTTTGAGAGTCAAGGGCCAGACATCTACACTGAAAATGATGATATCATTTTTGGTGACTTGGGTTCATTTGAGGCACCAATTTTTCATTTCGAGCTTGATGTTTAGAAGGCTGATATCATTATTGCTCTTTCCATATCTTATTTTTCAAAAGGGGATAATCAACCAAAAAACATGATAAAGAAGTTAAGGGTGCAAGTAAACATTTTGCAAATTTCAATGGAAGATTCTTTGGTAATACAAAGGGGGAAATAAGTTTTATAGTTTTATTTGTGATATAAGAAGAATTTAGTTTTGTTATTTTTCTCCACCAACTTGTGTAGATGTCACAACATTTAGTTATTGCTAGAATAAGAATACTAAAAATAAATCATTGATCATTTTTTAATGGTTAAGATTAAAATGAGTATAATTAAATTTTAATTAATTTTATGATTTGTTTTTAAGTTCATTCAATTATGCATATTTATATGATGATGATATTACTAACACGTATGCACTTAGTGTTTTGATTAATTTTATTATTCTTGATTTAAGTTTTGAACATCTATATATAATTTAATTACAAACACAATTTGTTTTTATGTAATTTTGTAACCAAATAATTTGTTTTGGGGTATTAAACAAAAAAAAAAAAACTAACATAGTTTCATTTTATTGGAGTATAACTCCTCTTTGAGGTCGAAAGATGTATACACAAAATAGTAAAGTATGAATTAAATTTGTTTAGCGTGTATCTATTTTTATTTAAGAAGATACATATTCATATTATTGAAGAGTTAACTTTTCTTGTTTTTTTTTAATACACTAACTTTCTTATGCATTCTTATCTTTTAACATCATGTTTATGTGATTACAAAAACCCCAAATAAAAAATAATTAAATATAAATTTAATCTTCAATATACATCAAAATTACTTTAAATGCTTATATTAATCAATGTTATAGTTTAATTTCTATACTGTATACAATTTGTGTAAAAGGTCTTCACGTATAGATGAAATTAATGTTTTAAGTTTTATTTTAAACTTAATTGTCTTAATATTTGATTTTAATTTAAAGATTTAAGAAAGTTTGAAAGAAGTATATCATCTAATGTGAAAGCTCTCGTTTATTGTTCATATTTGATTCTTTTTTTTCAAACTTCTTTCATATAGATTCTGAAATTCATTTATTGTTGGTGTGCACATTTCAAAATATTTGTTACATCAAATTTACCCATTGGTACATATATATTTTGTTCATTTATTCTATTTTTATGGATGACTTATTGGTAAGTAATAGTGTATTTTGTTTAGGTTTAAAACACCTTTAAATATAAATGTATGCTTGTTCGTAACATAAAAAATTTATAACTTTCTTGATATTAGATCATAAGGAAGATTGAATATGGTATTCATGGATGGATTGAATCTTTATAGGTAGCATAATTAGGGGTTCAATTAGCACACGAGGTAAAGATATTGCTGACAATTGTGTCTATATATATATATATATATATATATATATATATATATATATATTATGAAAGAAAATATTAAAAATTCATTACACACAAACTTTTCATCTTAGATGTGAAGAAAAAGTTTTAAATTTAGCACTACTCCTTTACATAGATTACCAATAACAAAATTTCATTGGACTTGCTTTAATTACTCTAATCTTAACCATTTTTAAATATGAGATGAAGATTTTACAAGAAAACAATGTAGGAAAAGAAACTAAACTGGTGATTAGGATAATAAGGCTAACACTTACATGCATTCTTTGTTGGAGGAAATATGTTTGTTTACCATGTTGGTTAATGATTTGTTTGCAAGAACGCATTTTTCTTAGTTTACAAATTATTGTGAAAAAAACAAGAGAGCATAACAATTTAAAGATTTAACAATCTAAAAGAAAATTTGAAATCAAAAGAGACAAGATGAATAATCCATAATAAATTACACAAATAAATCATAATAGCTCTCTAAAATAAGTTACACAAACACAAAACAAATTAACATAAAATAACTCATGAAATAAAATATATAGATGAACTAAGTCAAGAATGCAAAATTAGAGTTTTATAGGTGAAAAATAAAAGTATCTAGAAAAAAGTCATGGTGAATAATGAGATGTCACCATGTCTTAGAAAAAACCATTGCAATGCAACTTAAGAAGTGCATCGTGACCCAAGACTAAATCACTACAAACAAAAATAATATACATTCAAATTGTTTATATTTCATTATAGTGTTGTCTATGATATTTATATCATTACACTAATTTATTAAATTTACAATGTTATAAATACTTGCTCAAGATTATATGAAGTTACAACTTCAAAATTTATATCCTTGTATTCTCAAAAAGTTTTAAGTTAAAAATCATCAAAGCACTCTTTTTCAACTTATCTATTTTTTCTTTTTCATTTAATTTATTTTTATTATTTGAATTTTTTGTGTCATATTGTTTATGAAATGTATCCAAATTAATATAATGATTATTTTTTTTAATTATCACATGCAAAAATTATCCATCTTTTGCTCGCAATTCTAAAAATTAGCCCAATTATCTTGTGTTTCCTACACTATCAAATATCTTCACAATCAATTATATGCAAAATCATTCAACTCTATCAAGTTGAAATTATTAATTGATCTCAATATTTGAACAATCATGTTATAGAACAACAATGAATACTACTAAAGTAGTTGTATATAATAAATAACTTAAATCACCATACTAGTCACTATATACTCAAAATTTATAATTTTTTAAACTAAACTTAATTATACTACACTTAGCAAAGCAGAAGATAATGGCAATGAAAGTTGATGTGTCAAATGGTATTTGAAAGATGATTTTTTTTAATTCAAGCATGACTCAATTCATCAACCGATCTAATTGCTAACATGAATGTGAAAAAATAGTATTTGGTTGAAAATTACCAATTACTATAAATACAACATTGATGAACAACAAATATTGTCAAGATCGAAAGATTGGATTCATATTTTCGCTAGCAATTTTGTCACTCACAAGTCTTATAAAAAAGGAAAAGTTGATCCTTAAAGGAGGAGGTTCAATGAAAAGAGCAAAGATTTATTTTATTGAAGTTCAAATGACATTATTTCTAAGAATAAACCTTGATGCAAAGATTTATTAAAGAAGGCAATTCAAAAAAAGTAATAGAGATGTCCTACTCATCTTTCTATCCTAATACATTAACAAGTTATGATGAAGACTCGACAACAACTTTGATATACCCAATTGGAAAAAGGCAACAAAAAGGAATAACAAAGGACAAGTTGACCAAAATTCTTCTGAGGATGTATAATTCAACTAATAAACAAGCATCATAAGGAGAGAATGAGTAAGAGATAAATGGTATTTTGAAGGTTAGACATACATAGAAAAATTTGCAAAAATTAAGATCTTATTCATAGATAAACCAGAAATTACACTAACATAAATCAAAGATCATGAATGTTATGTAACATGATTAACTAAAAACATAACTAGTTGCATTTTAATCTATTATTCAAAGTAACATTTATGCAAGTCATTATTTTGATGTAATTCTTATTCAAATTAGTTATTATTCAAATAATTGCTAGCAAACTAGCTATTGAAGTGGTTATTATATATATATATATATATATATATATATATATACTACAAATATACAAGTAAAGTTTGATGTCATTCTATTAACTCTATTCCTATATCCCATAACCAGATTTTACAAAGCATTTAATGGATCTAAGCAATCCAATGTACATGGATGGTGTAGAATGAACACTCAACGAATAAAAAATTATGAACAATGACAAAGAAGAATACATTTTGGAAATAAATAGGAGATAAAGACAATATGAAGCCTGTAACTCTAGCAGACAAGTTCATAGAAGAAACGTGATCAATAATCAATTTCGACGAAGGTTTTGAATGCAAAAGAATGTATTTTTATGAAAATATGTGCTTTAAGTAATTATGATGATTACTTCCAACTAAGGTTCAATGTAGTAGGAAAAATAGGTCTTGTACCATTACAAAAATGTATATCTTTGTAAACTAACATATGAATCACCTTTTGATATCTTTGAAAATATTTGAATTGACAAAAAAAGCTACAATAGAATGCTTAGAGAAATTTGTTGGAAGTAGAGTATCCTAAAAGACCTAAAAATTAAAGTAGTAAAGTATCCAATAGAATGTGTTATTTGTAGTAGAGTATCCTAAAAGACCTAAAAACAATGATACTTAAAACCTACTACGAATATGTGAGGTACGTGATGATAATTGACATTATCATTGTTTTTTTTATCTTTGATTGTTATTTTTATTATTACTTTATAGATAATTAAGATTTTTATTTAATAAAAAAATTGGAAAATAGAAATATTTCATTCTTATTGTGAAAATATTGTGCAGAAAAGTAAAAGATTGAAGAATATATCAACAAAATCAATTATCAATAATTGAGTTACTTTAATTACAAAAGTCAAATAAATGAGAATCAATTAATATTGAAAAATATCTCAACAAAATCAGTTGCCAATAGATTTGGTTACTTTAATTACAAAAATTAAGTACAAATTTCAGGTCTAATCTAATTCAACTACACTCGCCTAGATCCTATAAATAGGAGGCTTGATAAAGTTAAAAAAACACACCTTTGGAGCATAGGAAATTAACTATAAAAGAGATACGATAGAGGCTTATTCACGGGAGTTGGACATAATGAATCTTAACATTTTTTATTTCTATTATTCAATATATTTATTTTCCACCAATCTTGTGTTCTATATTCTTGTTCTTAACTACATAAGTATTGTGTGCATATTTGATAGAATTTGCTAATTAAAAAATAGTTTGGGAAACCTCATTGGGATATGACAACTAATAGATTTCATATGCTAGACATAGATGTGAAACAATGAGTCATTCATAACATTGAAATGTTGAACTCAATGCGAACTTATAATAAAAATTGCAAAGGCATTAGGGTTTTTACTATTAAAGTTTGGGCTTATGGCTAAGACATTACGACCTGTTACATGTGGTGTGAATGCTCAAGTAGGAATTAAAAGTATATTGTTTGGTGTGTTTTTTTTTGCATGAGATTGGATCATGAAACTCAACCCTCGTAAAGTCTTTACTATATATTTCATTAAACCAGTTTAATTGTTTTCTACAAGTTTAGAATCATTTTATAATTAAAAATCAATATTTTTCATTACTTCAAAGTTTTCTTAGCCGTAATTGGTGAATAAATATAATTTTTTGAATAACCCAAGTCTATGTGAAAAATGATATATGGACTTATCCACTTTATTACTTGTACGATTTGGTACACTTGTCAATTTTGTAACACATGACTTTTCAAGTATGTTAAGTTTAATAATGTGTTTGGATAAGTGATTTTAATAGTGTAATTCATTTCTTTTAGAAATTTTGAAATGCTTTATGATACCATATGTTGTTTTTATAAGGAATTTTGAAAGAAATTGAAAATATAAAATTTCATTAGAGTAATTATATAATTAAGTAATTATATTACTTAATTATATTTTAAAATTGAAATTTTAATAGTGTACGATTTGGTACACTTGTCAATTTTGTAACACATGACTTTTCAAGTATGTTAAGTTTAATAATGTGTTTGGATAAGTGATTTTAATAGTGTAATTCATTTCTTTTAGAAATTTTGAAATGCTTTATGATAACATATGTTGTTTTTATAAGGAATTTTGAAAGAAATTGAAATTTTAAAATTTCATTAAAGTAATTATATTACTTAATTTCATAAGTAATAATTCAAAATTATTCATATTTATTTTTAGTCTTTGTAGTTTGAGTCAACCTAGATCCAGGTCAATCTGACTCGACCTAGGTCAGGTTAAACTCGACTTGACCTGACGTAGCATCAACCTAACTTAGTTTGATATTATCTCAACCAGATGTTGTGGCTTAACATGGGACATGACCAAATATGACCCTTTTCGTCTCGATCCCACTTACGATCAACTCGACCTAGCTTGAACTCGGCTAAACTTCACTTAACATGGGTCCAACCTAACTCAACTAAATGTAATCATGTCCTGACTTAGCTTGATGTGGACCTAAGAGGACTCAATTTAATCAACTTAAGTTGACTTGGCTCGACCTTGGCCTAGGTCAACTTGACTCAATCGAGTTTGGGCCGACTCAGCTAAATCTGAGTTGAGCCAACTTGACTTGACCTGTGTTTGGCTTGACATGTTCTTGGTAGGGCTAAGCCCGAGCTGGTCTTGGTCAGACTAGGACAAAATTAATTTTAGCCCAACTCAACTAAATGTGGGTCAGTCTCGTCTCAAATGAACTTGGATCAGCCCTAACTCAACTAAATATGGGTCTGTCTCGTCTCAAATGAACTTAGATCGTCCTTAACTCAACTTGGTTCGACTTAGCTCAACCTTAGCCCAAGTAGACTTGCTCGACTCGATTTACTCAGGCTGACTTGACTTTAATTACTTGATTGGGCCCATGCCAACTTGAATCAACTTGATTCAATGTAAATTGACTTGACTCAAAGAGCCTTAGTCGATTTGACTCGACTGGGTCCAGGTAGACTTAGCCCGACTTGGTTTGAACCCCAACTCAGGTAAGCATGGACTCGACCTAACTCAATTGAATATGAGCTTGCCTCAACTTGACTCAATTTGGGTCAAACCAACTTGGCTTAACCTAAACCCAAATCGACTCTACTCGACCTAAACCTAGACTAACTCGACTTGACTTTGGTATGAGCTAACTCAACTTGGTCTATGCCTGAGCCAATTTAGCTAAACCTTGGCCTATGCCAACTTAACTCGATTTAGGTCCAAACCAACACAACTTGATTAAGGCCTCTGCCTATTTGACTAAAGTTGGGCCTATCCCAAATGACTCGACCTGAACTTCGATTGACTTAGATTAACTCTGATTCATTAACTCAATCCAACCTTACATGAGCTCAACCTTACTAACCTAAAATACTTTATTTAAACAAGAAAATTAAAATTTACTAAATTTGAATTACTTCGTCTAAACAAAACATTTAAAAAAAATTAAAATAAAATCAATTCAATTCAATGTATTTAAATATCTTTAAAATTATAAATTTTCTTATCAAACTGAAAACGTGTTTGTGTGCACTAAATTGTTGTATAACTTGGAAATATTAATATAGTTGAGGTAATATTGGAAAACCTTAGAATCATGTTTGAAGCAAATGCATCCAAACACTTTGGATTTACATGTTTCTTTTTATATTGCAAAAGCATTTATTTAATGATATTTTACAAGCAGAGTGCATTTCGCGATGAACAGAAGTCAATATAATATGAGAAGTTTTTCAACATAGTTCTATTGGTGTAATAGTTACATATTTTGCTGAAAAGATATTTATATCATATATTTTTCATTAACATCTTCTAAAACTTTTTATATAATTTTAAATATAACTATATGTATAAATTTATTGGTGTAAATTGTTATATAGTAAGATTTTATATTATATTTATTGAGAAATATAAATATCAATATATTTATTAATATATTAATAAAAATATATGCTTATGTGTTTACTATTAATATAAGTAAATAAAAAAATATATTTTTTAACACCAGTATCACATTAATAAATATAAATTTATTCATATATTATGGAATTTGTTGTGTGGTTGTGTGAGAGTGATAAGTTTAGAGAAAGTGAGTGTTGGATTTGAGCTGTGCCTGAGCTGGAAGTTGCTCAGTAGTAAGCACTTTGATTAAAAAATATAAATAGTAAAAGAAACAGTATGGAAGATCAATAAAAAATAAAAATAAAATAATTATAATATAATTATATAAAATGAGAGTATTGTTAATTTATCAGAATAAAAGATAAAATTAAGAGATGTGAGAATAAAACATGAGAATGTATATAATAGTAACATTTTATTATTTTGCAAAAGGGTTAAAAGGTTAACGAAGAATTAATAATAAAAAAAAGTAAAAGAAAACAATTTGTTTTTAATATTTTTTTTTTATTTTTAAGTGAATTTTTTTTTAGAAAAAACCTTTCCCTTTAATTTCAACAAACAAAATTGAAGAAAATACACAAGTTAAAATAAAAGGAAAATAATATATATATATATATATATATATATATATATATATAGTGTTTTAAATTGATATTAAAAAATTCAAACTATTCATCTTATGCGTGTAAATAAATAGTATTAAGAAATAAAATTGGATGTTTACTTTATTTTTTATCAATTAATTTAGATAAATAAAAATTTAATATCATAATAAAATATAAGTAAGGATGTAATGTTAATTTTATTTAAGGACTAAAAGTAGCCCAAAAAACTCAATATAAAAGCAGAGAAGATAAATGCTCGAAACATAAAAAGAATGGAGTTTGGAGAGAGATATTCAACGTATAAATTATAAATGGTTAATTAGTACTTTATTATGTATATTTATATCTTTGTTTTGGATCTTTTTTTTTTTTAAAAAAATTCAATTAAGTTTTTATTTTTTATAAAAAGTATTAAACGTGATATTATTTAAAAGTATCATATATAAAATTTTGAATTGTAACGCATCAAAATTTAGGTTAACTTTTACTTTAAAATGTCATATGTTAAAATTTAAATTAATTTTTATCTGAAAAAAAGTTCTAAAACAAAATATAACTTAAATTTTAACATTTAATAAACCTATATTTTATATTTTAATACATAATACTTTTAAATTGTGATAATGTCAATATAATAAAATAAACTACTCTAATCTTTTTTTTTTAAATATTCAATGTAAAAAATAAATATGAAAACCAAAATTAATGAAACACATAAAATTAATCAAATTAAAAACTGTCATATAATCAAACTATTAAAATGAAAAAAAAAAAAACAAGAGTGGGCATAGGTACTTTAAAGATAAAGTAACGTGTGGAGGAACCTGAATAATTTGGTTGAGAAGTAGAAATTTGATATAAATTGGATAAAGAAACCCGACATGAAATTAATGCAGAAATTTTATGTGAAGTAAAATGAAAAAACAAATATAAAATTGAATAGATATATAGGGTCTAACACTATTATTTTCCTTTATGGTTGTTATTTTCTATATAATTTATACTATTTGTATTCTCAACTCATTGACCATTAACGAGGTTAGATCATGTTGTTATAGTCAAAGAAAAATGTTTGAAAAAGGTAAAGAAAAAAAACAATGCGATGTATGTAATAAAAGTCACATGAGAAAAACTTTTTTTTTTCATTTATTAACAATAATATATAATAATAATAATCCAAAATAAATATTAAAAGAAATAATTACATATATAAAAGTATTTGAAATGAGAAAACCTTATTTCTTATCACTAAATATGGAAATGAAGGTTGTTGACCTTATCCATCTTAGCCTCCACTTACATTTTTGTCATTCATTTATTAAAGTTTGAACAAATTTAATGATGGTTTAATGATGTTCCAATAATCAACCAACGATCTTTACACTCCTTGCATACATTCTCTTCCCATTTCTTCATTCTTGAGTGTCATTTCTTCATTGTTTTCGTTGTTTTACTGGGTTTTTTTTTTTTTTTGTGAGAGCTTGTCTTTTGAATGTAGTTGTCTTCTGAACGTGGTGATACAGTGGTGGTCATTGTGATTCACGTGGTAGTGGTCATGCTGTGTGGTGTGGTTCTTAGAGGAGAAAATTGGTGAAAGAGATTTGTCCATTCGAAAGACATCGAGATTAGTAGATATAATCATAAACACCCTTAATCAGTGTTGGAACTGCGGTTAAGGGTGCACCGACGTTCGAACGACGATTACGTATTATCGCACTTCGAAGTTCGACAACTCTTAACCAAACTTCGAAGTTCAGTCAAGGATAAACACACTTCCAACTTCGATTGTGTAGTTTGCACACTCGAATTTTGCTTTCTCTGTTATTTTAATTTTTTAATACTTGTTATTTTATTTTATGTCATGAGTTAATCTATTTGTTTGATATATATTATGCTGTTTTTTCATTTGTTTAATACTGTTATGTTTTTATATTCGTTTATTTAAATATCAATATTTATGTGTTAATCATATTTTTTTTAATTATTTTGTTTTTGATATTTTTTTTGTTATTTATGATGTGTTAATTAATTTTGTAACGTTATTTTTTATGTAGTAGTTAATTTGTTGCTATTAAATATTTTTTATTAATTATGAAGCTTTTATTTTTTTATACGTGTTAATGAAGTTTTATTTAATTTTAAATAAGTTTTTTGTTTTTTTATTTAGTATTTAGTTTATAATATTTTATATTATTTTGTATTTATTATATATAACTTTTAATGTGTTAATTTTTTAACTTTGGATTTAATTTAAAATATTTTATGTTATTTATTATATATTAGTTAATTATTTAGGTGTTATTTTTGATGTAGTAGTTAAATTTTTGTTATTAAATATTTTTTATTTGTTATTAAGTTTTTAATGCTTTATACGTGTTAATGATTTGAAGTTTTATTTAATTTTGAATAAGTTTTTTGTTTTTTTTTAGTATTTAGTTTAGAATATTTTTTGTTATTTTGAATTTTTTTATACTTTTTTATGTGTTAATTTTTTTAACGTTTGATTTAATTTATAAGATGTTTATATTTGGTAATTTTTATTTAAATTTTAAAATATTTTCTTTGTTATTTGTTATTTATTACTTAATTTGTAATATGTAATAATATTTTTAGAATTTAATTGATAATATGTTAAATTTTTGTAATTGATATTAATTTTTGTTGTTTTTTTATTTAATTGATAATTTATATACTAATGTTTATAATATATGTTTTTTTGATGTATTATATAAAGTTGAATATGTTATATTGTTTTTTAGTAGTTAAATTTTAATATTTTAATGTTTATTGTAGGTTGTATTAATATTATAAGATAGATAACTATTCATTTCTCGATTCTCAAATAAATTCTGGTTTTATGTTTGAATTTTTTTTCTTTCATAAATGAAGTGGTTGAGTGATGGCAATCTTCTTGGCTAGGTTGGGTCAAAGCTAGGAGACGTGCTTGGAAGGGTGTTTACTTGGATGAATGGTGTGGAAATGTGGTGGTAAACGGTCTAAGGATGATGAGCTAAGGTATGGATGGGGTAGAAGCTCAAAGGCTTTAGGAGATATGATGATGGTGATGTAGTGTTTGATGGCTCCAAGAGAGGTTAGGCCAACTCAAGGAGGAAGGTGACTAGAGGGGCCTCGTGGGTTGTTCTAGTCTTAATCTAAGATGAGTAGTATGGCCAACAATGGACATCATAACATTACTCAACATCAAAGATGAAATACAAGGGTGGAGACACCTCTACTTATAGGCCAATGGTGTCTCCTTCTAACCATAAAAACATGATCTCCCACCTTTGCTCTCATTGGCCAAAAATGAGACCTTCTAAGAGTGGACAAGTGTCCACAAATCCTCTCCATTCCTAGAATGACATGTGGCCATTACTAAAAGTAAAAACTTTTCACTCCTAAGGTGCCATGTGGCTACCTTTTAAAAAGTAAATCCTATCCGATGGAAGCATGACACATGGCACACACTTTCCACTTATTTAGATGTCTAACTTTAAGGAAAATCTTATACTACTTAGGCCTTAAAACAAGCCTTAAACAAACCTACACTACATGGCTGAATACCATGGCTAGGGTATTTTCCATCACTGAGGATGATTACACAGATAAGTTTTCCAGTGATAAAATCTTCCCCTCACATGTCGGTTTAATTGAATGGGTTCGAAAGATTTCATTTGACCTTGAATTTGTTGTTGTGATTATAAGATCTGACACAACAACTGGTGAAGCTGGAAGAAAGACATTCATTTTGTTAGACTTGAAAGGAGTGGGAAGTATAAGAAGTATAAGCCAGATGTTCAGCCTAGTGTATCTGGCACAAGAAAATGTGAATGTCCGTTTAGGTTGAGGGGTAAACCCAAAGGATAAGGTTGGTGTTAAAGGTTATGTGCGACTATCACAACCATGAATTAGTAGAGACTTTGGTTGATCATCCTTTCATGGGGAGGTTAAATGTTGTTGAATAATCAATTCTTATTGACATGACTAAGAGTCAAGTAAATATTCTTTCGACTCTCAAAGAACATGATGAAGCTAACATGACCACTATAAACCAAATACATAACATGAGGTACACTTACAAATGATCTTTGAGAGGGTCGAGAACTAAAATGTAGTAATTGATTATGTTGTTAGATAAAGATAAATACATCCAATGGAGTAGATCTTTGGACGATTCTGACGTGATAAGTGACCTGTTTTGGACACATCCCGATTCAATGCACTTATTGAATTCATTTAATATTGTTTTATTAATGGATACCACGTACAAGACGAAGAAATATCGTCTTCTGTTACTTGAGATTGTTGGAGTCACATCAACTAGTTTGACATTCACAACCACCTTTGCATTGCTTTCAAGCGAATGCCAAAATAATTTCACTTGGGCATTGGAAATGTTCAAATAATTACTATTAACATCAGAGGGCGGTCCACGAATTGTTGTCACTGATAGAGACCTTGTTTTGATGAATTCCATTGACAATGTATTTTCTAAGACGTATCAGATGCTTTGTACATTCCACATTATGAAAAATTTCAAAGCGAAATGCAATATGTTAATGGATAATGTTGAGGCATGGGATGTCTTGATGGAAGTGAGGCAAAATGTGACAGACTATGACGATTAGTTGATGTTTGGTGCATATGTTCATCGTCTTGAGTATGACTCTACTGCATGGCCTCTATTTTTTTATTATGTGAACTGTACTTGGATCATTCCATGCAAGGCATACTTCGTCAAGGCGTGGACAAACAAAGTGATGCATCTAGGAAACATTACAACAAACATGTAATTATTATGATTAATTTGTTTACTTATGTATTTCCTATTTGTTGTGATAATATTCATGTGTTTTGTGACAAGGTTGAGTCTGCACACTAGAACCTCAAGAGATTATTGGGGTCTAGTATGGAGACCTATGCTCGTGTTGGGATGTTATGCATAACGCCATTATCCTACAACATAATAAGATCAAGGCCTCCCGGAGCCAGCTCAACCTAACTTTTGGACCGCGTGTCTGTTTCATCTCAGTTGTAGCTTTGACACGGTCCACGCCAAGCAGCTCCATATGAGATCAAACCTCCTCATACTCTAACTCCTCGACCTCACAAAATTGACCCATAATAGGTAGGTGGAGCAGATTGTGGACGTCATCTAATGTGATGCTCATCTCATCTATCGGGAGGTGGAAAATATTCGTTTGCAGGTGCCATCTCTTCGCAAGGGCAACGATCAATCCATGATCGACATACTCGTATGATAGGTTCACTAAGGAACTCAACCCTGACATGGAGATATAAGGCTCAATAGCCTCATGGTACATGCCAAAATGTTTTAGCTTTTTCCCATGGGAGATCACCTTGATCTCTCGTTGATCCTACATAACAACACAAAATTATATAACAAAAATAAATAAACAATTAAGAAACAATTAAAATTTAGGTTGATGACTAACCTGACATTGCCATATGACAAATGCAATGTGTTGAGTATAATGGGTAAGTAAGGAGGTGTCATGTGGACCTACTGGGAATCCACCATCTTCATCTTCATCTTATTCCTCGCCAACATTGTGCTGCTGAACATCCTCCTGCTCAACATAGCTATCCTCAAGATCTCGCTACTGTATATACTCGTCGTGCTCCTCATGCTCATGCTCATGAATGATGTCCACACGATATTCTTCAACGCGTCTTCTACGAGCAGATGTCGTAGGTCTTCTTCATTCATCATGTGATGAAGATGAAGGCTCACCACAAGAAGATGAAGCCTCACCACGAGAAGATGATGCACCTCTAGTTCTAGTCATTTTATTAACCAATTATATGCAAAATAAATTATATTAAAAATATAATAGTAAACAAATAAAAAAAACAACAAATAATTACATAATAATAAATATTGAAACAAACAATAAATAAATAAAAATTAAAGATTAATAATAAACTAACAAAGAAATAAAAAAAATAACAAAAAAATTACTTAATAAATAATAGTTAAATAATTACAAATTATAACAAAAACATTAAAAAATTAAAAATAAATTAAGAAACAAATTAGTAAGTGAAAAAAAAATTAGACATAATAATAATTATTTAAATAAATAAATAATTTGAAATACATTACTGATTCAAAACAAATTTAGAAAAAAAAAATCAAATAAAATTAAACAAAAACATATACATAATAAATAATATATAAGAAATTATAAATTATAAAAAAACATACCAAATTCAAAATAATTTATCAAACGAATAAAAAAGTAAAAAAATACAACAAATAATTAAATAATAATTCATATTGAAAATAAAATAAAAACAAATAATTACAGATTAAAAAAATAACAAACAAATATAAATTTCAAAATTAACAAAAAATAATTACATTATAAATAATATTTAAATAAATATCAAATATAAAAAAATTACAAATTTAAAAATATTAACAAATAAATATAAAAATATAAAAAAATCAAAACCAAAAACATAATAAATATTATTTAACCATAAAACATAACCTAAAAATAATAAATACAAACACCTTCTTACATAAAAAATAAATATAAAATATTAACAAAAATAAATATAAAATATTAACAAAATATGTCAAAGATATATTTTTTAAACAAAATTAATATTATAAATAAATATCAAATACCAAATAATATAAAAAATCTACAAATACAAATTCAAAATTTAAAACAAATCAAATTAAAATATAATTAAACATAATAAAAAAAGGTCATTAAAAAATTTGTATCCACAATTCCAAATGCAACAAGCATGAACCGGAGGTGGGACGCCGCGAAGACCTTAACCACATTTGGAAGTACGATTAAGGTTCTGTTGGCGTTACAAGTGCTGCAAGCTCTCAACCACACTTCTAACCTTGGTAGGGCCTTAAGCGTACTTCCAAGTGAGGTTAAGGCCTCCGAGTGTCCCTGCAATGAATAAAAGCACAAGCTCACATAGATCCACCATGAATAAGCACAGATCCAACCATGCACAGAGACATGAAGCCCAAAGATACAGAGATACATCAAGCCTTCTACCATATATCCAACTACATAATCATATCATCCATCATCTATCATACAATTTGAGGTTAAGGAAAGAAGTACTAACCTGGACGTCAAGCGAAAGGAAGAAGAGACAGAGAAGGAAGAACCACCACTGCAACAAGGAAAGGCCTTCAACGCCACCACGACAACCACCGAAGGATAATGAGGAGATGTGAACTGTGAGAATGAAGCACGAACTGTGAGAGTGCGAGAAGGCAAATGAGGGAGGAGGGGAAGAGGGAAGGAGGCGGGAAGCGAACGAGAAGAGAGGAAGGAGGGGTGGTGTAGGGTTTGGTTAGTCAAAGATGAAATTTGGCGAATGAGAGAGAGAGAAAGGAGGCAGGGGTAGGTGGTGTATGGTTTTGTTGGAATGGGTCAATTAAATAAAAAAAGCAGTCAAAGATTCTTTTTGACAAGGGCACGGATGGAAAAATAAAAAAATTGGAGGTGTAAGCTAAGATGAGTGAGGTGCAAGGAGAAGCTCTCTATGAAAATGAGTTGAGATAATTAATAGTAGTTATGTCTCAGTAAAATAAAACTTATCTCATTATACATTTCTAATTGAAAAATACTGATAAATCTTTTTATATTTAAGATAACTTTGACAAAAAATAAACATATTATTTTATAGTTAAAAATGTTTTTAATTTTTAAATTTAATTTAAAATTAAAATTTGTTATTTTTTTTAAATTTTAATATAATTTGATTCTTAAACTATGAATATATAATTCTTTTAATTCAATTATATAAAAAAATTTATGTGTTAAATAATTTATGTTGATATTTGATGTGTTTATATAGTATAATACATTTTAACTCAAATATCAGTTTAAAACACACATATTATTGGATTAGAAAAAGCTATATTTTTTTTATTTTTTAAATTTAAGATCAAAATATATCAAAATTTAAAATAAAAATAAATTTCAATTTCATATCCAAAATTTAAGATTAAAACATATTTAAATCTTTATTTTGTTTATAAATTTTAAATAAAATTATTTTACAAATTATTTATTAAAATATAAATTCAAATTGTCCAACAATGCAAGATTTTGTTTCCAAGACCCATGTTTATGAACATTTTGACATGGTTGTCTTTTATATGAATTTTTTTTTTGTTTTGATAATCTGTTTAATTCGAATGAAAAGTGGTATTTGATATGACGGTGAACATAAATGTTTGGCTAAATAAATCACACTTTAAAGTTTATAACTGTTGGTGTTTTTTTACAAAAGCTTAAGGTCATACATCCAATCCTCCAAATGTCATATACTTAACTTTCATGACTTAGGAAGTGATTTTCCTATATCAAATGTGGTATGAAATAATGAGCATAAAACTGTTGATATTACCGACGGCCATAATCCGTCGGTAATGTATAAAATCTATCGGTAATTAGTATTTTACCGACGGCCAAGAGCCTTCGCTAAATTCGTCGGTAAGTGACATTGTCACTTACCGACGTACACGAGCCTTCGATAAATCGATCGATAATGTGTATGTCACTTACCGACGGATTTACCGAAGACTTTTGGCCGTCGATAAAAATATTCAAAATCCGTCGGTAATGAATGTATCTTATGTGTATATAAACTCGTGTCCATCTCTTATTTTATCCGATGTGGGACTTTGTTTGTACCCAACATCCTCCCCTAAGGACTACCTCTACCTCCCCTATAATGGATGCTCTCCACCTCTCATGATTCACTTCCAGGCTATTTGCCACTGGCCCACCTTTCAGGGCTTCACCCGATCATGGAGAGACATACTCGTCTGAGCCCGGTCACCAGGCCTGAACCATGGGCTCTGATACCACTGTTGGGTCTATTAAGGAGGAGGTTACCGGGGAGATACAAACACCAATGAGATATAAGCCCAAACATATAAAGGATTGACACCACTCTCTACCCAAAACCTTAAGGCAATGAGTTAACGGGTCTTTCATCTTTATATAGTGCTTTATTTTCTCATTTTTATCCAATGTGGGATTTAGACTCGCACTTGCATTCCTAACAATCTCCCCCTTAAGGGTGAGTCCCTTCCACATTGGTACACTCCCCCTCCAACGGAAGCATTCCCATCTAACCACAACCACGAGTAGCCCTTCATACCGTCGTTCATCTTAACGGGACACACTTACCTGAAACCCTTTGCCAGGAAAACTTTCGATATAGGGATCATTATACTCGTTTGAGCTGGTCAACAAGACTAACCTGGCTCTAATACCACTGTTGGGTTTCGCTAAATCAGAAGGGTGTGTGTTGGAAGTTCCACGTCGACTAGAGATAAGGCCAAATTATACACGCACGAGATGTCTATACCTCGGCGTGAATGAGGTGTGTTGGAAGTCCTACATCGAATGGAGATAAGGCCAAATTATAATATATAAGTGAGGTGCAAACCTCACCTTACAAGCCGGTTTGTGAGGTTGAGTTAGGCCTTAAAACCCACTTCTAATATGGTATCAGAGCCATTATTAGAGCCTATCCTAGCGAGTTCTAAGTGGGCATTTCTGTTTTCACCCGTTGTCGGGCCGCTATTGGACCACCCAATTTCTACTATCACGCACGAGATGTCTATACCTCGGCGTGAAGGGGGTGTGTTGGAAGTCCCACATCGACTAGAGATAAGGCCAATTTATAATATATAAGTGAGGTGCAAACCTCACCTTATAAGCCGGTTTGTGAGGTTGAGTTAGGCCCTAAAACCCACTTCTAATAACTGTAAATTAACCACGTGTATATTCTAAATTAAGTTGGTTTTAAGCCTAACTCAACCTCACAAGACCAGCTTAATTTAGAATATACACATGATTAATTTACAGTATATATTTGGGTGCATACCTCACCTTACAAGCTAGTTTTTTTTTTAAGAATAATTATGATGTATTATTTCAAGGAATAGAGTACCATATATATACATACAAGGATCCTATAATCCTTCATCTATTAAAGGAAAGACATATGCACAAATATGCACAAATTATAATAATATCTAAAATATAACTAACATAATATTTGATTGCCTAATATCTTTTAATAGAATATTTGACATTTCTTAACACCCTCACTCAAGTTGGTGCATGGATATCATACATTCCCAACTTGAATAAAGACTCATTAAACAATCTTCTTGACACTCTTTTCGTGAGAACATCAGCCAACTGTAACTCTAATCTTACAAAAGGAAAGGAAATTATTCCAGCTTCAATCTTCTCTTTGATGAAATGTCTATCAATCTCCACATGCTTTGTTCTATCATGTTGAATAGGATTATGAGCAATTGCAATAGTCGATGTATTGTCACAGTACAAACTCATAGCTTCATTTGGTTTAAATCCCAAATCTGATAGCACATTTTTAATCCACAAAAGTTCACATACACCTAGTGCCATGCCTCTGAATTCTGCTTCAGCACTAGATCTTGCTACTACAGGTTGTTTTTTACTCCTCCAAGTCACAAGATTCCCTCCTACAAAAGTAAAGTATCCAGAGGTAGATCTTCTATCATCTTTTGAACCTGCCCAATCTGCATCAGTGTACCCTTCTACCTTTAAGTTTCCATTATTTGAGAACAAAATTCCTTTTCCAGGAGCAGACTTCAAATATCTCAAAATTCTTTCAACAACATCCATATGAAGCTTTCGGGGGTCATGCATAAATTGACTAACAACATTCACTTCATAGGTGATATCTGGACGTGTATGGCACAAATAAATTAATTTTCCTACCAGCCTTTGGTATCTTCCTCTATCTATGCTTGCTGAATTTGAGCATTGAAAGAGTTTATGATTTTGTTCAATTGGTGTATCAGCTGGTTTACTCCCAAGAAGCCCAGTTTCCGATAGTAAATCAATAGTATATTTTCTTTGGCATAGAAAAATACCATGTTTTGATCTAGCTACTTCAATACCCAAAAAATATTTGAGGTTTCCAAGTTGTTTCATCTCAAATTCAGATGCAAGATATTGTTGTAAACTAGAAATCTCATCTTGGTCATTTCCTGTAACAATCATGTCATCCACATATATAATCAAAGCTGTAATTTTTCCTTTTCCTCTCTTAAAAAATAATGTGTGATCAGAATTACTTGCTCTACAGCCAAAAACCTTCATAGACTTGGTAAACCTTCCAAACCATGCTCTTGGAGATTGTTTTAATCCATATAGAATCTTCTTTAATTTGCAAACCTTCATTCCAATTGAATCTGTCATGCCTAGTGGAGAATCCATATAAATTTCTTCTGAAATTTCTCCATGTAGTCCGTCGGTAAGTGACAATGTCACTTACCGACGTATGCGAGCCTTCGATAAATTGATCGGTAATGTGTATGTCACTTACCGAGAGATTTACCGAAGACTTTTGGCTATCGATGAAAAAATTCAAAATCCGTCGGTAAAGCCGTCGGTAATTAAAATTTACCGACAGATACATTTTCGTCGGTAAAAATCCGTCGATAATATTAATAATTTTTGTAGTTACATCAGAAATCACACAATAGAAAAATAGTGTCTTCTGACTAGTAGAAAAACACCTACAAATAAGATTATAAAATCTAAATAAAAGTACATAATATATTTAATGTAATTTCATTCTTCAAGTTCTACTTTTTTTTTTATATATACAATAAAAAGTATATTAGTGATATAAATATGGTGTTTCAACCAAAATAAGGTTGAATCTCACCAGAAGTTCCTATTTTAGTCCAAAATCTTAAATAGGTCCCTTTTCTTTTTGGCGTATTAATTGCGTCCCTTTTATTGTAAAATTGATTCAATTAAGGGTTTGTCATCAAATTCACCTAACGGCAGTTAAATATTTGGTTACGTGGCCTGCACAATTGAACAAGTAATGACATGTGGCATTTTTATTGAGTTTTTTTAAAGAGCATATGTGATAGCACATTCAGATAAGGGCAAAAGTGGAAGGATAAAAAATTATAAGGGCTGTCATCTTTAATATTGAGATATGCAACTGAAACGCAAAAAAAAAATTTGGGGTTCTTATGATTAGGATTTGTTTGAATGGGGAAAATCGCATTTTTTGTTCGATTCGAAGAGAAATGTATAATGAATTGCAGATTTCGCATTCTTGTTCCTCTTGTATTCAATAACTACGCTAGCAAAAAACTGGAACCTCAATTTCAGCTGCTGCATATTTCTTATCTCACCCAAGTGTGCAAACAACCCCACACCCGCCCCAACAAAAGACAAGTATATCGAATACCAAATCTGTATATCCATAAGATAAATCAACACAACTCGAAGCCACAACAACCCACAGCCAACCGGTTGTTGTTGTGAAAAAAACTCATGCCATTCATAGCGAACATTTTTCAGGTCCAACACTGCCTTTGACGGAGTAATCATGGGTTTCACCTGCAAAAAGCAACTGAAGCAAAATTTCATGGCCAGCACCACAACCCAGAAAACTGAATACTTCACATTGTCCACAAGACCTTCCCTCAAACCACGTCCCAAAATCTTCCAATTTGTTTTCTCCACAAAATTCAAGCACAAAAAGAGCCACAACTCACATTGAAGGTCGTCCCCTACCCCACCACGTCGATTGTCAGAGATCCAGATGTTGGACTTCTTCCCGAGGTAGGAGCACCATGCCCCGCAGTTTTTCAACAACTTCTTGTGGAACCACCGGGGCACGCCGGCGTCGAGCTTGTCGACGTTGTCCAGCGACGACGTGAGGCGCCTCTGAGCGTTCGCGAGATGGAGAACCAAATGCTCACGCTGGTTCCTAACGTTGTCACGCTGGTTCCTAACGTAGTCACGCTGGAATCCTGAAAAGAGCGCAAGCTAGTCGAGGAGGTCCATGTTCTGCCGCCATTGTCTGAACGAAGGTCGTCGGAGGTCCCCGACTGCCCGCAGCGTCGCCACCGCTGCGCGGACCTCGGGGAAGCGGAGTGACGGGTGGTCCATGAGGAGGTTGTGAAAGGGAATAATGTTGAAAGGCTCATCGTCGCGGCCCGGAGCGCTGGCAGCTGGTGGCGGAGGGTGACGGTGGTAGAGACTCATAGCATGGGAATCGAAACCCTAGGAGAAGGATCCAACTGTAACAGCAGTAGCAGTAGAACTACATAGTAACGGGTTTTGAAGTTTAAGGTGACAGCCCTTAAAGAAGGACAAAGTTTGGGCTGCTCCGTCCGGCGTGGGTGGCGTCGTCGGTGACACTTTTGGCCGACGAAAGGAAGGCGCGACGGAGGGTAGGGACTACCGCGTTGGAGGTTGAAGAAGAGGTGTTTCTCTCTTAGGATTTTAAGGTTCTGAAGAAGAAAAGGGATTTGCCCTTTTTGCCCTCGAAGAGATCTGATTTAACCTTTACTCAATCCATTTTTTAATATAAAAATTAATTCAAAATGCCACGTCAGATCAATGAATACTCTAACAATACCACGTTGACCAGACTTAAACGGCCGTTTATTGAATTTGACGGCATGCCCTTAATTGAATCAATTTTATAATAAAAGGGACCCAATTGATCGCCAAAAAGAAAAGAGACCTATTTAAGATTTTGGACTAAAATAGGGACTTCTGGTGAGATTAAACCCCAAAATAATACACACAAAATATAAAAAGTTAATAAACATAATGATATAATTTCTACTCTCCAAATCACCAAAACTTTTCAATGCATACGCTAGTTTACGGACATCAAAATCAGGGTCTTGCATTATATGTTTTTATTTCCATTCATGTAAATACAAATGTAAACATCCAAATAAGTCTCTCACATGTCGTATCATGAGAAAATGTACGTGTAAAACCTACAATATCAGAGTTTTTGACTTTTCAGTTGATATATTTAGCTTCAAACAAAACAAAACAAGGATTTTATGCATAAAATTGGATATAAACACCAATCTTAGTATGAAAATCTAGCCTTTTGAAACTTTATATGTAATCCAAATTCAAGCTTTTACTTGAGCTAAGTTTTACTAGAGTTATACATTAAGGAATAGTTAATGTGTTATTATTCAACATGTAAATTTTGTGTTAAAAACTCAAATCTTTCCGTGACACATAAATTACCTAAATCTTTGTTAACTTCTAGGCAAGCGCACTTAATTGTTCAAGTAATAAAATATGGTAAAATCTAGTATCGTTTTCCAAGATACTCGTGTAATATTAAAGAATTGTACAATTAATAATTCATCTAGACTAAATAATGTAAAATTATGTGCAAGTAAGTAGACACATAAAGAATAAAGGTGGACTTTGGTAGCTAGAGGCACTTAGAAGTGGAAAAGGGTCATAAATGGTATGAAATGACATTGTTAAGGATAGATTTCACCAGCTTCACTCTCTTACATACACAAAACCATCTCTTCTCCATCAAACACTAATGTCAATCCCTCGAACACTTAACAAGCAAACCCGCCTTAAGATCTAGGGTTTCAGACAACTAATGGGTCATGTTTTATCCTTAGATACAAGCTTTCACTAGATCTCTAGTTTCAAGCCTAGGTTTCACAAGATTCTTCCCAAAACCCTATGAACCACAAATTAAACCATGAATGTCCCAATTACATGCAAGCATTAAGAGCATAAACAAGGGACTGGCATTTAATGGAAAAGGCATATATATAATCAAAACATTTACATGGTATAAGAGAGTTTAATGGCTATAAATGCCCCTAAAAAGATGGGTTTGGCTCTCCATTTTCACGGAGAGCCTCAAGCTTACAAAATGGCCATGGAAGAAGATGAAGAAGCCAAGAGGAAGAAGAGAGTGTTCCCACAAGCTCTAGCATTCCCCCTAGCTCTCCTTTAAGTGAAAACGCGCCTCCAAACCACCAAAGACCTTTCTCCCCTCGCGAAACCAAAAGAACTAGGGCAAAACTTGTCGTGCCAGTATCTCGTCGCCCAACACATAACACATCTTGCCCAGCTAGAGTCTTCAAGAACACCAGAGTTGTTCTCTAGAATGAGCTTGCTCGGCAACAAGATGTGGGTACTCAACGGTAGCTCGCCCAACGAGAAGTATGTCTCGTCCAACGCCTGGATCTGAAGCAGTCCTTATTTTTAATGTTCTTCTTGCTCATCTGGGCTGCCTAGGTTCTTCGATATGGCGGAGGATCTTCCTAGCACTAAAATAAATACAAAAAAAAGGGATTTGAGTATTATTTACTTAGTGTAGCCCAAAATATAGATATACATAAAAACAAGATAAAAATGAGAATTTAAGCAAGAAAATAAGCTGAAGGAAAGCTTATTTTTCCACTAAAATGAAACTGGGATAATGGTAAGAATTAACATTATCAATCTATATATACACTCGAAAGACTTATGAGGTTGTGATAATAATCACTAATGCAAAATAGACTTTTTACATCAGTTAAAAGAGTTTTTTTATAATAGTTCTTAAACCGGTATAAAAGCATGGAATATAGAAAGTTTCACGCATGACCTAGATACAAACCCTACTTTCTTAGATCTGACTACTTAATTCGTCATATCCAACGAAGATCTTGAATACCTTGCTCTCATTGTTCACAATCTGCCATCTACCTCGTGACTTTAAGCTAATGTTGCTTCATTTTTGCCATTGTTCAAACTCATTTCTTGATGTGTCTGTCACGTAATAAAACAAACATAAACATTATAAACTAAAAAGGAAAGTAACCGCAATACGCATTTGACTCTAAACATGAACAACGAAAAACAAGAATAAAAATTCAATCTTTTTAGTCCCTAATATCCCTCAAAGGCTTTAATGTAGCATAATTCCAAGTTAAGAAAAATATATATAATGCAGTGTGAAGAAATCAAATGTAAAATGAATAAAAGTACTAAATTGAGATAACAACAATGTGGGTTGGACTTGAATGGAGAAAATTTTAGTTAGAAATGGAAATGGAGGAAGATAGAGTGAGATTTGGGCAATGAGGCACATGCAAACACATGAAGAATGGAGAAGATGCCAACAACGATGAAATCTTGCAGCGATGACGACGAAGGAAGACGAACAAAAACGACAAACGGTGAGACGCTTGCAGTGGCAACAAGACCTGTTATACTCAGCAACAACGAGTGAAAACCAGAGGAATGACCACTAGAGAAATCATTGGACAATTTGACAAGTTAATGGAGAAAAGAAAAATGTGAGTGCAAATGAATGAAGAAGTCTAAAGTGTGAGACAAATGAAATGTGAAGTGCGAAAGCTGAAAAAAGATTCAACTTTCTATACCGATTATAGTGAAGAACTGGTATAAAAAGACTTTTCCAATTTTAAAAAAGTCACTTTCTATACCAATTCTAAGTCTAACCGGTAGAAAAAATATTCTCCAATATTACACAAATATCACCCATCACTTTTTGTACTAATTCTAACTTCAATCAATATAAAAGATCTTGCATCATTTACAAAATTATTATCATCTCTTTTTATATATCGTAAATTTAAACCGATAAGTATAAAAAAACTTATTTTGCACTAATGAATTCAAATAAACTTTGATAATTATTTTTCTTTTGTCATAAGGAGACTTTGATAAATATCTATCTTAGAATAACATATATGACTATAATAATAAGATCTAAGTGAAGCTAGTTGCATATTTTCTAACTTAAAATCTAAAAACATATGAACTTTTCTTATATATTATTTAACTTTTTTATTTTTTACATAATATTGGACTGATATTATACTTAAACAAATACTTAAAAATATACTTTAATTCAAATAAGGAATTTGACTTAAACATTTCTTTCAAATACTTAAAATCTAAAAGAGAACATGTCTAACTTAAAATCTGAGAAGAGCAGTCCGAACAATTGTAATTTAAATGTGTAAAAAAAAGCACAAGTATTTATTAGACCAATAAGTAATAAAAAAATAAAAATCAGATAAACCAAACACGTAAAATAATATAACTTTAAAATAACAAAACAATTTATACTTTTTAATAGTGTATATCTCAATTATAACTTAATCACTGTTTTTAAATATTTTTGTTTACATGCTCTGAAATAATTATATTAGATATTTCTTTCGTTAATGTTTATCTGGTTGAAATCTAAATAATAATAATATTAATAAATAAAATAATTAATTAATTATGTGTATTAATATATTTAATTTTTAATATAATAATAAAAAATTATAGTCTTATTCTATAAACTTTAATTTTGTTAATTTTATTTAATCTTCGATAATAATTGAATTAGTTGATCAGATTCTCTATTAGTTGTCATGTATGTTTATTAGAGGGAAAAAATGACGATAATTTGAAACAACTATCCTTTAACTTTTACTTTGTTCTTAGTAGTTATTTTAAGGTTAATATATATTAATACCAAATTTCCATTAACGAACATAATGATAATTTTTAAAAACTAAAATATATTCAATTGCCTCAATCATCAATGAAATTTAAATAAAATTAGCGAAATTAAATTTTTTATAATAAAACTAACTTTTTATATTTTGGTTTACTGAAAGAAAAATATGATAGTCTAGTCATATTTAACAGTCTCTTAACTCCATTAAATATATTCAGACAATGTGAGAGTCCTTTCAACTTTCACAAATTCAAACAAAAAATATATAAACATGAAAATTTAAGTTGAAAATGACTTTAGAAATTCAAACAAAAAATATATAAACATGAAAATTTAAGTTGAAAATGACCTAACATGTTTGGCAAATATAATTTGTCATGATGAGAAAAGTATATACATATAAAAGCAAAATAATAAAAACCTCGCAACCACTAAAAGTGATAAAATAGGAAGAAATAGCCTAAGAACATCAAAGTGGGAACAAGTGAAAACAATAAGAGATAAGATGATGAAGAAGCCATGAAGGGCTATGAGAAAAGATAAAACAGAAAGAAATTAATCACCATAAAAATTTAATTAATAAGAAGAAATATAAGAAGTCGATTTTTTTTTTCTCTTCCTCTCAAATTCATCAACAAAATTTTAATCACTATCAATATTAACAAGTTGCAGAAGTAGGTTAAAAGTTATGGAGAATATATTGACCTCAAAGATAGAATCATGTACCTTTTGCTTCATTCTATCATTACAAAACTAAATACTGAATATCTATTTTGGTTCATATTTTTGTCATTCCATAAACTAGTTACTGATACAAATAACATAAAAAAATGTAATTAATGTTTATTGAAAAAAACAGCCTCAATCTTGTTTTATCATTTTTTTTACAAATTTTATATTCCTCCCATTTTTCAAAGCATACCCTTTTACATCTTCTAAAATATCTTGTTTTTCAACAAAATAAGTCTTTACTTTTCATGTAAAGTCTACCATACTTTTTGACATACAAAAGGTAGAAAACCTCCCATAACCCTCGTTGTCATTAACATCTTCATCGATATTTGTTGCACTAAGTAATTTCTCATATTTCCACTCCTCATTTGACAAACCTCTAAACACTCACATCAACTAGCCCCTCCAAGCACTGACTATTTCCATTTACACCACATTCGTCACTAGATGAACTCCAACTATGAAGATGAACTTCCTCCTCCACAACTCCTTCACACACATGCAACTCTTGTTGTACGTCACCATCACCATCACCTTGACATTCAACTTCAACACCATCACCATCTTCTTCACCCTCATGCAACTCTTGTACATCACCATCACCTTCACCTTCAACTTCAACACCATCACCATCTTCTTCACCCTCATGCAGTTATTCTTGTATGTCACCATGACCTTCAACTTCAACACCACCATCTTCTTCACCCTCATGAAACTCTTTTTGTATCAGAGCGTCACCTTCCAATTCAACAACACAATCATCTATCTCTTCTGTTGCACTATGACCTTCACATTGACCACCAACTTTACCTACACACTCACTGGAATCATGCAACACAACTCCCACTTATCCCTGATCATCAGTATTATATTCAAGCATATGTATCACTTCGGCCTCAAAAATAGCATGCACAACGTATAAATGAACCTCACCATTAAGCCTAGCTAAGTTAGCTATATGCATGGCACTAGTGTCATCAATCAATGGTTCCAACCTATTTTCAAACACTAAACTCCCTCCTACAGAGTACCATAAACCTTTAAAACCATTATATCCCAAACCTTTCAGTATACTACCAACCACAAAATAACTCCACATATCAGGGTCAAATGACAAAGTTGTTGTCTCTCATTCATACTTAAGGGTACCATCATTAACGAACTTTCCTCCATGGTGGAAAACACACTCAATAGCCTCATCTATTACGCATAACACAATATAAATATATCTACACCTATTATGCAAACATATGACGACAAAAAATAAATATATTAAAAAAATAACAAAACACACTCAAACACATACTGTCAAATAACTTTAAACATACATGGGGGACCACCATATACAATCAACATCGCAGACTAAAGCATTGAAACCATGGGGGACCACCACCCACTACTCTGGTTTCCCAACCATAAAAATTTAGAAAATAAAGCACAAACATTGACCTTTGTTCAGTTTCACCTCCACTCACCACGTGCTTCAACCTCACGCTTCCAACGACACAAGGTCCCACAACTCACCTCGTGCTTCAGCCCTAAATTGTTCCAAACGTCGCGCATGAACCCTAATTTCACAATTTAACAAGCTCACTTTCTATTCTACCACGAACAAACCCTAATATGAATGCATCCTCATACTTTTTCTCAATCTATTTTTGCAATTGTCAATTCGAAGAAAGGGGTAAGTTTCCCCATTTTTTTAATTCAAAAATTATAAAATTCCACATCACATAATGATTATTACCGCATAATGTGTCACATCATTGAAAAAAAAGACAATTAACATGTCACGTACACGTCTCTTATAAGGATATGTTTGTTTTAATTTTTATAATTAAACACCTAATTGAAAAAACGAATAAGTAAGGAATTTATTTAAGATTCTGATTAAAAAATAGTTCTTACTAAAATATTAAACTAAATTAAAATACGTATTAAGCAAAAAAAATATTTTGATATATAAATTTTTGAGTTAAATATGTTTTTAGTCCCTCAACTATTAAGCGATTTTGTTTTCCGTCCCTCTTTCAAACTTTGGTACACTTTGATCTTCTCCTTAGAGAAACTATAATATTTCGTCCCCCAAGACTAACGGCGTTAAAAATCGACTGAGGTGGCTAACGTTTGGCCACGTGTGATGACATCTTTCCTTTTTAATATTTGCCACGTTGGATTTTTTTCAATGGTCAGCGTCTCCTTCGATCCGCCTTCGATCTGCCGCAGCTTGCTTTTCTTCTTCATTAGGCAAAACAGGGGTCATCCCCTCTTCTTTCTCCGTGAGAACAGCAGCACCCACCGAGCCAGCACCCTCCTCCGGTCATCCAAAGGCGTTGCCGGCAACGCCGCTCATCAACAGACTCATCGTCGGCGACCGCGAAAGCCCTCCTTTACGTTTTCTCCTCGTGCGCGAGAGAGAAACACCCTCACTCAACGGAAGAACCCGTTGCTCTTTTCCTTCACGGCGGCAGACTCAACGTTGGCGGCGAGCGCGGCAAGACACGACGAGGGCGTCCTGCAACGGTAGCGTTGTGAGGGAGACCGACGTGGCAGCGAAGTGAATCTTCCGTTTTGGGGTTTTAGGGTTCTGCAATTTACTGCTTTCAGTAGCTACAATGATTTGGCGCAAGGCGCATAAGTATGATTGTGATTGTATTTCTGCAATCAACCAGAAAAAACCTGATTGATGACAAATATATTTGGATCTACATTTCTTATTTCTTATAGTTTAATTAAGGGTTCAATCCAATGTTTTCAATTTTTTAATGGGTTGAAGGATATATGCATTCAAAATCATCTCTGTTGATTGTAATATGCAAAAAATTTACTCAGTGTCAGAGAGGAGGTGGTTCATGACGCGGGTGCCTCGGTGGTAAAGGGTGCCCAAGTGTTGGAGTGCGTGGGAAACGGCGTCGTTGGAGGAGTTGTGGGGAGTGTAATAAGGTTTGTGAGGGGTGGAGGGTTGGAATGTGGAGAGGGTGAAGAGTAGGAGGGTGGTGAAGAGGAGAAGGAGGCATATGGAGAGTGTGGATTGAGCTTTGGAGAGAAGGGTGTTAATGGTGGTTCTCTTGAAAGAAGAAGAAGAAGAACAGAGAAGGTTGGTTTTGGTTTTGTTTTTGGTTTTGGTTTTGGCAACAATGGTGTCTTTTGGGAAGAAAACTAGGAGGAAACCCATGACTGTCTATTTCTCTAGGTGTGGCCGATGATGTCGGTGTCGGTGTTTGTGTAGGGTTTTGGTTTTCATCCCATTTCGCTTTTAACCAATTATTCTCTAATTGTGTGAGGCTTTCTACTTCCGACTCAGATTCAGTAGTACGTTAGACAGGTCAGCCTAATTTTAACAGCGTTAGTTTTGGTGGACGAAATATTATAATTTCCTTAAGGAGAAGGATCAAAGTGTACCAAAATTTGAAAGAGGGACGAAAAACAAAATCGCTTAATAGTTGAGGGATTAAAAACATATTTAACTCTAAATTTTTTATATTCTTATTATATATATATATATATATATATTTAAAAAATATATAAAAATTTGTTTTTTTATAATGATATTGTTTTATATTACGTGGTAAATAAATGTAAAAGTGGGTTAGCTTACCGTTATTTCCTACTAAATACAAATCAAATCACGATCAGTAGAAAGACAAGTGTTGGCAGAGAAAAAGTTTGGGGATAGACAGATAGAACCTTCTCAGAATAACGAAAGAACGATCGAACGAGTGGCTTAACTTGTGACAACGAGTGAATGAATATCGACAAACACATCACAATTTAGCTCCACAAACAAACACTGCAAAAGGAGCCATGTCGATGTTCTTCGGTCCATCCGTCGCCACTGAGTAGTCACTCCTTCATGGCTACTTCACTCTCCTTCTCCATTTCTCCCACAACCATAACCACATCTAGATTCAGACTCTCCGCCATGGCCGCCGCCGCCACCACCGTCACCACCCCTCTTACCAAGGTGACTCCCGCCGTCATTGTCGGCGGCGGAAGAGTAGGAAGGGCTTTGCAAGACATGGGCACCGGCGAAGACCTCCTCGTTCGTCGAGGGGAGTCCGTGCCGCTTGATTTTGAAGGACCCATTTTTGTGTGCACGAGGAACGATGATCTCGAGTTGGTGCTTCAATCTACACCACCTTCTAGATGGAAAAGTGAGTCCTTTTGTTATGATTTCGTCATAGGATTGGAGGATGTTATTGACGAGTTATTGATGGTGGCACAGATTTGGTGTTTTTCCAGAATGGAATGGTGGAGGCGTGGCTTGAGAGGAAAGGCTTGAAGGATGCAAACCAAGTGTTGGCTTATTTTGCTGTGTCGAAAATTGGAGAAGCCCCTGTTGATGGAAGGACTGATACCAATCCTGAAGGACTCACTGCTGCATATGGCAACTGGGCTTCTGCTGTGGCTTCAAGATTAAAGGCTGGAGGCCTCTCTTGCAAGGTATATATAACATCATATGTTTACTTTTTCTTCTTCTGCATAGTTGTATGTATCATGGACTCCGATGTTAGTAATTTTAATTTTAGAAATTTGTTTGTGTTCTTTTCTAATTCTCAGTACTGCTAAGACAGCACCTCGAAAAATTGGGATTAAAAGCAAGAAAAAAAAATCTGAAGGAGCTTCTTTTAATTTTTGGGGACACGAGTCTTTTGATTCTCATGTGTTGTTTTTTGGTTTGTTTAACATCATTATTGAAGTTGTTGGGTATCCTTGTACAATGTCAAAAACAAATATTTACAAACATTTGATATATATCATACACTGAGGTATGTCTCAAAAGCCAGGTTCTGGAAAAGGAGGCATTTCAAAAGCAGATGTTGGAGAAGCTTATATGGATTTGTTCCGTTATGCTTGTTGGAGCACGTCATGGAGGGGTTTCTGTAGGTGTCGTGGAAAAGGAATTCCGCACTGAAGTAAGCTTTGTAGTGACATCTTCTCAAAATTAATCTGCTTATTCTCTTAGACCCTGTGTGAATATACTTACATGAAGAGTAAGAAAGATAAACGAAATAAGTTTTTCTTCTAAGCTGAAGTTAGTTTATGCAGTAGTTAAAAACTAAAGTCAGTATTTTTAGAGAGGTCTAATGATTTTGCTTCTTCAACAAATTGATCTTTAACTTTATTGTGAGTTACTTTTAGTTTATTGGAAAAATTTATTCACTTCTTGTTTTATTTTCTTTTGTTACAAATGCTTATGAGAAGCTTATCTTAACATGATGACCTTAATCAGTAACATTTTATACATGATTAGATTAAACTGGGTAGTTAATAATAGGATGGTTGGTGATTGCAATCTGTATCCTCTCCCTCCCTCCAATTCTTAGATTTCTACTTTTGGATCTTGAAGAGATGCTACCCAGTGACGTATATCCAACTCATATGTGCTAATTCATCTAATATCCAAAAAATGAAAAGCAATGATTATATTAGATTTATTCCTTATTTTTACAAGTTTATGGATTTTTAAGAAAATCGTTGTATCTGTCCTTATTAACATATTGTTGAAGTCATGTCAAAATTATGTCATAGGAAAAAAAAAATGTTCTCAATTAGACACTTTACCGATATGTGTCGTACAAGTGTTGTATGAATGTCTGTGTCCAATATGTGTCGGACACAGGGACACACCATTTTTGAGACGTTCTGAGCTTCCTATACAAACATTTTCATTTAACATTAAAGATGCATTTAACAAGTAATATTAATAAATAACACAACAATGAGAAGTGACTAATATTTCCACTTTCAGTTGTCTAGCCTTATAACAGAACTGGCATCAGCTGCAGCAAGTGAAAAGGGGTTAACATTTGAAGAAGCCATGGAAGAGCGTTTATGTGCATATTCTAGAGCTGTAGCTCACTTTCCCACAGCAGTTAAGGAGGTAAATGTTAATATAAGTGGAAAAAATATATTGGATTCACAAGATGACTCTAATGTATAAAAGTTCTTATCTTTGCTATATTTGCATTGCAGTTTAACTGGAGAAATGGTTGGTTTTATGCTCTCTCTGAGAAGGCTAAGGCCCAAGGCAAGCCAGACCCATGCCCTTTGCATTCCCTTTGGCTAAAAGAGTTGAGAATTGTATGAAGCTTAAACGCTAGTATTAGTGTGTGTGTGTGATGTATTTATTCACTAGGTAACCAGCTTGTAAGAGCTATGTACACTTAGGACGTAGCCACTAGCTTTTAAGTGTGTTATAGTTTCTGGCTTGGAAGTTTAACTGAGTCAATGAGCATCAATTTTCATTTTCTTCCATCATATTGCTTCAAGCAAGTGTATCAACTCATTGACTTTGAACGAACTTAATTTTAAAACGATGTAAAAATTTTATCAGACACAAAGTGATTACAGTAAATCATTCTAACTATGCCGAAGTTATGTGAAATTTGCATAAACACTCTTTCAATTCTTGTACAAAGATAGTATATGAGTATGACAAGGAGAGTATATGAGTATGATGTACGAGAGAATAGACTGAGTATTTATAGGTTTGTTGTATCGATGGATAACATATAAAAATGTTAAATATTGTAATTGTGTCATCTGTTTTGAAATTCAAAATTTTTATGTCAATTTCAGTTTTTCAAAGTGAAATAAAACAACTGAATCAAAATGCACTCAGTTGTGAGACAACATGGTCTAACACTGGGAGGAGAATTTGTTCTCTTGTTGCTTTGCAATGGTATTTAGGCCCAAGTGAAGCAAGTTGGACAGCCGAAATACAGTGAGACAAAGGCTGTCGTGACAGACAGTTAGACATTGCAACCTGAAAACAATGTGTGAATACAGGTTGGATTTCATTTTTATTATAAAAGATCTGAGTCCTTATATTATGCACACTAACTTCTTTTTATATACATAAACATGATGGAGATTTGAATCTCAGCATATGGAGATTTCAATGCATACACAAATACGATAAAAGCTGTAAACCAATGATTGATTTATAGTAAAATACCATTCCTTCTAACTTTGGTTTGCAAAAAGAAGAAACCATAAAAGTGTTTCATTTAATTCATTTTCACTTAGTTTTTAATGGAATAGACATATAAGACCATGACACAAGAAAAAAATACAACACAAAATGAAGAAAAATGTTGCTTTTCAATCATATAGAAAAATCCAAAAGGCTAAATATTCCGTCTAAATAAGAGAGTCCGATGTAACGTACCAGTTTGACCTTTTTATTTTCTTGAAACGGAAAATACAAGCAAAGATTAAATTAGAAAACTTTTTATAAAATATTTGGAATTATCTTTTGGGATAACCTCATTTTTTATATAAAATCTCCCAATATACACTTTGGGGTGATATTTTTTTAACCATATTATTGGTAATCTAGCTTTCTCTTTTAACAAAATTTCTTTCTTAATTATAAAAATTGGTAAAAAGGAAGAAAACAAGATATAAGAATCCGTGATTAGATAGATAGAAAAGAAAAAGAAGGGTAGTTTGGGTGTTAGGAAAGGTAGGGTCAGTGCCCGTGGGTGATCAAAAACAGAAGATAGTTTCCCATTTCTTGCAAGTTGAAATGCCTTTTTGCATCCAACAATGTAATCATCATAACTTAAATATAAACCAATTTTAATTAAGTTAACTGTATCAAAATATCATCTTTAATAAATGTAGTTAATAATAAACTTAATTAGCATTTTTATTCAATTGGAAATTAGATATCTTCGTCTGTAATAAAGTTGAAGGAAGTGTAAAAGGGTTTTTCATTAGTAAAATAAAAAGAGTGAAGGTAATAGTAATTTTGTTAATATTTTGTAATTAATAATTTACCATAACATACGTTTTTGGTTTTCTTTAATTGAAAATTTTAGTCACTTTGCTAAAACCAGAGTCAGACAACACACAAATTTGTTGCGGCTCTCTTCTCAACCTCTCACACAGCGTAATACAACCTTAGATTCTCCGAGCCAGAAACCTATTTTTATTTTCTCCCTTTGTTGTAACACTGAGACTCAGTATTTTGTCGTTGTTGATTGTACCCATCATGGTTCCGACTCCAGATTTCACTTCAGGTAGGTCTTTCCTTCTTCACTCTCTCTTTATAGATCCTTTTCTTCTCCCAACTGGGAATTTCGCCACTGTAATTCCTTCCTCATGTGCATGCCACAACACACCACACACACCACATAAAGTTCTCTGCTTTGGGTTTACATTTTGTTTGTTGAGAAAATGCCCCAGAAATTCATAACAGTGTTCAACTCTGACTGTTACACACATTGCTTCTGCCCAAAGTTGAGATCACCACTTCATTCTCCAGATCGTTTTCCTCATGATGTGGGTCTGCTTTCTCTCGTTACTCTCGGCAGTAACATTTGACTTTCGGGGCGCAATGTGTGTGGCATCGGTGCTGTGTGTGGTTTTTTTTACTCGGAAATCATAAGGTTCCCGACCCAGTTTTTTTTTTTCCGTGTTTTTATTTTGTTGAGTGCTGGTTTTCTGCTTGATTGGTGGCCAAAATGGTCGAGGAAGCTTCGTTTTTTCAATAATATATTTGGTTTTTCAATCCTGGGGCATTCTTTATTCTACCAAAACGTAAATGCCAGCTTGTTGTTGTGTATGACCTCGAGCAATTTCCGTTTACTTAATCGATTTTTAATTTGGAATAATGGATCCAGGGTCTCTTTCTTCCTGGATTACAGATTGGCACAAGTTTGAAAAAAAAGTGGGGCTTGACTCTTGTGGATGTTGACGTACTTTAGCCTTTCCTCCTAGTGTAGGGTTTTTTGAGAAGAGAAAAGTTACTGCAATTCAGAAAACGTACTCCTTGCTCTGGAGTCGCTCTCTTTCCTTCTTGTGCACTTTGTTCCACTTCAGGGATTTTATCTTAGAATTCTAGTGTTAGCGTTCCCTCATTCATTTATCTCAAATTGGAGTACTTTTGGTTGGAGGATGGATGAAGCTTATGGGAGGATAGGATATAAACACTATGATTGAATGTTTGCGTGCAAAAATTTGTAGACATGCCCCCCTTGTTTAGGTCAGTGATTACGTAAGAACTTTGGGTGTTTCTTCATTCTATAGATTCATTAAACTTCTGGTGATGACAATGGGGAGTTGACTTGCTCTTTATCTTCATTTGGGTTGTGTTCATGCAATGAAGTACACTAAGAAGTTGACTATCATATACTTTGTTTCTTCATAATTATTTCTTGTTAAAGTGATTATATACAAGATTTGCTTACTCTCTCTCTCTGATTAGGTGCCCGGGCGACCTTTTGGGATATCAAGTTCCCTTTAATGTGTTAATTATAAACATGACACATTATGTTCCGAAGGCCATGATTGGCTATTCACACATTCTTTATTCCAACTAAAAGTGCCTAAACTTTAAAATTAAATTTTGTTCTCATCAATAGGTAGATATTGTGCTGTGATTTCTGTTACCTTTTGTCGTTTCGCTAGGCGACATGGAAATTGATTGCAAATTAGTAATTTTGATTGAACAATAATTCCAATTCGTTTGGGAATTTTCATTTTTTGCATCTTTCAGGATCACTTTGACAGTTTGAATTGTCCAGCACCAACTTCTGGTATTACCATTGTCTGAGTTCTCAAGAGTTCTTCCACAGAAGGTAGATGAGTTCTAGAATCCCATCTCATCAGCTTAGCAATGGCCTCTATGTATCTGGGCGGCCAGAGCAGCCCAAAGAAAGGACTCCAACCATGACATCAACAGCTGTGCCATATACTGGTGGAGACATAAAAAAGTCTGGAGAGTTGGGGAAAATGTTTGATATTCCTGTTGATGGCTCTAAATCCAGGAAATCTGGACCAATAACCGGCGCTCCTTCACGGACAGGATCTTTTGGAGGAGCTGGTTCACATTCTGGACCAATACAGGCTAATGCTGCTGCTCGAGCCGCTTATACCACTTCAGGTCCAATGACTTCTGGTGGTTCAAGTTCAATGAAGAAATCAAATTCTGGGCCACTGAATAAGCATGGGGAACCTGTTAAAAAATCTTCTGGTCCTCAGTCTGGGGGAGTCACGCCAGTTGGGCGTCAAAACTCTGGACCTCTTACTCCTGTTCTACCTACAACAGGTCTCATTACATCTGGACCCATATCCTCTGGTCCACTAAATTCTTCTGGGGCTCCTCGTAAAGTGTCTGGCCCTTTGGAAGCAACAGGGTCAATGAAGATGCAAGGTTCCGCCACAGTTCACAACCAAGCTGTGACTGTTCTTAGTCAAGGTGATGAATATTCCTTCAGAAGGAATTTTCCGAAGGCAGTGTTATGGTTATTAATTCTGCTTTTTGTCATGGGTTTCATTGCTGGTGCTTTTATTCTTGGAGCAGTACACAGTCCCATTCTCCTTATTGTAGTTGTGCTTCTTTTTGGCTTAGTTGCTGCATCTTTCTTTTGGAATACTTACTGGGGAAGAAGATCTATCATGGGCTTCGTTGCTAATTATCCAGACTCTGAGCTCAGAACTGCAAAAAATGGGCAATTTGTGAAGGTCTCTGGGGTATGTTTTGCTCCTCTTGCCTATTTTATTGTCTATTCTTGGAAAGTTCATATTCATTTCTTGGGCTAATAAGTAAATTCTTTATATCTAATCATGCTGTATTAATTTCAAATGTTTTCCTTATTCACCTGTCTCTGCATCATTCTGATTTTTCATTATGAATTATTCTTCACCAGCTTTTGAATTATTTGAAGCTTGCTTTTTAATTTACAGGAGCTTTTCAGGAATGCCTTTTTTTTCATAAAGGAAAGATTGAAAATCTTCTAGAATATCTGATGCGGACCTAAATTTTTACCAATTACAAAAACAAACTTACTCCTAGTCAATAACCTTACCTGTATTAGGTTTGTAAACTGGTACAGCGTGGATATGTATCAAGTGTTTCCACAAACATGATTTTGGTATGGTTTAAATGAATTAGTCTGTTCAATATTGAAATTTCATTGCTCTAATTTTCTTAAAAGACATGATGTCATCATAAGCAAAGAAAAAATATGAAAATAAGAGCAAATCTTTATCATGAATGTAAATCCTGTAATGCACTCTTTTTAGCTGTTTAAAACAATGCTATTTTCATTTAATGAGCTTCGGGATACTTCAATGAATGCATTTTGTTTCATCTTCAGGATGATACCTGTGCCTTAATATTGGTGTCTTCCCATAATCATTTCCCCATAAACATCTAAATATGTGAATGAGAACTTTGCACTTGGTTGATGTTTCATGCTATGAATCCTTTTTATAACTACGTACCAGCTTAAATGAATAATCAAATCAAATATGTTTGGCTGTTGTATGTGAAGGTTGTTACCTGTGGTAATGTGCCTCTAGAGTCATCTTTCCAGAAAGTTCCCAGATGTGTATATACATCAACAAGTTTATATGAGTATCGAGGTTGGGACTCAAAAGCTGCCAATCCTAAGCACCGGCGGTTTTCCTGGGGCCTTAGACTGCTCGAAGTAAGTTACTATGTTATTTTAGTGGGTTGGTTATTATGAAATTTAATAGTCTACTTTGACATCTTGTGTACAATTTACTTCAATCCTTGCCCGGGAAGGTATGTCACAGAAGGACATGTTTGTTTATCTGATGAAATTTCAAGTTGAATTTATTGTTTTGAACTAATCTTACTATCACATTTAGGAGAAGAAAGGGAAGCTTTTCTTTTTGATATGATGATGTTTTCCTTCTTATTTCCAATTTACCTTGGACTAGATTTGATTTACTGAGCAAAGGATGGATTAAGATGGGGCTTCTACCCTTAAGCCAGTTACAATGCATTGAGGAGGGCTGTAAAATGGATGGAATAGACAAAATCTGAGTTGTATTAAAATTGATGGTTGTTGATTCAATCCACTAAGTTTTGTTTTCATTATTTAGTGGATTGGTTAAATTTATTCATGGATGGATTTGCAGAGTGGATCCGCCCCCTCTGACATTTATAGTCAAGCATTTTAATGGCATTTTAGATTGAATTGACCTTTGTGTTGTTATATATGGTTACCTAACATTAGTATCCCCTTCATTGGCTATTGTACCAATACTGAACTTAATTGTCTTCATGAGTGTACACCAGTAAAGCATGCCCTATCAGGAGTCTGTGCTTGGAACTTCTATTGCTATTGGGAACTTATTTTCCACTTGTTGATTTGACTGGAATATATGTTGTGATGTGACAGAGGCGTGTGGTTGACTTCTACATCTCGGATTTCCAATCTGGTTTAAGGGCATTGGTTAAGACAGGTCACGGATCAAGAGTGACCCCTTATGTTGATGACTCAGTTCTCATCAATGTAAATCCAACCAAAGAAGAGATTTCACCAGAGTTTCTCCGGTGGTTGGGAGAGAGGAATCTTTCGAGTGATGACCGCATCATGCGGTTGGAAGAAGGGTAAAACTTATCTCATGTTTGCTTGCATTTGATCTTTTATGCTACCATTTTTTCTCTGGATGGATCCATTTAGTGTCAGCCTTGATTTAGGGAACGTTTTGGTACAAGAAGAATCTAGTTTTCCGCAAATCTGTTTTCATGTTTGGTTTATGTTTTAAAACCGGAAAACCGTGAAGGAGGTGGTGTTTCCTAGGAATGTTTTTGGCTAAGCCACAAAATTGTTTCCATGAAGAGGTGGGAATCTATTGTCTTCAGTTAAAAATAAACTTTGTAAACAATGAAAACTTCTGGTAAGAAAATTATGTCATTCTTGAATTCCTGGGAAACGTTATAAGTATTTGCTGAAGTATTTATGACAAAACAGACAGATTTTTTAATAACTCTTAGGGATCATGATTTCCAAGTTTCATGATTCCCAAAACTTATCTTGTACCAAAAGCTCCATAAGGGGTATCCCAAGTAGACAAGTGTGAATGAACAACCTCTTTTGGCAACAAAGTTATGAATTTCCATTTTCAGGCAAATTGTTGAACAGAAATAATATAACATGGTATTTGTATTCAGGTACATCAAAGAAGGAAGCACAGTAAGTGTAATGGGGGTGGTTCAGAGGAATGAGAATGTGCTTATGATTGTTCCTCCACCAGATCCTATCACTACTGGTTGCCAATGGATGAAATGTATTTTCCCAGCTAGTCTTGAGGGTATAGTGTTAAGATGTGAAGACGCATCCAAGAATGACGTGATACCAGTTTAACAGTAGAGTATGTGAAATGAGAATGCTTGTAGCATCTTCTAATTGGCCTCCTTAGATAGTGTTATTGTATTCTTTTCCCCTCTGTTATTAGTGGTGGTGGAATATCATATTGACAAATTGTTATAGATTAAGATGCCAAAGTTGTGTGTGTGTGCTCTTTATTTTTCACCTTGAATTGTTGTATAGTTCTGGTTGTCTTCATGTTCTTCTAGGCTTTGTAAACTTTGGTAATGTTTGGTGCAGTGCAAATTCTTACTTGGACAAGCATATTGTGATTATGCTAACATGTTAAATAGAATACAATCTTTCTTGTGTTTGCAAATATTTTTTTCATGCACTCTATTTCTCTCTAACTTCATGTACACATGTGTTATTTTGTCTAAGGCTAAAAGCTTGTCTTTTAGGAGTTCACTAGAAAAAAACAATGTTTAATTTACCTTTCAAAAACTAACTTTTTTCCAAGAAATAATACTGTTTTCTGGTAATAATTTTAAGCAAAAATATTTTCACAAAATCATTTTCATGGAAAGATGAATATATATATATATATATATATATATATATATATATATAGATAGATAGATAGATAAATGAAATTTACTGCATATAAATACTATATTATTGTAATTAATCATGTGGTGATGGATTACTTCTTTCTTCTTCTAAAATTAAAGCAATGATTTTTAGAATACTTGTATATGATTTTGACCAATAGTTTTCAGTGTGAATTTATTTGTCTTATTATGAACAGTAAAAACTGATAATATGAATTATTTTCTCAAGTCTCTAATATTGGTAGAGATATAAGTGGATTGAGTTCAATCCGTGAAGTTGGACAACTCAATCCAATTAGTGTTTTTAGTGTTCTGTTATTAATTATATTAAGTTAAAATTTGCTTATTATGCTCACTATTACCCAACTCAAAATACTATTGAGTCAGGTTAATAATATTTTCATGAGTTTTAACCTCTTTAAATTTAACTCAAACGACCGTACAGTACAAAATTAATAATTATATATTTATTTCTGATTTTGGTGTATCTGAGTATTAAAAAAATCCAACTCTGACTCTTTTCTTTGCAAGAGTTAGTTTGACCTTTTTAATCATTTTTTTAATTTTAAATTTTAATATTTTATACATATAACTTATAATTTCAACTTTAATATCTAAAATACTAATTAAGTTTAATTGTTTGGTTAGTTTTCACTCTCATTATAATATGTTTACTTGGTTTCGCCTCTAAAAAAATGCTAATTTCATTCATAATTGATTTAATGTGTATCAATTAAGTCGATTATGTTAATTTTTCAATATCGATGTTAATTCAATAGTAATGTGACAAAACACATTTGGAACGTATAACCCATAAGAGTTTTCTAGTGTGGAAATTCGAGATTAGGGTTTAGAAAAAAACTTATCGAGTTTGGAAGTAATTAGGGGCTTCCTCCACCACCACGTCGGAGTCGGAGTGGAATGAGAGTCTCTGAGAATCTCCAATTGCACCTGCACTTCTGACATGGGGTTCCTTCCATCTACAACATATAATATTTAAATCTAGTAGGTGCGACTTTTCACAAATCAATTAATTTATTTAAAGAAAACAAATTCATTGTTTCTCATACTTTTATAGACACAGAACGAACGAGTTTATCATCATCTTCTATGTAATATTTCTTCATTCTCTTTCTTTAGAATGAAGCAACTTGAACCGAAATCCACTTTTGTAGGTACTCCTATGATCACCATGATTGACACCACCTTCGCAATCTATTCTTTGAACAATATCCAATGAGTCACACATAAACTTTGAACTAGATTGAGATGTTTGCATAGGTGCACCTTCCTACCGTGGAATGCCACAGAGGATTATGCCACCAAGATTAATACCATGATGATGAAGACTATTTGAGACACCTTTCGAAATATTGCGATGTTCGTTTCCTTCTTTCTTCTTCCCCTTCATTTTTTGGGCAAAGATGGAAAACCCTAACCCCAATTTTACTTCTCTTTTTCTCTATTTGAAATCACCAATTTCGTTTCTCTTCTTCTCTGTTTGAAATCCCCAATTGAGTTTTTCTTCTTCTATGTTCGAAACCTCGAATTGAGCTTCTCTTCTTTTTTCAAAATCCCTAAATTCTTAAACTCTTCTTCTCTATTCCTAATTTCATAAACATTCAATTTTTTTTCAAAACCCTAATCTCGAAATTTCCACATCACCAAGCACATCACCAAACAAATGTTACGAACACCAACAAAAATTTCAGCACAACATAACTAAAACTCAAAGTTAACTATTTAAAGATAGTGAAAAGAAAATAATGCACATTAAACCAAATATGAACCATGTTGACACTTTTATAAGAGTGAAGACCAAATAGACACACTACTTAAAAGTAGGGACCACCCACTAGTTAGAATACTAATTTCCAAAAAAATTCAAGTCACAATAATATGATTAATGAATCATATAATAATTCATAATAATTATTTTACTTAATTGAAAGTCATACATCAACTAAACTAAAGATATTTTACTTACATTTTTTTTTTTGTAAATTTTAATCAAACTTAAATATATTTTTTTATCATTGTATCAAAATGATGAGTTAAAGTTTATCCAATCAAATTTATTATTTGTTGAATTTATTATTTAATTCAATATTCAATTTTATGGTACTATTCATTAATTATTACTTCGATATTAGACTAAAAAAATATATTAAAAATTTCATATTAATAAGAAATAATAAGATGAATCCAAAAAATATATAAAATAATAACTTAATCTTACAAATGACTAATTTTATAAAATTAAATTAAACTTAAAATTTTCTTTTAATATAATTAACTTAAATTAGCTTAAAAATACATAATTATATCATCTTTCTAACTAAGAAGAGAGTGCATAATTTATGACTTCAAAAAACGTAACGTTTTTAAACAATTTATATTCACAAAATTATATGTATTTTACTTTTATAAATTATATTTTTTATATATAAATATACAGACTCAAATTCTTTAGGCATAAAACAAAATCAAAATCATTAATGCGAATCATTAACACACATTATGAATTATAAGATTTTTTAGAATCATAAGTTGGACATTAGAATAAAAGTCAAAAGGTAATATTCCAATATTATTAAAATATCAGTTATTTATTGTATTAAATAATCTAATAAAAGTAACATGGCTACAATTTTAATTTAAAGCGGAAAAGTTAGTATTCCACCCTTTCTCCATGTTATGCAATGAAAACTTCCTGAAAAAACCATTTTTCAAAACATTATTTCGTGGAAAAATTATTTCCCTAAATATTATTTTCTTAAAATAAACCAAATATAAAAAAAGAAAGAGCATAATTTCCCAAGTAACTAAAATTTTCCATGATATTTTCTTTAAACACATTATAACTTAAGTATATATATATTCTATCTATATCAATTAATTGATTTATTTAATTGTTTACTTTATTTAACTTCTTTCTTTAGTTTTTTAAGGAATTTATTAATGTATAATTTTTTTTCTAAAGATATACTGTTAAAATGGATTATTCAATCTTGTTCATCGATCTCTTAATGAGTCAACTCAACTTGGTTCACTTGTTAGAGGATTGAAAAAATTTAAATTTCATTGACTCTATTATGAATTGATGGATTAAATGGGTTGACTCACTAAATTTATTTAATTACAAATTTTTTAAATAAAAAGATTATAAATTTTTTATAATTTAAATCTAAATAAATTTTATTTTAAAATGATATTAAACTCTAAATATAACTCAAATATATAATATAATATAGATGATATAAAATAATGTAATATAAGATAAGATAAGATAATATAACATAATATAATATAATATAATATAATAATTCATATTTATTGGTAAAATTGATGATTGATAATTGTTTATACATGGTAGAAGATAAAATATTTTCATAATATTGAGAATTTTAAATTTTATAATAACAAAATTTTGGTTTGTTCGTGAAAGGTTTTACTAAAAATATTTATCAAAATCATTAATTTATTAACACATTTAATGATTTAAAATTTAACATGATATATTTTTAATAAAATTTCCATTTTTATTCAGTTTCCCACTCTTTTTTTTATAGGATTCTTATTTTTTGGTGAGAAACACCACTAAGATCATTCTTGGAAAATCTTGGTTGGTGATGATGTTATTTTTAAAAAAATTTCCATCATTGATACTCTCTACCTAATAGTAACTATGAGGAGTGAATCCAATTTGCTGTGGCTTCCATCCTAGCTATTTCACATCTCTTTCTGCTCTTTGCTTCATCTCTTTCTGCTCTTTGCTTCATCTCAGGTAACTGCTTTGTTTCCATTAAAAGGACCATTCAAGTTCTAAAATCCATTGTAAGAATATCGTAACTCATGAGTTTTGGATTTGAAAATTATAGTTCTTTTTCATCTTGTAATATTGCAAATGCAGATTTGATTATTGATTTTATTGAAAATTCAAACTATAAATTGAAAAGAAAAAGTATGTCAATGAGCAGAAACATGAACCAGTCACAACTGAATATGCGGCTTCCCAGAACAATAACCACCAATGATATTCAATGGGTATGCCACCCTTTTTGTTCATTTTTTATTTGTTTTTTAGGCCTATTTTTGGGTAATTGTCTTATATTTTCGGCTTCATAGCATCATGGCGTTTAATTTTAATGGCCTGTTATGTGACATGATGCAGTATCTTGATGAGAACAAGAGGCTGATTATGGCAACATTTGAAAACATGAAACTCAGGAAATTTGATAACTGTGCCCAGTAAGTGATCGACTTCTTAATATGATTTTAGTTCATCCTAGATATGTAGTTTATGGCTTTGTGAAAATGAAAAAAGTTTGCGACTTCATGGTATAGTTCTTCACTCTTTTGATGATCACCCAGGAGTCACATTTTTAAAGAATTATCTGTTGTGAGACATTGTTGATCCTAGTATTTGTATTGTTCCTTGGATTTAACCTTCTTGGTGTGTTAATTCAAGCTTCTTGTAACATGAAAACAGGATAGTTTCTGCTGAAATTTTCAGTGTTTTTCTGTACATAGTTTTTGACATTGTTTGGCTGTGGATGCTTGAATGTCGTAGGTACCAAGAGCAACTTCAAAAGAATTTAATGTATTTAGCTGCACTTGCTGATTGGCAACATTCACAATCACAAGTCATGCCTCTACAGGTAAAAAATTTACACCAGTATGATAAATTTCCCTTATGACGCGCTCTTAATAACTAGCCTTTGTTTGATTTACCTGATTTTGGACACTTGCAGCAAATGAGGATGCAACCAGAATACTGCATGCAACATCCTCTGTTTGCAGCAAGTGATGAACAACTAAGAATTTCCCCTCTAAATATGGCATTGCAATTTGCTAATCCTCAAGAACAGCTACACCAGCAAGTAGCATTCAGAGGTGGATGCATAGGTAATGGTAGAAATCCAATGTATGGTGAGACTGGTTTTGGAGGTGGCAAGAATGGTGCCTCAACTTCAACTGCAAGTCCAAAGGATGCATGTGAGGGAAACTTGCAAGCACCTTCTCATGGTGGAGATGGCCAGGGAAACAACTCAGTTGTTCTGCATAATCATAAAAATATTACTTCATTTCGTCTTCAGAAATAAATATCATGTATTCTATAATTATATTTGTATTTGACGGTAACATAACATATTTTTATGTTTATTTCATACAGAACCCAAGACTAAAATAGTTTTAAAAGTATAAATTTTTGTATTTTTTTTTAAAAGACATTCATATTTTAACAATTTTTTTTAACAATTTTTTGATAATAGATTATGTGTTACTATTTTATTGGTTCATGCATTTGAAACGGACCAATAACAAACTGTTACATAAACAGTTGTAAAAAAGTTGTTAAAGATATATTTTTTTTTGAAGAAAAAAAGAGAGTAAAAAATAAATAATAGTAATGTCAAATGAATGTAAAAAATTTAGATGGATAAAAAAATATTTTTTTAATTTTTTAAATTCATGTGATATTATGTTTTTTATTTTTTCTCTAAAAAGTACAAAAATTTCCTTTTTTTTAAGGATATTGATGTGCTATTATTTTTTCTGTTTTTCCTTAAGTTTGACATTTTTTTCACCTTGATATAACATCAATGTTTTATTTCTAATTTTTCTCTTATACAAGACTAAACAACCCTTCTATTTTTATGTTTTATTCTATTTTTTTTGTTAATAAAATAATCTGTTAATAGTCATGAATAAATTATTCAAATACTATACAAAAGAACAAAACTATTCATTGTAATATAATATTATAAAAGGTAAGATGGAATAAACAAACTAATAAATAACTACAACACGACCACAGATTTGATTCAAACCGTACTAACTTGATATTAGTAAATAAAAAAATTTAAAATTATTTCCTCCATAATAAAGTTGTAAAAAAAAAATAGAAAAAATGAGAGAAAATATTATAAAACGGGAGAGTGAAAAAAGAGGCGCGTGTGAGAGGGAGAGTGGAAATGGGGTGTGTGTGCAGAAGAAGCTTGGTTTTGTGAAGTGGAGTTGATTTGATTGATTGCAATGGTTCGAGCGTCGGTGAAGTTGGGTTCGGCGAAGTTGGGTTCGGCGAAGTTGGTGGTGATCTGCGTGGGCCTATTGGGTTTTGCTCTCGTCGCCGATTTTCTATGGGCCTCCACCTCTTCCACGCTTCTCACTTCCAAACCCTCCACATTCGTCGTCCCTCACAAGAAAATTCACAAAAATGTCACGGCTTCTGGAAGGTTCCTCGCCGCCGCTTACGCCGATTTGGATGCGCCCAACCTCCACTGGGAGAAGATGGCTCCGTGTCCCGTTCCTCGCCTTGACGGAGCTGCCATTCAGATTCGTGATATCCTCTTCGTCTTCGCGGGTTACGGCACCATCGATTACGTAACCGACTGCTCTCCTTTCGCTTTTAATCTCAACCGCTGTCGTCGTTGCTGTTCTAATGATTGTGATTCGTCTTTTTGTTTGGTTTCAGGTGCATTCTCACGTTGATGTGTACAATTTTAGTGATAATACTTGGGGAGGGAGATTCGACATGCCGAAAGAGATGGCGCATTCGCATTTGGGAATGGTGACCGATGGTAGATACATTTATGTCGTCACTGGACAGTATGGCCCGCAGTGCAGAGGTCCCACTGCTCGTACGTTTGTGCTCGACTCTGAAACCAGGAAATGGCAGGATCTACCTCCTTTGCCAGTACCTAGGTTTGTATCATGCTTCAAATTAATCTTTCCCTTTGCAATTAACTTGCTGCTGAATGAATTTCGTTATTTTCCCCCTTTTGTTCTTTGTGTTGCTCAGGGGTGGTGGAACAAAATACTAGTACTAGATCTTGATCTCCCTTAGATGTTATTATTGACAATCATTCACAACTTTTCTGGATCCTGCACATAGTGGGAACTTTATTACACGGGGTTGGGTTGTCCTGATTAGTTACCTTCTAGGCATTATGTATATCTTTTTTTTTTTCTCAAATAATGATAATTTTTTGCTAGTTTAATCAATTAGTTTATATTCTTTCCAATATACTAAGAGTTTTGATATATCTTACCAGTTGAGATTAGTGATAGGTTATAAACACCTTATGTCCTTAACACATTGGCGTACTTCTTCGGGCATAAAATGGTGACGGGACCACTAATCGCCCAGTGGACAATAATACTTTGGACAGGTGACCTTAATGAAACATAAACAACAGATTCAGAGGAAAGGGGAAGGATCTGGTCAAATTCACTTTTTCCCACCTTCTTTCTTGGTTTCCGGCTGTCCTCTGTGCCTGTATTGCTTTTGGATGATGCACAAATTTTCGTCAGAGACAAGAGTTTCTAGAGAACCAGGATGTGCAGGTGCAGAGGTGTGCGAAAGTTTAATCTAATCTCCTTTCATCAATTTTTTTCCAACTAATTAAGTTGGAGACGTGTGGAAGAAGTAACAGATGAATAAACTGTAGCACAGCAGTAGACTGAGAAAGAAGATAAAGGTGTTGGATTTGTACATTTCTAAGATGATAAGCTTGTGTTATTTTTTTTTACAGTATTATTTTTATTACTATATTAGTAGATATATTATGATGGCGATTAATCATGAGCAAAGCTAATGGTACTTACGAATATCATGGTTACCCAAAATATTGGTAAATTTATCGGTAAAATAACAATAACAATTTATCAATTACATTTAGAACAGAATCAAAGTAATTTTGGCAATATTACATTGGATTTCCCTAGTCTGGCTTTCCTTTTGGCTCTGATAAAATCATGACGTGCTTTTTTTTTCTTGTATCATGATTTTGGGTGGAAGGTTCTTATGATGATATTATTTTCAGGTATGCACCAGCAACTCAACTTTGGAGAGGTAGACTTCACGTGATGGGGGGTAGTAAGGAGAATCGGCATACGCCTGGATTAGAACACTGGAGTCTTGCTGTGAAGGATGGAAAAGCTTTAGAAAATGAATGGAAGGCTGAGATACCCATTCCTCGTGGTGGACCTCACAGGTTTGTGTACTCACTGAACTGAATTTGTTTGATTTGGGTAATGAGTCCTAGAAGATTACTACTATATTGTAGAAATGTCATAATAGTAGTGCCTTTGAGTATTGAATTCTGTTATAGCCATAAAAATATTAATTGGAATTAATAAATAATTTTTTTTCTCTCAAATCAGTGTTTTTTACTACTATTGTTATCAACATGTTTTTTTAAATAATTGCTTGTTTATTTTGCATTGATAGGAAAGTCACATCTTGGGTAACCTTTTTGAGATTAGAAAAACTTCATTGCTTCCTTTTCTTACCCTCCCTTCATTTGGAACTCTCAATGGGATTTTATACTCCTCATTTGGTGTCCTTTTGATCGGAGTGACAAAACAACATGGGAGTTTATTTTGTTTTCTTGTACTTTCTGACGCTAACGTGTTCAATATGTTCTCTTATCCCATTTGATTCATTTAACCTTTATGCTGCAAAGTGATGTAAACTTTGTTGTGTTGAAAAGAATGGAATATGGTGCAGTTTCTCTATGGTGCTTAGTATTCCAATCAATATAATCTTGGCTTATTGAAATGCATTTTCCTGTGTGTTTATGTTACCTGGAATTTATTACTTAATAATATCTACTTTTAGGGCTTGTGTTGTGGTTGATGATCGTCTTTACGTTCTCGGTGGTCAAGAAGGTGATTTTATGGCCAAACCCGGGTCACCTATTTTTAAGTGTTCACGCAGACCAGAGGTATGCAATGGATTCAATTGTTATTATTCTGTTTTATTTGCTCAAATCAAGGACTACTTTGGTATCCTGGATATCAGTTGTCTGAGCCAGAGTTTGTGTGTGTGTGTGTTTCATCTCCTTATCTCCTTTTCAGTTGTCACCTATTTGATGCTAAATTGTGATCATCTACAATGCTATCCCATGGTTTGACATTCTCTGTGTCTCACTCTTCGTTTTCATGTCAGGTGGTCTATACTGATGTTTACATGCTGGATGATGAGATGAAGTGGAAAACGTTGCCTGGAATGCTAAAACCAAACTCACATATTGAATTTGCTTGGGCGGTTGTAAATAACTCCATTGTCATTACTGGAGGCACAACAGAGAAGCACCCTGTAACCAAGAAGATGGTTTTAAACGGAGAAGTAGTCCAGTTTAACTTGAATACTTTGGTAATGACTTCTCTTTTCGAAAGCACTGAGCAAATGGGTCTCCATTTTTGCATATTTCTTCATATTCAATCGGATGAATTTACATTATAATACACATATTACTCAATTGCACGTGAGAATGCTAACAATTTGAGAATACTTATAAACACTCTCCGGTACTATTTTTGAAAAACCCTTTTCAAAATGTTATTTTTCTCTTTTTATAAGTTCCCTTTGTAATTATTTGATACATTCATTATTTTTTTTCTTAAAATACCCTTAATTTATTAACTTCCTTTAGGAAGAAGTTAAAATAGTTAATTTTAGAAATTAACAACATAAGTTTCTTTCTGATTCAAGAATAGTAGCCAGAATACTCAAGCCTTACACATCTAAATTATTCTGACTTTCAATAAGCATAATTTTTAAACAATTATACAAATTATTGACAAAATTAGCTCTTATCTACTATGTTAACTAATTTTCTTTAATGATGTGAATTATTTGAAAAGATCTTCTGAAAAGGGATGGAGGGAGTATTCCATTTTAGTAATTTCCTTGTTACCCTCTGTTCACTTTAGCTGGGAAATTGGTATTTGACAACAAAATTCTTGGGCTGTCTTCCATTTTCCTTTGAGTTATTGTGATTTGGTTTTAAGCTAAACCTCGTATCTTAGCTTACCATATATTAATTCCAAGTTCACATCCTTGGCCCCTGTTGATTTTCCGTAGCGTTAATATTGGGAGTTGATGAAATGAGATTGTAAAGTGTGTGTGTGTGTGTGTGTATATATATATATATATATATATGATAAGACGACACATGGTGACATACTGTAGCGAGTAGGAGCATCATGCTATTTTTTTTGTCACTGATTGTTTATTTCTGCTGTTATCAATTCTCAGAAGTGGTCAGTGATTGGAAAATTACCATTCCGAGTGAAAACCACTCTAGTCGGATTTTGGAATGGATGGTTGTACTTCACTTCAGGACAGAGAGACAAGGGACCTGATGATCCATCACCCAAAAAGGTTATTGGAGAGATGTGGAGAACAAAATTAAAACTCAATGACTGAGCAATTGCTGTGGAATCTTTCAGTAGCGTCTTTCTCCAATAGAAGAGGCAAAGAGGCCAAAACATAGCACATTCTTTGTCAATACCATATTCATCATTGTTGTAATTCTGAGAATGACTGTAACTTAATTTCACATTGACTGTTGTAATCAATTTTTTACCACTCGGCTTTTGTATTCCCCCATCCTATATATTTTTTGCTTTTCTATTCAAGTAAATATTGACAGATCAATTTAGTTTATACCAATTGTAATTCTTATAGGCTTATTATTGAAGATTTTGTTTTCAAATCTTCCAAACATGGAAGAGTTCATTCTCTTGAAGTTGATCTACTCGAACCATTACAATTTCATACTTATTGACATGCTTAACTTTGTTTTTCAGGTTTAATACTTTAAGTAATTATGAACATAATCTACTTCACTAAATAATGAATCGATAAAATATTAAATGATAAGTTAAAAGAAGGCTAAAATATAACTGTGCCAAAAATATTCAAGTTCTTAGGTGATTCCTCTTTTGTTAAATAATAATTAATTAAATAATTACAATTTATCTTAGATTTTATTTTCTAAATATTTATAATAAATTTTGTAAGTAAATATAGTTTATAGAAACTAAAGATTTTCTTAATAAAAATTTCTTACAGATATTTAATTACTAAGTTGACTACCTTTAATTGAGTGAAATATACACTTATTTTTACAATATATAATACAATTTTTATTTTCTTTTGAATATTAAAGTTTGAACAATTTCAAAAGCAATAATAAAAAATTATTTTGTACCAAACAATACAAGAAGTAAAAAGAAAATTGTTGCTGAAGTCCCTTAGAATTTAAATTGAAAAATACATTCATCTATTATTTTGTATATAATTACACATCTATATATTATGTTTATTTGTTTCCTTGCCGGTCTTTTGACATAAAGCATGTTTCTTTTTTGCCAAATTATTATAGGTTCAAAATATATACTGATACTTATCTATGTCAAAAACAAAATTTAATGAGATCTTCTCTTCCAACTATTTCTTTTTTCTCATCCACAAATTATTATAAGATATTTACTCTGGGGTATTTATATATATATATATTTACGAATTTTCTTCAACAATGTATTGATGGTTTATAGAATTTGGCCCACCTTATTTCTCCTCCAAAAACTGAGAATATAGTAAAAATACTTTTTTTTAAATTGACAATGAACAATGCAAAGATTTTGGTAATCTCCACAATCATACCATTCATTCCTTTCTAATTATGCAGTTACAGTTCCTAAAAGATATTGACACTAGCTGACCCAATACATGATGCAGCTGCTATATCCTTTACAACAGCCAAACACAAGACACTACAGTGACTGTGACATGATAATGCTATGCAGTTGGAAGACAGTGCACATTACAGAATGGTCTTGGTTTCAAGAAAGAGGAGGCATTGACTATAACTAGTACTAGAGCTGCAGCACAAGCTCCACAAGAAAAAGCTCAGCATCAAACCTTAATGCAGAAGGCTCACCAGGCTGAAGAAAACCATCCACCATTCCACCAAATACATACAGATAACGCCCTGATCTGTCTGCACAAGCACGGTGGAATGATCTTGCTTTTGCCTCAAAACCACTTGATTTCCACCTTTTCCACATTCTTCTTGTCATTGACTCTTTCTTGGAGCTCACTGTGGTTGGATGCTGCAGAGTGATGTTAGGGTAAGGAATTGAACTGATATCCAACACCCAAAAATCATCTTTTCTGTGTCTATATGAATCTTCTCCTCCATAAATCAGCAACCTTCCCCCCAAAACCAATGTTGCTGTGTGACCAACTCTAGGGAGAGAAACACCATCTGATATGCTTTGCAAATCATAAACTATTTGAACCCATTTGAAATAACCCTGATATGTATCCAATAACCAAACATCATCAAGCACCTCATAACCCAAGCCTCTACCTCCAAACAGTATTGTTCTGCTTCTGCCAATGCATGTCAAGGTGTGTCCTGAACGTGGTGGAGGTGAAGGGTATGACACAATCTCATGCCAAGTGCCATGGCAGGGACTATCGGACAGCTCCAACACCCATGTGTCCCCCAAACGAAGGCCATTAAGCCCAATGCCCCCATGGATTATCATTCTCTTTTCATCAATGGAACATGCACCATGTGCTCCTCTTGGAGGTGGTGCAACATTTCCCACTTCAAGCATTTTCCATGAAAATCCTATGCCTTTGTTTTCATTCAACACAACTTGCCCCAACCATGTGTCGTTTTGGCGGTTGCCACGGTCATTGATTCCTCCAAAGAGTACAAGAAAGTCACCCATTTCCACACATGTGTGCCCAAATCTCCCACTTGGAATGCCTGCATGAACTGTTTGCCATTTCAACTTTCTCCTGAAATCGTTTCCAATGTATGCCACCCTCGTGTCATCAAGATGTCGTCCTAAACAACAACAATAATTATAATCATGATGATAACATCATAAGTTTACTACGATTCTAAAAACATCATTTTTCTTACATAAATGAAAAAGAAAATGCAGCATTCAGATCAGAATGCAGTGCTAAATGAAGTGTCCTTGCTCCTTTATGTCACAACAGAATTTGGCTTACGAAAGTGGACAAGATAAAAAGAAAAACAAAGTAAAACATCACAGTTTCACAAGGGGAGCCTTTACAGACTTGCAACTAGAAAATGGCCCATTTTGAGTAGGGTTTGAGCAAGTTTAGTCTATAATTCCCTTTATCTGTGTTAAAAATTAGACTTTAAACCTAATTCAATCTAACAAAACTAGTTTGTAAGATAACTAGTTTGTAAGATGAAGTTTGCACTCAAAATTGATATTATCTAGTTGATGTCGGACTTTTAATAAATAATTTATTTAAAAATAGAATAAAACACTTTCATAATTTCTTCATTGAGGAGTCACTAGAAAGGGAGGGAAACAGCAGTTCCCTTTCATAGTTTTAGATATCACGTAGGTCAGATTTTCTGGAGTCTGTTTCTTTTCAATGTCTACATAAAAAGCAAGGTCTAAAAGGAAGCCATAAATAATTAACTAAGGATGAAGACAGAGCAAAAGGGACATGGTTTTCGTTTCATGGGTGCTATACGAGTTTATGTAAAAAATTCTTTCTTCAGGCAAATTGAAAGTGTCATAGGCAAATTGATAGGCTTAGTTATATACATTGGTTATTGTAAAGAAGAAAGCTGAATATACACTAAACTGTTTCTAATGATGAAATACAATGATTATCAAACTTAGACAAGAAGATAACAACAGATTTAAGTAAAGTCACCTAACATATATATAAATGCTTGTCACAGAAACAGGTTTGCCTACCCAATAGGTGATTCAGGAAGATGGGTTACAAATTTTTATGCTATGTTAGAATTTATCTCAAAACCAATTTGCATGAAGTGAAGTTACAGAATCATCCCAAGAACTAATATGATATAAGTGACGTGAGAGTTCCCAACAGTGGCGACCAAAGTGAAACATGTAGAGGTTAGATGCCTTAAAGTGACAAGCTAAGTCGCCTATGTAGGTTATAGTGACATAAAAATGCCGTACAATGGGGTTGGTTTAATAATTTTGAGTTGAATTCGATTCCCTTTGTGGTGGAAAAAGGACACATAAGTTGTCTCCTTTTCACCATATCAGGGGACACACATGATTAGATGATATTTAATGAGAAGAACAGCTGCAGAATCCAATTGAGAAGATGGAAAGAGAAAGCAACAAACCTCCCTCACAGCCGCCACCAAACAGGACGAGACAATCCGAGACAAAGTTGAGAGAGTGAGAGGCTCTGGCTGTGGGGAAATCCAAATCTGCATGTGGCTCTGACAGAAGTTTATGACAGCAAACTGAATCCATGAGAGAGACTTGTCTGTAGAGCCTCATCCATGGGAACTGATGGTGGTGATTGTTGGAGGAGTTGAGAAGTGCCTCAACACAAGTGGAACCTAAGTCCCTTTTGCACAAAGATTTCCATATAGTGTTTGAGGAAGTTAGAGACCTGAATCTCTTGCAAGTCATGGAAAGGGAGAGAATTGCATCTATGGGGAGGAGGAGGAGAATGGTTATGAGGTAGTCCTGAGCCATGTTGGTGATTGGTGAT